>JAMZAV010001168.1:0-427111 GCA_024449915.1 Sweltsa coloradensis
CTTCACAGTTCCTCCCTTTCCATAACGCATGATACTCATAGGCTTAGTAATTAGTATGAATATAAACAGTACAGAATACACACAGAACACAATCAAGTTACATGTTCAAAGGTCAGAGCAGTTGATATGAGATGGTTCATGGGCGAGGATGAGAAGAGAGAGAGAGAGAGTGGGCCAGAGATAAGGTAAACTGGTCTGGCTAGGTGTGCATCGGTGGCTTGCGCGCGTGGGCTGGTAATTGCTGTTGATTGTGATGAAAAGTGATTCATGGACTGTTACAAGTTGAGGCCGTGGGTTAACATAACTCATCTGAGAGACTGGGGCTTGTAGGCTAGGAAGGTTCATACAGAAGGTATTGAGGGAGGTAGCAGGGGGAGAGAATGATGTGGTTGCCTAGGGGGTGTGAGAGTAGTGGGTGCGAGGTTTGTAGAGGAAAAGCTGAGGCACAGTGTTAATATATTAACTTACACCTCCAATTTGTGGTTGAGACTGCCGCGCTGGCGTAACTATAGCCCTTGGATTTGGGGGATGGGGGGGGGGGGAGAACATTTATATAAACACAAATATTAGTATGTTTCATGGTACAATGTGGAGTTCTGGGGGGGGGGGGGGTGCCCCCAAATAGTGCGGGTCCAGAGCACATAGACCAGTCTCTTTTCTATTTTTTAACATTGCAAATAGTATTTTACTATAGGTATTTTAGTTCCATGTATAACTAGGGAAACGCTAAAGACGTTGATAGACGAGTGAGTGACCCACGTGTTGAGTACCCGGGAACATCCCCTTTCCTCCCCTATACCTAAGGTCGGATCTAGCCCAGTATGGGGAATGATACCGGGTATTCAACACATGGCTCACTCACTCGTCTATCAACGGCTTTGACGTTTCCCTAGTATAATCTTTAAACAAACATTTGTGGTCACTGACCCTTATTGAACAGATAGGCTACACCCCAAACTAAATGGAAGGGCCGGTTTAAGACCCCTAGAACAGGTACTTCCTCCAGCATCAATGTATGAAAAACTAAAGACCATTCCGTCTGGGCTCGGGGTAGAATTGGCCCAGAGCATGGCTATGCTAATCGTAAAAGGCGATTCAAGAGAAAAAGTTCACTTCGCAAACATCAGCATATAAGAGGGAAGTATATTTTACTCCCCAAAACTGGAGGATTGCCAGAGCGGCAATCGTCGTCGGGGACACCTCTCCCTTCCCTTGACGACCTCCCCGACTACGGTGACAATGACACAACGAACGATGACAAAGACAATGACGACCACGACGTGAGAAATCCCCCTTCCTCCCCTTACCTATGGCTGGTTCTGTCCAGCAAGGGCCCCTCCTCCCCATACCCAAGGCTAGAGTGGTGCATTATGACCTAACGGTTGACGCGTCCTTAATTCAAATACCCCCCCCCCCCACCCCCCAAAAAAATATTTAGGCCTAGGCGAACAAAGAAAGTGGTTTGTAGTTTTTTGGTTTCAGGGTGCGCCAACCGTTTGTCGTCGTTGTCGCCGTCTTTGTTATGAAAAAAGGCTAGTCCCATACGCCAACCATTTTCGTGGTAAAAAAGCTAAAATGTTAAACTAAAAATCATTAAAAAAATTATTTGGCCATTGACTTTTTAAAGTTCTCGTAATGAACCAAATTCAATGGCCAAGCAAAATTGTTTTATGATTTTGAGTTTAAAATTTTTAATTTTTTTTACCACGAAAATGGTTTGCTTAGCGCTCGTCAACAGGCGAAATGATCTTACTTCTTTTCAATGCAAAACTTGGGAGAAAGAATGAAAAGATTGGCTAAAATTCTATATCTCACAACATTCACAGCCGAAGACTTTGGAGGAGAGCTTTACTGCATTTTTTTTTTTATATACAATTTTTGTTACATTTGGGGGGGGGGGGGCAGTTAACAATGATAATGACAATAAAACGTACTAGTAAATAAAAGCTTGTCGATTTAAGTACTAAATGTTTTATACAAATATTGTAATTTATTTATTTTGTGAGACAAATTTAAACGCTTTGCGTTATAAAATTATTTTCAGGTTAGCTAAATGGTTGATACTTATATCTTTTCTTCTATATATTTCATCTTCTTTGATTCAATGATAAAATATGACACAGTTCTACGCTCAAAGAAAACAAAACAAAAATTTCGAATTTTATTTTAGTAACCTCTAATCCCACACATAACAAAAACTTGTAAAAATACAGCCAAACCTTACACAATCAAAAGAAATTAGATACAAAAAGGGCCAAGCTCATCTACCCTTCCACATTTGAGCATTCTTAATTCATAAACGTACAGTGTTCCGTAACAGCATCCTTGAAAACTTGGCAAAGAAGAATTTGCAACTTCAATTAATTTAAACATAATAGTTCATCCAAATTATTTTTTTCTAAAAAATTTAAACTTAATGGTCATGCAAATTCTATTTTGCCAAGCTTTTCTAGGATGTTGTTACGAGACACTGTAAATTTATGAATTAAGAATGCGCAAATGTGGAAGGGTAGATGAGCTTGGCCCTTTTTTTTAGATCTCATTTCTTTTGATGAGTAGTTTGTAAAGTGTTGACTCTTGACAAGTTCAAGGTGGGGCGAATGTTTAGGCCCGTAAGCATATAAATCTGTAACATTACTCAGTGTATATGTAATCCAGTAGGCACTGACCCTTTGTTTACATAATGTGTTCTCTTGCCTACTCTGTGTTGTTTAATAGGTTGCGTTCCGTAGAAGCGACCGGTCAACCATTCTGGGCTCGACTGGGTATTGTTATTTTCATTGTTTCACTCAACGTCTGATTGTTGGGGACTGCCTTGGCTCCGAAATGGTGCTTGCATCTACAAGGCCGTGTTTTAATGAAAATTTGTGATATCTCGTTAAAATGTTACATAAATCATATCATTTACTAAATAAATGAATGATTTGAATGAAAGAATGAATGATTTATTGTCTACCCTTGTGTAGTTACAGGAACATTGCCGGTAGTTGACATCATTCCATGATTTTCAATGAAAGAATTTGAAATAACCGCGCTTTCTTCAAAGACCAGCCCACGACCGGAATAAAACAGTGGGCTTCTTGGTCTCGACCACAACAATCGAAACAACTACGCATCGCATACGTTTCTTGCAAATCTGATCTGTCATTGGTGAAAATTATGTTTACTTAAATTCCATTGGTCGCAGACTGGTCGTTCTGGTCGCCTTTGCGGAACACAACCAATTTTTTTTTCCCTTAGTTGCTCATGGTAACGATATGCATTCATTTGGAATCGATGGCGCCACGCTTTTGTATTATTTCTCTCATGTTATTTACATGTGATTTGCTAATCCAATAAAATATACAGTCCACTTTTACATTGTGTTTTATCCATCACATTACCCAGTTCAAACAGCCATTATATGCAAATTTTGGGTCAATACGAAAATGAAAGTTCTAAATGCAATATTTAATTTGATCTTTGTTTTTTTATTGTTTCAACCCACCTTTGTCTCCGGACTGAGTGAAAGGAAAAATAATTTTCTGAAATAATGTTTGATGTGCGATTGTTTTGTCACATTGTACAAAAAATAGTTTTGAACCGGAAAACGAAAAAACCGTTAATCAAACGTTATTTCATAAAATTATTTTCCTTTGTACTCATCCAGAGACAAAGGCGTGTTGAAGCAAAAAAAATCAAAGTAAAAAATGAAGTTTTGCACCTACAACTTTAATTTTTTTATCAAAAATTTGCATTTAATGGCCAAAATGAAGCTTTTGTCTCGTCCAAAAAAAGTCATTTTCTTCCCTTTTTTATTCAAGTTCATATTTCATCCAACCAACTTTTAGCCATTTTCCGTTGACTTTCAAAATATCGGTGAGAGTGCTACTTGACAACAATCACCTACAAGGCGTTCAAAAAGCAAATCTTCGGGTCTCCAGATATTTAAATTTCTATTAATTGGTATTATCATAGCAATTAATACTACTTTATAACAAATATCATAATTTAACAAAAATGATTTTGCAATGGGACTTGAAAATTAAAGAGATCCCACGGATACAAAAACTTAAAAAAAGCTCATTCATCAACGCGACTAAAAAAGGCGTTCGCGAAGCGGCCTGTTATATAATTATTTTTGAGGAATTTAATAATCCCACACATGACAAAATCTTGTAACAATACAGCCAAACCTTACACACTCAAATGAAATTAGATCTAAAAATAGGGCCAAGCTCATCTACCCTTCCACATTTGCGCATTCTTAATTCATAAACGTACAGTGTCCCGTAACAACATCATAGAAAAATTTGGCAAAATAGAACTTGCAACTATAGTATTAATTTAAACGTAATGGTCATGCAAATTCTATTTTGCCGAGCTTTTCTAGGATTTTTTATGAATTAAGAATGCGCAAATGTGGAAGGGTAGATGAGCTTGGCCCTTTATTTAGATCTCATTTTTTTTTAGTGTTTAAGGTTTGGCTGTATTCTTACAAGAATTTGTTATGTGTGGGATCTCATTACTTTTTCAAGTTCCATTGCAAAATTATTTGTTAAAATATAAAAATTTTATCACAGTCGAGTTAATTGCTGTGGTATTACCAATTAACAATAGATTGTAAAATATCTAATGCCCCAAAGACTTGCTTTTTGTAAACAATGTCGGCAATCATTATCAAGTAACTATAGTTACTTGTTGATTGTATGTCTGTATAAGGCTTAAATTAAAACCTTTATTTGGAAGCCTTCCAGCAAACTTTTTCAAGGTTTTCTTTCAAAAGGAACTTCATCACTATTACCTTAATGTACATGTAAAAATTAAAATATGAACGTTGTAGCCCCACCCGTTTGGTCAGAATCGTTGGGCAATTGAAACTGACGAATTAGACAGTAGTCAGTCATCAGTAGTAGTAGTAGAAACTAACATCCTTAAAGTGATTTTGAGCATGTTTTAAGTCATTTTTTCACCAATAAGGAATGTTCGATCACCAACCCAATTTGGCATTGTGTTGTCAGGTACCTAAATTTCCTTGATTTTGATAGTTTTTAAGTTCACATCACGTTTCATGACGGTTGGGTGACACCTCGAAATCACCTCAACTCTGGTTGCTGTAATAGGTGCCTGAGTGTGTAGCGCACCGCGGCTTGGCTGCGGCGCCCTAACGGTCATCTAGATAATTAACAAGTTAATATAGAAACTTGACAACAATCACCTACAATGCGTACAAAAAGCAAGTCTTCGGGCCTTCAGATATTTTACATTCTAATTACCATAACAATGAATATTCCTATATAAAAATTATCCTTATTTAACAAAAAATGGTTTTGCAATGGAACTTGAAAAAGTAAAGAGATCCCACGCAAACTAAAAACTTACAAAAAAGTTCATATACATCAACGCGACTAAAAAAATCGTTCGCAAAGCGGCCTAGTATATTCACTTTTGTTGAGTTAAGGATAAGTGCAAGAATGAAAATATATAATTAAAATTCATGAACTCTTCACTGATTTGAACAAAAATTAATAATTTGATATTGCGAAACTAATTTTCAAGGTTGAATAGCGACGAGAAATTGAACTTTGTCCGTACAGAACAACTATGTTGGCTTAAAAAATAGTGTAATTAAATTTTAACCAATGCATGTAGAACAATATACACTGGAGTTGAAAGGTTAAAATAAACACTTCATTTAGATAAATATCACACTAGCAAATAAATGTATGATTAAAGTTCAACGTTCACTAACCTTCAACTAAATTTGTTTTCCACTTTTTGGATGAGCGTAGCGAGCGTAGCGAGCGAAGCGAGCGAAGCGAAGATTCCATTCTACTACACTGGAGAAAAAAATCCGGAATGTTTTTTTTTTTTCTTTTTTTTTTCTTTTTTTTTGTATTTTTGTCTGTTTGTCCGCACGATTCCGGCTAAACCGATACTCCGATTGAGATGAAATTTTATGGAGGCCTTCGAAATCTCTGAACTTAGAACTGCCACGTTTTTGAGCGCAATCGGAAAATTATTTCTCATGAAAATCGCAATTTTACGATTTTTTTTGATTTTTTAAAAATTTCTTTGACTTATAACACCTACATGCTTTATCCGATTTTAATGATTTTTGCACAGAACCTTTATTTTGTAAATTTAGATATTCTTGTGAAATTTGAGCGCAATTGAAAAAATATTTATCATAAAATCGAAATTTTACGGGTTTTTTCTTTTTTTAAACAATTCTTTGACTTATAACACCTACATTCTTTATTCGATTGTAATGTTTTTTCGCAGAACCTTAATTTTATGAATTTATATATAAGTGTTAAATTTGAGCGCAATCGAGAAATTATTTCTTATAAAAATCGCAATTTTACGATTTTTTTTAACAATTACGATTAATAAATTAAAAAATTAAAGTTAATTTTTAATTTAATTCAATTTAATTTAATTAAATTTTAAAAAAAATTCAACTTAGTAATGATTTTTCCACAGAACAACAGAAAATTCGCATAACACATGGCAGCTCAATGCACCAATTACGCTCATCCAACAACGCGGCGGGACTTAAGCGTTTTCCTAGTAAGTTATGTATGTACTGAGTTTGAAAAATATCGGCTTCGCTACGTGCCCAGCTAAATAATCAAAATTAATTATTTAGAATCTCGTTTCTAGCGCAAAAAGCTTCAAATAAAAAATAACAATGAGATGTTCTCTATTTAATGAACGCCATTAAAATGTTATTAATTATGTGCAAGGTAATAGATACCAAATAATTAATACAAATTCAGAAAACAAATTTATAAATAATTTTATTGCGTTTCGAATAAGTGAAGAATATAAAATATATAAATTATAAAATAATGATAAATATAAAATTACTATAATCACACTGTTTACTTAAACATGCAAAATACTTCGGAGACAAAATATTACATAACATTTGCTTCTTGACACCGAAGCGAGTTTTGTTCAAAGTCTTCAGTTCGGAAGGGTCCTCCTGAAAGTTGCAGTACGAAAGCAAGGTTGTGTTCTACGGAAAAGAGGTTCAAACAGTCAACAGCAAATATCGACACACAATTTCCATCCACATTCCACTTATCCCTTACCCGATATTTCCACCCGCAATGTGAAGAACTATTGGAGGTCGTTGACAAAGGAGAATCTATGAAAACGGTGGCTTTTGACGGTCAGTTGCTAAAAGGACTTTGCAATATTTTGAAAATATGTTCTGATCGCACCAAACCCTCTTTATGACTTGACATACTGGTGCAACCACAATCTCGTCTTGTTTTGGTCACCTTGACCCATATATAAAACATTTCTATGAAAAAAGCCACAATATGCTACTACTCATTATTTGAATCATATATAAGATATGGAGTTGAAGTTTGGGGTATATCGTCCACATTAACAAAGCTCTTGCTATTTCACTTGATATTATTGATTGACTGTAAATAATTAACCTTATTTTTTTCTTTTATAATTATTTACAAGTTACTACATATTATTTTTAAATAACAACATTTCTATTATCTTATCTTAATAAAAGTAAACTTGAGTTTGTATTAGCTGAATGGACACATACACTATAAATTGGGTTGTTGTAACACTAGGCCGTTTTGCGAACGCTTATTTTTTGTCGCATAATGGATGAACTTTTTTTTAAGTTTTTAGCTTGCGTGGGATCTCTTCACTTTTGCAAGTGCTTTGTTTTGCTGCCTACGCATTGAAGGTGAATGTTGTCAAGTTTCTTTTGTTTCTTGTCAATTGGTATTATTTACCGTAAAAAACTTGTATTAAAAGCTTTATTTCTATGGATTCTGGCTAAATTTTTCCACTTTTTCTTTCAAAAGGTAATACATAACCATAACCTTAATGTCCATGTATAATATGAACGTTGTAGCCCCAAACGTTTGGTCAGAATTGGCCCAAATGGCACGAAAAAATCGCACAAAAAGTAGAAAAAAACGTATATTAAAAGCTTTATTTCTCTCGATTCTGGCTAACTTTTTCAACTTTTTCTTTCAGAAAGCAATACATCACCATTACCTTAATGTCCATGTGAAATATGAACGTTGTAGCCCCACCCGTTTGGTCAGAATTGGCCCAAATGGCACGAAAATATCGCAATAAAAATCGAAAAAAATCGTAAAAGTACGATATTCATAAGAAATATTTCTTCGATTGTACCCAAAAACGTGGCAAGTCTAAGTTCAGAGATTTCGAAGGTTCTGTCAAATTTTTATCAAGATCGCATATGCCGTTTGCCCGGTAGAGAGCGAACAAACAGACGGAAAAACAAACAAAAAACAAAAAAAACAAAAAAACACTTGAGCTAAATTTTTTGGGGGGTCAGTGAAATTGAAGTCTTCGCTCCACTCGCTTCGCTCGCTACGCTCATCCAATTAGGATAATTTTTACATAGTAGTACTAATTGCTATGGTAATAAGAATGTAAAATATCTGGAGGCCCGAAGACTTGCTTTTTGTACGCATACTAGTTGATTGTTGTCAAGTTTCTATAGTTACTTGTTAATTATTTTAATTATTATTATTATTATTATCATCATCTACCTTAAACAACTTATATTAAAACCTTTATTTCCATGGATTCTGGCAAACTTTTTCAACTTTTTCTTCAAGAGGTACTACATCACTATAACCTTAATGTCCGTGTAAAATATGAACGTTGTAGCTCCACCCGTTTGGTCAGAATTGGCCCAAATGTCACGAAAATATCGCACTAAAAATCGGGGAAAAAATCGTAACAGTACGATATTCATGAGAAATGTTTATTCGATTTTACCCAAAAACGTGGAAGGTCTCAGTTCAGAGATTTTGAAGGTCCCTTCTAATTTTCATCAAGAACGCATTTATGCTGTTTGCCCGGTAGAGCGCGAACAAACAGACAAAAGAAACAAAAGAAACCAAAAAAACCAAAAAAAATACCCCAGCCATTTTTTTTTTTTTTTGGGGGGGGGGGGGTCTTCGCTTCGCTCATCCAATAAAAAGTACAGTCATGTCATGTCCTAATAAATTTGAATTTGATTTAAAAATTTTTGCCGGTGGACGACAACATAGGAACCCCAGCGGTTTAGCCGCGGTCTCTTAGCCTGATCCCACTCGAACACCGAAGTTAAGCAACTTCGGGCGTGGTCAGGGGTAGAGTGGGTTACCGCTGTGTCTTGGAACACACGTATATACCGCTGGCTAGAGCAGATTAAGGGCACGAGAGCTAGTATTATGGCTTCGTTCTCCTCGACATCTGGTCGGCAGACCGGGTTAGTGGAGGAACCTACACTGAGAGAACTGTAATGTTGATAAAACCAATAACTGTTTGTTAAGCTTTTTTACGCAATTACGTTTACCATAATGTCAATAACGTTTTCTAAACTAAAGATCAATAGTTTGCTTTGTCGTCCGAACATTAATAGTTTGTGGATTTCCTTTCATTAAAGTTAACTTCAGATTTGACGACGAAACCATACGTATTATACTTGCTGTTGTCATGACACAAGTAAAGTTGTGATAATACTATTACGCGTACAAGACTACAAGACTGTGGTGTAATATAATGTATTATAATGTGTATTATAATGTGCGTATAGTGCGTGTTAAACTGTAAATTCAGTGCATAGGATAGGAACGTGTTTTTAAGGCACATTTACAGTCTGGTGAAACCTCTAACCTACAAATTCTCTCTACCAAGCGTCATCCACGATTTTCGCGGGCTTTTCAACCAAACTCCTGTTTCGAGGACAGGTAAGTGTTCCGGATAAGAATATTCAAGTCAAGGTAACACAGGGATCAGATTTACTGAACATTATTAAATTAGCGTGTACACAAAATATGTTTAGGTTAGCATTCAACAAAACTTATGTTAAGATGACATCGATATGTTACCGTTAAGAATATTCGAGTTAACGTAACAATGGGATCTGCTTAACTTGACATAACTAAATTTAAATAAACAAAGTTATGTGGTTAGGCTAACTTTGACATATTGTTTGTCTTATACATAGCTTGTTATTGATATAACCTATCCTTTTGCTAGCAATAGATGACATTATGAGTTTGTTATGATAATTCATAACCTGTTAGTACAACATTACAGTTTTCTCAGTGTATGACTGCCAAGTGTCAAGGCTACACCATCCTTTAGGATGAGACGTTAAGCCGTTGGTCCCCTTGGTACTTTTCGAAGGGAGTAGGCTACGTGCCGGTGCCGGGTTCCCCCAACTCCCTTCTCCATTAAATTTTCACAAGTGGATTGCATTATCCGTTGCAAATATAGACTGAATAAAGAGCATGGATGAGAACAACATTGAACAACAATTATAATATGGTGCACAACAACAGACAGTGAAGGATTGAAGATGATGTGAAGAATAGTGACAACAAAGAGTATTTTTAACTTAACGGGGTGTAAATTTAACGCTGTCTTATTTATTCATTCTGCACACATCATCAAAAGTGCATCTTATCTGCGTTTCAAGAAAACATCATCGCTAGCCAACAGATTCGCATCATACCACACCATTATCAAATAAAATATCGTATTTCAATTTTCTACTTATTATTTGGCCATTATATTAAGTCGGTTGTATATAAATGTGTTAATATTTTAAAAGGTATGCAGTTAATATTCTCAGTAAATTCAGTTCAAGTACTCTTTTTATTTAACAACAATTAAATCAAATCACTACAACTAATCATTATCAAACTTAATGTGAATTGTATTTTATAATGGAGAAGAAATGCCCAATACAAACAACATTGTTTGGTTGGGATAAAAGGTCAGAAAACTTTTTGTTTATTTGTAAACCTACTTTCTTTCGTACACGCCAGACAATCCTCTATATTATCTTGTTTCAGTTTAAAACTAACATTTTCAGTGCCTTAACTCATATCCATAGTCATCTTAATCTACTTGAGGATATTCGTCGAAAAAAGTCCTTTTAATCCTGTAGAAAACATTTGATGAATCTTTCCTAACAAATCCAGAAAGTAGGATGTGGATCTTGTTCAAGGCCATTGTCTCTGACTATGACTGGAGATTTAACAAATCTTATCTCAACTTTCTATCATCATTTGTTTTGTCATCTTATTCCTTCAATTTCTGGAAATTTCAAGTCTCCATTATCCTGATGATGGGTGTTACATGTGTCATCCAAAAATTAAGAAGTATGAAAGAGACCGACAAGGCGTAAGTATTTTGAAATTACTTGTGATATTTTCAATGAAATAACCAAGACTAGTTTGCCACTTAACGCGTATTTCCTATTTTTCCTTGTTAATCAAAGCTTATCTCAAAACCAAGTCCCCAGTGAAAATAATTCTTCGAATGAAACATTTTTGACCTTGTGAACAGAAAATGAAACGAACACTGCGACAAATATGGTAAAGTTTCTCATTGTTTTTCTCTTATTGTTTGGAACGGCAAAGTGTTGAAGTGTCGCTGTGATCTCGTGCATCTCGTGCGCGACACAGACGAAGATGAAGGTTGTTACCGCGGTGTTGAGAACAGGGTAACCAGGTATGAGGACCAGGACTCCTTGTGAGTCGGCCGCCAGCCAGATGTGGTACTGGCCGATGAACAACTCCAATGAGATGCGGCCGAACCACGCGAAGAAGGCTGAGTAGCGAGAGCGAAGGAAGTGGCAAATGTTGCGTATAATAATGAAACCCACAATCTGCAACAAAAGAGGCCTCAGTGTTGGTAAAGAGGATTGCTGCAAGCATATTTGGAAAACATCGTAACCTTTATTTATGATGATGTTTATTATTTTGAATGGTTCTGGCAATTTGCCAATGCTGGTGGCTACTGCAGATAAATCGTAGACAATCAGCTATCGGTAATTTTTGCCTGAAGATTGGAAAATATTCACACTTCAATGAATTCAGGAACTAAATCGTTACTTTGGAACAACGTTTGCTAGAGACACTACTCTAATCTCCTCAACATCGAGCGCTTTAATAATATCAACAGTGAGGCAACACAAGTGCACATCCTGTGTGGAGTTGCACCCATATCCGACAACGTATGGGTGAGAGTGCCATAATAATATGATCATTCGTCTTGCGTAGTACAACTTTATTTTTTTTAAACAAAGCTCTGCCTTTACATTAAGGTTGCCTTAAGACACAGAATAACAAAAAGAAATTAATTTACATTTATACAAATTACGTTTAACAATAAGTAAAATAAGTTACAGATTATGAAAAAATAGAATGAAATGAAAAATGAAGTGAGAAGTATGATTTGTGAAGTATAAAAATAACAAATACTGATTTATACTTGTTACTTCTTGCTTTGGCCATATAGATGATTTCTAAAAATCAAAATCGATCCCTTTAAAGCAAGGAGCACCAAGTCATAAATAAAACTCGCATTAAGTCTAAAACGTTTGCAAAATTTGACAAAAAAATCCGGTATCGTTCCTCTTGCTCCTATTAAGAGCCCGATCACCTCAATTTTCTTTATATCATATTTGGTGAGAAAATATGGAACGGTAGCCTCGTAGATGTCTTTCTTTTCTCGATCCACCTTCTCCGCATGTCCAGTATCACCTTCAAATCTTATGGTAGGGTCAATGATATAGCCGTGGCTAGTTATTCGGTTAATGGCAATTATATCCACCCGACGGCTACTGTCATTAGCTCCCAAGCACGCGACTTCTTCATATACTTCCAAACCTTTGAGTTTCAGCTGGTTTGCTAGGGCAGATCGGATGCTATGGTGGCGATTGTTCCTTAGAAGTTCTCCATGTTTACAAGAGCCAAGAACGTGAGGTAAAGTTTCTTTCTCACTGAGGCAATGCCTGCAGTGGTAACCGTCTTGACTCCTTCCGTGCAGAGACCTTACAGGTGCAACGTCACATGTAAATTTCAAGGCATCTCTCCATTCTGATGACGACAAACCGAGTTTGGTGCTAATCCATTTATTGGCTGGAGTGTACTCCTTGTACATAGATACACCACGCCCCTTTTGGATCAGTGAACACCACTTACCATATTCTTTGATTCGCATTATATCTCTGATTTTCCTGCTTGTTATCTTCTTAGTTGAGGTGTTGCAACTTTCTTCTAGCTCATCAGATGTTATAACTAGCTTCTCCAAACATAGCTGTTTTTCCAAAGTGGTATTACGTGTTTCTATAACATATGGATCGTTAGATTTCTCTAAAACCTGGCAAATATTATAATGTTGAATAAAAGCTTCCCATTTGGCACGAAACGTTCCTAGTCCTTACAACTTCTGGCTGTGTATAGCATACTGTCAGGAGTATCCCCTGGTAGTTGAAGTATCTCTTTAATGGTGCTTCTTACTAATTTATCCAAATCCCCCAGGAATTTCATTGGTAATTTTCCAATGGGAGCATTCTGCAAAGGATAAATTAGGGTTGGCCATATATATTGATTGAGGATATTAAGCTTCTGATCAGCCATTAGTAAGTGAGAAGTGATGATGGTCTGTAATTTAGTTTTGAGTTGGTTTATAAGAGCAGCAAAATCTGTCACTATGGATTTATTGAAATTAACTCCCAAATATTTTATGGTTTCTGTTGGAGATATGCTTTTATTGTCATTGTGGCATTTATATGGAGAGGTTCTTCTTGTAATTTACCTTTTTCAATGATAATGGCAGCACATTTTCTTGCATTTATTGTGAGGCCTAATTCATCCAATCTACTGTTCGCCATTTGTGTAAGAGCTGTGGCAGCTTCCTTATTCTTAGCTACGAGAACAAGATCATCAGCAAACCCTAAGATTGTAAGATTGTCTAAACCATCAACTAAACTAAAACCATACATTTCTGATACTTCATTTTCTGATAGTTCATTTAGAATGTGGTCAGTGATTAAGTTGTACAAAAATGGCGATAAAGGGGAACCTTGCATTACTCCTTTATTAATATTGATTGGTTTAGTTGTTTGGTTGTTTGCTTGCAACTGTGTGGTATTTCCAATCTGTAGTTCAATTATTAGGTCCTTCAGAAGTGTTGGTAGGGCTGAAGCACGAACTGTTGAAGCTAAATGATTGTGTCCAACGTTATCAAACGCTTTAGTGATATCAAGAAATATTAAAGCTGCGTTTCCATTATCTAATTTCGATTTTTCGAGAATGCTGTTGACAATAGATACATTGATGTATGTGCCAGGTGTTCTTATGAATCCTTTTTGGTGACGGTTAAAAGTTTCATAATGTGTTGTAAATTTGTCCAATGCTCTTTCTATAACTCTGCGAAGAATTGAGAAAATTGAAATTGGTCTCCAATTTGCAGGATCCTTAGAATCTCCACCCTTGTGGATAAGAATAGTTCTAGCCTTCTTAAAGGATGTAGGTACCCATCCTTTAGATAACATTGTTGTTCCAATTAATGAAAGTAGCTTTATTACGTGTTTTGATTTTACTATTCTCATTAAAACTTTATCTTTGCCGGGTGCAGTGTCCATTCTCATGTGTTTTAAGGCATCTGCAATATGAGTTTCTGTGATGCATGGATCAAACATATCATCATTAATATTTTGCTCTTCGCATGATAACTTAGGAGTGTATTCATTGCGGGTTTTGTTGTTGGGAATAGAAAATCTCTCCGAGAACTCATCGTAAAGGATGTTGCTTTCAATATTACATTGAGGACTGTCGCTTTTTGCAACTAAGTTCACAGCCTTTTTACGTTGATTATAATAGTAGAATTGGGTTTTTTGGTACATGAATTTCTCATTCCGTTTATCTCTATCTCTTCTTGACGCTCTTTCAGGATTTGTAGATTCTTTGTATTTCTATCATTGGCTTTATACTGCTTGCTTTTTCTAGCATGGAAATAATATCTACTTGCGGGATGCTTTGGGCCAGGTAAATAATGTATGGAGTTTGATAGAAATTCAGACAATTTATCAACATTAACGTTGAACTCATCTTGCGTCATCTCTGATTCGAAACATGTAATCCATTTGTCTAGTTCTGCATGAAGTAGTTTTTGTTTGGAATCTTTCTCATTATCCAGTATAGGTATATCCCCTTCTACAATAGTTTCAATATCTGATTTTGAAATTCCTTTGTATGGATCAACATTTGAGTTTTTGTTTGTAGACGGTTTACCCCCTACTTGAGAATCAATTCCTAGCTCTTGACTATTTTGCTGATATTTGGAAGTAATTAGTTTGCGGTGTTCTTCTGGATGTGCCCTTGTAATGTGTGCTCTTAGTCCTTTATAAAGCTTTCCACAAAAATTACAAGATGTTTTGGTATCAGTCTGCTCAGCCATATTTGCTGACGTACTTGCACCAACATCTTTGACATTACTATTTTGTGACGATACTCGTTTCAAGGAAATGGATGTTGAGGGGGTTTGTGAAGCACCATTATACAAACACATATGCATTCGTGAAATATGTGCTTGCAAATATTTAACCTCCTTCCCACAATGAGGACACTTCATTATCTACTTTATGTAGCAGTGTTTTAAATGCAATGTGTATACCCCGCTTCTCAATAGGTTTGTCTGTTCCAGTGGTTGCAATGATTCTAACATTATGCTTGTGTTAGTAGGCCTATGTAATTACAAATTTCAGAATACATAATAACATTCTGCTCACCATTATGCTGCTTGGAGGATTCACAATGCAAGTTTGTATCTTTGAAATAAGATCTTTGATACACAGCCAAAATAAACTGTCATCTGTTTAAATTTTCGTATGATCAAAAACATTATGTTTAAAAAATCAAGAAATTAAATCATTATTTACTCACAAACTGTGCCGAACAAATTGTAGATAACGTTTACCCAGTATCATCAGGGTTCACACAAGGTTGTACTTAATAAGGTCTCCAAACCATCATTTGTAACACCCAGCAACCAGCCTATGGCATCTTCAATGGAGATTGGAGAACCTGAAGGCCACCCACACAAATCCACCTTACGCCCTTGAAGTATCACAGATCTTCATTATTTGCTTCACACAATGTTTACACAGACACCAACCTTCCCTTCAATACCAATTTCACTTCTCACTGTTAATAAAAACCACTTTTAGTCCCCCTCCAAAGTGTGTCGCTACTTGGCTAATAGCTCTAGGCTTTTATAGCAACTTGAGTGCTTTTAGCAAGAATGTGTGCATAATTTTGAACCTGTTCAAGCTGAAGTTTGGTAATTTCTTAAAATTAAATTGCCTTTTATCCATTAATATGACAATATTGTAATGGTGCCTGTTAAAGACCCTTTGAAAGAAGCACATAATAAATTGTAAGGACCTGCAGTTGTTTCAAACTGGCTGTCTTCGCGTCATCCGCAGCTAAACTGTAACCAACCAGCGGTCCTCTATTTTGAATGAAAATTTATTGTTGACAATTTTTTTTCCACTGGTGGTGTGAGGAAGACTGGATTATTTTGGAGCCACTGTTAATAGGATAACGATTCTCCAACTGACTTGTTCTAGTCTTAATATTTGTTTAGTTTTATTTATTTATTTGGCAACTACTTACGGGAAGGAAGGCAATATATGGATGAATCTTGTTGTATTCTTTTGTGCGGCCCCATGTTCTGATGCAGTAGAAGTACACGACTGTGGCTAATACTGTTGCGACCCTAACACTCCACCATGTGATGTTAACGTTTAACTTAGTATTATCGCTGATAAATTGGTTGATAGGAGACTCTCGATGCTGGGACAAAAGTAGGATACTGGAATATATCATCCCGCAGAGGATGCTGCGAACATTAAACATATTTTGCGATTTGGTTAGTCTGCAAACAATCAGAGCTACTTACAAAATTGTAAATTGAATGGTCTCCTAGTTGCCGGGTAGACGTCTTAACCACTAGACCACCAACTTCTGAATTGTTGGTGTATTAAAGATCTGTGCGGATGCAACAGTACAGCAACGAATATCTGTTGTCTCTGAAGTGACTAAACAACATATCCTACCGCAGGTCATGAGCGAGGGTTTAATTCTACCAATTTTGATTATTGTTCACCACCAATCCAATAGCATTAAGAGTTCGGCTCGGTGGGATTGGAGTAAATTTAGGCACGCTCTGCCAAGTGTGATCCTTATAATCAATATATTAATTTTTTCCTTTGTAGTAATCAGTTCAGTTCATGTTTTTATTGTAAATAGATCACATTTTTTACAGTATATTTTAAAAGTGACATTTTACATGGTCAATTTTAAATGGTAAATCTACATAAGTTTATATACGTCTTATCTACACAATTTCGTTTAACATTTTTTATCAGGATCCTATATTGTTTTTTCTTTATCTTTTAAAGATTCCACTGTTGTTCGCAGTTTGCAAGCAATGCAAAGTCATACTGGTCACGTAAATTGGGATTTGTCTCCCGTATGTCAACCGTGACCCAGGTTTTATTGTGTTAATCACTCACTCGCACTATTTTCATGGGTAATTATTCATTGTAAGCATTGTTAAATATTTTAAGACACGTCAAACATTTTATTAGTACACAACTTGTCTAGAAGATCAAATACCTGTATCGATCAAGATTCCAGCGAAACCGCCATTCGTTGCTATCACCATCAGCATCAGCAAACAGAGCATTCAAAGGCCAGCTCGTAAACACCGCATCAAATACCCATCTTAAATAGTAGACGGTGGTGATAACAGAGAAGAATATAATGAACTTCACTAAGAGCCACAGGTAGAGGGTACGGTTGTTCTTGGTAATGGCTTCAGTTACATGAGGTGGAATTACGACTACGATGTATACAGTAAGGTAACAGACTGATATGAGGGGCACAAAGTAGTAGAGGTGGTAGGGTCGGTCCATGCAGAGACACAGCATGACTGCCATGAAGTTCAGCCGGAACATAACCTGGAACAGATATAAGGGCACAAGGTAGTAGAGTATTGAGATTGTTCCAAGTAGAAACAGAGTTGGACCCATGTCAAGTCCTGTCGGTATGTAACCATACAGATATGTGTTTCGAAATAGGTTATGCTAATGATTTGATGTGTGGCCATCTTTAAAAAAACTGGTTAACATTGCTGACATAGTTTTCGAAAGCGGTAGCAAATCTTTAAGCTTCGTGTGGATATATCCAATTCGTATAGTTTTTCAACCCTCACCTGTAGTAAGCGAACTGCGCTTGTTTCACCCGTGCGCCAGAAATGACACATGTGGTTGTAACCAGATAGAAAGATATAAGCAGACACGAGAACCCTTATGTTCTTGTAGATTGACAGAACCCGACTCGCCCCCGTAACATGGTAGGTCAAGATAGCCAGCTGCATCCAACCTGCAGAACATAGCACAATACGACTTACTAGCGTGCATTACAGAACAATGTTTTCTACTTTTGGAGATAGTTGGGAAGGAATGATTACGGACTTTTATTTCCAGCATTTGTCTTATACGGGAAAGCACGTTTGGTGGTGTTGTTTGGTAAAGACATAATATTTGGTGCCGGCGTTGGCAAATTACATCACGTGACGCTTCTCTTCTTTCAAAACAAAAGTTTTCCATTTGTTCTGATGTATCAAGTCTATACCTGGCTCTTCAGTGTGATACTTGTCTTGACTGGTTGAACTCAACTGGACACACTTGTTACTAAAATATCTAACTTTTCTACAATCAGAATCAATTTCAATGCTTCTTAGAAAGGTTTGCCTTGAGTCTGCCAAATAAAATTGTGAAAATTGTGTAACTTTGGCAGAAGCTATGAAATCTAGATTAGAAAGTCAAGCAGGATACCATAAGAGATAAAAAAACAACATCAAAATGGACAATACAGTGAAAGATAATTTAAAAAAATTATAAGTTGATCTCACCTTTCCACTCATCCGTCTGGTCCCTGTTTAGAACGTGGGAGTGTTTGCTTTGTTTGGTGAACACCAGCCCGAGTGCTAAGAAGCAGCCGAGCGGTAGGAAGAAGTTACTATAGGAGAAATGTTTGTTCTCTCTGCCGAAGAAGTCTGTCCGGTCGCACAGTAAGAAGTAAGCCATGATGAGGCCGAGCTTGGCCAGTGACGTCACTAGGATGTAGGTGTCTTGTCTGGACTGTTGCTCGCTGGGGTCGGTGAGGGGGGAGTTTGCGATGAAAGTGCGCTCAAAACACGACCTGATACCCATCAATAGTAACATCATGACTGCAATAACAACACTGAAACAGGGAAAGCCAAACTTGTCGTGATGGTAAAGGATTCTTTTTTGGATAAAATAAGTATTACAAAATTCTTGGTAATCACCGTATTGAGTGTCAAATAACTAAACCAGAGGTTGGCATGTTCCTGAAAACTAAACCAGTATTTCATCGTTGATTAATATTTTTATGACTGGAATCCTTCTTCAAGAGGAGAGCTTCTACCGCCCAAATAATATCGACGGGTCCAATTCTGAACCGACCGAAGTCTCAATTGGGCGACGTTTTAACTGCCTGGTACTTGGATGAGTTTAGAGGTAAAGGGACCCTGAGAAATAAAGTCTGTCAGATCTCAGCTGATCGAAAATTCACTTCTGGCACATGAAGAAGATGCAGGACAGAATTCCGACGATGTAATATGAAATAGACGCAGGAAACAAACAGAAAAAGAGCAAGGCCCCGACTGAGGTGGGAAGTGGTTTAAGCAAAGGATGTGAAAGAAAGAAAAACAACTTGGGAAAGGATTTACCATGAAAGATGATTGGAAAAAGAAAACCTTGGAAAAACTGGAAGAGGTCCCTGAGGAAGAAGAAAGTGAAGAATATAATACTGAGCAAGAAACGACTGGGGGTGGGGGGGGGGCGTCAGGCGGAGCAAGCCGCTTTCGATAAACCCAGGTGGTCAAGAATTTGGTGGTCCCTACCTGAAGTTATAGTTTTGAATGAGGTCGGATATTATTATAATCGTGTCTTACCTTAACCCTAGTACAAAGAAGATATTCTTCTGCGCATGCGTGCTAGGCGCGTTGGTCCTGCAGCAAGTACCATCTATGAAGTCTATGTAATCATTGCAGAACCAGTTGAGCAAGATCTGAAACGACATTCTGTTCATCTAAATACAAAACAGATAACAATAAATATAACTCTACTTAGGATTTTATCCGGGTTCTCGTTAGCTGGGCGGACGTCTTAACTTTTAACTGGTTCCTATCGAGGATTTTTTTTAAATTCCTAGATTGTATCAAATACGATCATTTCCTCGAAGGGAGTGTTTCCCGACTAACCAAATGAAGATTTTTTGTTCCTTCGATATTTTTCTACATGGTATATTATATAAAAGAATGAACTAGGTGAGGGAAGTGTAGCTGCGGGTGGACTGGAATAGATTGAGAAAGTTGGTGAAGAAGCAGATTCAAGCTGAAGATGTAAATGAAGATGACGATAAAGATGAAGAAATGCTGAGCCCGTAACCTCGGCATAAATTTGTTTCGTGCCCTGAATATCGATGTGAAGAACACCATTCAACGCGACATTATTGAAAATGAGTGTAGATAACTATATTATTAAATATTAAATAAGTTTCATGCATTTCCTACCTGTATGTCAATATCCAATACATTTTTACCGAGATGTAGTCCATCCCTGAATCCGTGAATATCTCCAAGAGTGAGAAGCCGAGAACTGGACCAGATTTCAACTACGCTGTTGTTCAATCCCTTAAACATAACACACTGAAAAATGAAACGACGGAGGACGATTCATATATTTACAGGAAGGTGGTAGATTTCATTTTTAAGATCACTTGGAAGGCATATATTCCTTAGATTCGCAGGACAGATTAGCTGCATACTTATACTTTAGACTCATATCGATATCGAGAGCGCACAAGTCCAACGACCTTGATATTATTATACTATCAAGTCTGCTGGTTCGCCTTACTTTCTTTGAGTGAGTTTGAAAAAAGTATCAAAACAGTAAGATGCCCAGTAAAGATGCTTTGGCCCAGATGGATTTGGTAAATATAGATTATTTAAATAAGTATCTCCGTTAAGCTCAAGTTTCTTTGGATCTGTTGGATCTTGGTGTAGTAAAGATAAAAGCTAGTTAAAATGGATAAATTGCTGATAGATACAAAGGTTCTATACTTTATAATCGGTAATAATGATTACGGATACAACAAAAATAGATTGCCATGTGTATTACAAGTGCTTTGTCGGAATAGGTCTAATGTCATTACGCTAACATTAAACATATGTATTGTTTTTAAATTTGACGGCAGTTACTTTGTTCAACCTTGCACAGTAAAGATTTAACTGATTGGATGAGCGTAGCGAGCGAAGCGAAGATTCCATTCTACTACACTGAAGAAAAAAATCCGGATTGTTTTTTTCTTTTTCTTTTTTTTCCACCTGAATTTTTGTGTGTTTGTTAACACGATTCCGGCTAAACCGATACTCCAATTGTGTTGAAATTTTCTGGAGCCCTTCAAATCTCTGAACTTAGAACTGACACGTTTTTGAGCGCAATCAAAAAATTATTTCTTATAAAAATCGGTAATTTTACGATAAAAAAAAAATATATTTTTTAAAAAAATATCTGGGACTTATAACTACGTGCTTTATCCGATTCTAATGATGTTTTCACAGAACCTTAATTTTATGAATTGATATACTCATGTGAAATTTGAGCGTAATCGAAAAACTATTTGTCATGAAAATCGCAATTTTACGATTTAAAAAAAAAATTGGTCTCATAACACCTACATGCTTTATCCGATTGTAATGATTTTTTCGCAGAACCTTAATTTTATGAATTAATATATTCTTGTGAAATTTGAGCGAAATCAAAAAAATATTTCTCATAAAAATCGCAATTTTACGCCTTTGTGCATCTAAAAAAATACGCTCATCCAACAACGCGCCTGAAAAAGCGTTTGCGAAGCTTCCTAGTTTTACGAAAACTTTCTTGTTTCTTTCGATATGAACAGTTTATATTAAAATAAATGTTTTATTAGATGTCATGGACATCATAAGCATTTCGGATTGCATATTAGACTGCTTCCAGCCACTAATTTCTAGTATAGCCTATAAGTGTGAACATTACCTCAATTGAAACGTCGTTAAAGGCCGCGTATCGCTTGTTGGCCTGCATCCAGCCACCGATTTCTAGCACATCAGTGTCAACCGCTTCTTCAAGCCTCCATAAGATCCTAGTCGGACTGTCGGAAAATCCATTTATTGTCTTCGTAAAGTTGTCGAATTGTGCTGTGTGATTTTTTATGGTACCAAATGCCAAGTTCCCATTTACTGCGACCATTGACGTGGCCTGATGTTGGGTTTTTTCCTTGAAAACAAATCACAGGCAAGAATTTAAAATTATATCTTTAAAACTAGGAAACGCTCAGTTGGACGCGTTGATAAGCGAGCACGTGCTATAGCTAGACCCACATTGCACATTTTTTTAAATTTTAAAATTTGCGACGTTCGCTGTCCACAAGGCCATGTTTCCAATATTATTTATTATTGCCAAGGTATTTGGGTAAACCCGTGTGTAAACCTTTACTTTGTGGATAAAATCCACCGCCATCTAGAGGACCTTGACTCCTTGGGAAAACTATTTAAACTCTTTGTTGACAAATAATAGACTGCTTCCTCGAAAGTATTTTGATTACTTCTAGGTGGCAGTGCATTAGAAACTTCGCGCGTCTTTTCGTTGCCATGGCAACGTTACTTTTGTTATAATGTAATTTCCATCTACACTACTTATCGGATCAAAATAAAATTAACATATTCGTGACCGGACGGACATTCTAAATGATTTGGCTATCTCAGATTTTGTCACCGTTTAGTTTGAAAAAAAAACTTTCGATTAACTTTAATGTAACCTTTTAACTTTTTGAACGATTTTGCCACAAAACTAATGGCATTCAATCGAGAACGAAGCTTGCGGATGGTCAAAATTTCAACTCGATCCGAGCCTCCGTCTGAACGTTATGGCGAGACATACAAACAAAAAAACAAACAAACAAACAAACTAAAAAAAAAAAAAAAGTGACTAATTTTTCCGGCAGAGTCAAATGGAAACGTTCGCTTCGCTCGCTCGCGCGCTGTTTGTTTGTTTTTTTGGTTTGTATGTCTCGCCATAACATTCGAACGGAGGCTCGGATCGAGTTGAAATTTTGACCATCCGCAAGCTTCGTTCTCGATTGAATGCCATTAGTTTTGTGGCAAAATCGTTAAAAAAGTTACTAGGAAACGCTCAGTTGGACGCGTTGATAAGCGAGCACGTGCTATAGCTAGACCCACATTGCACATTTTTATAAAAAAAAAAAAAAAAAAAAATACGACGTTCGCGTTTCCAGTATTATTTATTATTGCCAAGGTATTTGGGTAAACCCGTGTGTAAACCTTTACTTTGTGGATAAAATCCACCGCCATCTAGAGGACCTTGACTCCTTGGGAAAAATATTTAAACTCTTTGGTGACAAATAATAGACTGCTTTCTCGAAAGTATTGTGATTACTTCTAGGTGGCAGTGCATTAGAAACTTCGCGCGTCTTTTCGTTGCCATGGCAACGTTACTTTTGTTATAATGTAATTTCCATCTACACTACTTATCGGATCAAAATAAAATTAACATATTCGTGACCGGACGGACATTCTAAATGATTTGGCTATCTCAGATTTTGTCGCCGGTTAGTTTGAAAAAAAAACTTTCGATTAACTTTAATGTAACTTTTTAACTTTTTGAACGATTTTGCCACAAAACTAATGGCATTCAATCGAGAACGAAGCTTGCGGATGGTCAAAATTTCAACTCGATCCGAGCCTCCGTTCGAACGTTATGGCGAGACATACAAACAAAAAACAAACAAACAAACAAACAAACAAACAAAAAAAAAAAAAAAAACAAAACCAGTGACTAATTTTTCCGGCAGAGTCAAATGGAAACGCTCGCTTCGCTCGCTTAAAAAAGTTACATTACATTTAATCGAAAGTTTTTTTCAAACTAACCGGCGACAAAATCTGAGATGGCCAAATCATTTGGAATGTCCGTCCGGTCACGAATATGTTAATTTTATTTTGATCCGATAAGTAGTGTAGATGGAAATTACATTATAACAAAAGTAACGTTGCCATGGCAACGAGAAGACGCGCGAAGTTTCTAATGCACTGCCACCTAGAAGTAATCACAATACTTTCGAGAAAGCAGTCTATTATTTGTCACCAGAGTTTAAATATTTTTCCCAAGGAGTCAAGGTCCTCTAGATGGCGGTGGATTTTATCCACAAAGTAAAGGTTTACACACGGGTTTACCCAAATACCTTGGCAATAATAAACAATACTGGAAACGCGAACGTCGTAAATTTTTAAATTTTTAAAAATGTGCAATGTGGGTCTAGCTATAGCACGTGCTCGCTTATCAACGCGTCCAACTGAGCGTTTCCTAGTAAATATTTACATACATGTGACTGTTTCACAGCACTTTTCAAACAGTCGTCGATCATTTTCCTAGGTGTCAATTCATAGTAACATCGAATTTAATAGAAATCACTGTTCACTGCGCTACAGCTACATTGCTCCTTATCCCTCCAGCAGACCTTAGTGTGTATATAACCTCACCTTAGCACTCGCCCTATTTTGCTTCAAAGGTACTACTGTTTGTCTCACCATAACCTGAGCCCGGCGTTTTGTGGGTTCAAAGAGCGCAGGCCATGGTGGTCAACCAACCCCAACAACTGATGATCAAGCTGAACTGAATGATAATTACTGTGACGAAGTAACACCGAAAGAAATCCTTAAATCTATACAGAGTATGTCGATAGACTCAGCCCCAGGCCCTGATGGTGTTTTTGTCACAGTGATCCGCAAGCTCAATTGTGCCAAGACTCTCAGAATGTTAGCCACAGCAATTGGGAAGATAAACTATATACCCGAGAAACTTAGGCTTGGCCGAACCGTTCTCACACACAAGGGAGGCGATGAAAACTTGCTTTGCAATTGGCGACCAATTACAATCTTTTCTGTTGTCAGGCGGGTAATCGAAAAAGTATTTGACAGAAGGCTTCGTACGCACATAGAATTTACCACACCAGCGAGGTTTTGTGTCAACTCCAGGCACTCAAATCAACTCATCCCTAATAAACTATTGTTTAATAGATGCTAAAAAGAAAAAAAAAAAACGTCAAGACTGTTGCATTGCCTTTCTAGATGTTAGTAAAGCATTTGATAATATAGGCCATAAGCACATAGAAGACACTTTGAAGACCTTACCTATCCCGTCTGCTCTTCAAGAGACAGTACTTCTGTTTTCAACACTAAATTCAACGCAAATTGAAACTAATAGATGTACAACTAAAACCATTGTTATCAAGAGAGGAGTCTCCCAAGGCGCACCATTATCTCCAACATTATTCAATCTTGCCATAGACCACATTATCAAGGAAATAACTGAAAACCCCATTTCCGATATGCATGGACATTCACTTGTTGAGTACCTAGATAACCTTTCAGCAGTTGCATTTGCAGATGCCATATTGCTATTATTGCAAACAGCAGTGAGTCAGCAATTGAGCTTACATCAATAGTGGAAAGACGTCTTCAAGAAAAAGGTCTCTCAATTAATGCTTCTAAGAGTCAAGCAATAAACATACATACAGGAATGTTATTACCCATTCCACTTACAACATCTAGTGGATCCGTTATTTTCTCCATCGATGAACAAAGTAAAATTCGATATTTGGGCATTGAATTTAACAGTGAAATTGTTTTAAATAAAAAGACGTCGTACAAAATCTACGAGATGACATCTTGAAACTAACATCATTTGACCTCCTGAAACCTGACCAAAAGCTAAACATATTGGACCAGTTCATATGGCCAAAACTCATATACCCCCTTCAATGTGCGCCCATCCAACAACTGAGCAAGAAATTCTTTGAAGACATTGACTTGATTGTCAGGAGAGGTGTTAAAGAGATTGTGGGTTTACCAGGTGACACGCCTACGAGTTTTATATATGCCCCAAGGAAATTTTGTGGATTGGGAATTACGCGTGCGACTTGGGAAGCCCAAATTCAGCATTTCAACATTTGTCAAAGACTGATCATGGCTAGCAATGAACATCTTACAGCTGTTTGAAACATGGATGAAGAAAAATCTCTGTGTTTCATCTCTCGGTCTGGAGCAAGATGCAAAAGACAAGCATACTACCGGCAAAACTCTGCGAAATGCACTACGAGAAAGATCTTTTAACGATTGGGCTAATCTGCCTCAAAAAGGAAAGGGGGTTAAATTGTTTTCTGAGACTTCACGATCCAACAAGTGGGTTTATAATAAAAACGGACTTTCATCCTGGGAATGGACTAGTCACTAATTCCATCAAAATGTCGTGCAATGTGGCAGTGTACTCGCAGTCCCTGGCAGACACCTCAACACAACCCGTTGCCGGTACCCTCCGTGCAACGAGATTGAAACCATTGCTCATGTGTTGGGGTTTTGCAAAAAGGGTGAAACACAAAGAATAAAGCGCCATAACACCATTCGATCAATGATTGCAAATGCATTCCGTGAAAAGGGGATTTGGGAAGTCCATGAAGAAATCCCGTGCATTTCTTCAGATGGTTCTACTCGTAGAGTAGATATAATCTTAATTCGCGAGGACAGGAAGAAAGTACTAATTCTTGATCCAACCATCCGCTTTGAACTAGGAGACAACCAGGCAGAAGATGTGAGTGAAGAAAAGAGAAGCATTTACCAACCTTGCATAGCTGATCTAGCAAGAAGATACCACATTCCTGCCGAACAATGGGAGATCATCGGTCTTCTAATAGGAGCACGAGCAGCCGTTCCTTCTTTTTTCACCCTTTTTCTTAAGCGCTATTTCATCCCCCTCTCATTAATTGACAAAATTGTTCCCACTGTTTTAAAGCATTCCATCATCATTTTGCATCATCATCTATACAACAATGTTCATAATCATTAATTTCACACTGTTTTAAAACATTTCATCATCATTTTGCATCATCATCTATACAACAATGTTCATAATCATTATTTTCATACTGTTGTTATATTTTCTTAAATTATTTCATTTGGAAACATGTACTTTGTATTGATTTGTACGCTGGATCCCCGTGGTCACACATTATAATTGGCCAGCTATCAATAAAAATTGAATTTATTTGTAAACGTATCACAGTTTGACAGCTGAAGTGGACTCCGCAGAGCAGTAAAGTACAGTCACATCCAGTGCGACCTTGGCCCTATATCCAGTATGGAGATGATATTGAATGATGGAGCGAGTGTAATTGAAACGTTGATCTTGCGCGGCAGGCGCGTAGGAACTCCTTTTCGAGTGGGGGGGAACAACAAATCTGCTGCCAAGTACGGGGGGTTTGGGGGCGGAGCCCCCCAACTACAGCGCCGCAGGCGAAAATTTTGAAAATGAGGTTTTTAGAGTGTGTTTGGTGCGTTCTAGAAAAAAATCGTGGGCTGAATGCAATACCAAATAAATGTATTTTTTGTATAGTAAAAACTATAAAACTATAAATAAAATTGGAATAGTTGAGAGATAGACCATGCATGCTACAACCATTGAATATGCATAGGCTTATCATTGATCACGTCGAACAATAATAGGATTGACGAAATTTTTGGTCATTACTATAAGGAGGTATAAGGTAAGGGAAAGGGAAGTGGAGAATACACTGCAGACGTGCCAAAACAAGTCATTATCAGTAAGTATAATGGATTAAAAAATCTCTTTTATTGAAAATTCGTTATTCAGAATTTGTTTCCGTGCGTATTTACGGCGAGACTGAATTTCTAAGATTCTGAAGTGGGGGGGTCACGGTAAAAAGTGAGGGGAAAAACTCCCCCCATTCCCCCCCCCCCTTCTTACGCGCCTGTTGCGCGGCATTATAGTCGCAGCAAGAAGAGTAAACCACTAAACCCTGGCCTACATACAAGTGGTTTTCAATACTCGGGAGGTTGCAACCAACTTGCATCGGATGTGATTGTACTTTGTTTTTACGGAGAGACCCATCCTTCCCGTCAAATTCGGACGGGTTTACAACCTTTCATAATAGAGCAGGCGACATCCTGGTTTCTTTGAGCCCTAAAACGTCGGACTCAGGTTATGATGAGACAAACAGTAGTATAGTCTTGGAAAAAAGTTTTACAGTTGAGACTTTTATTGCTTTATTTTTTTTGTAGGTAACTTGACATACTAAAGTAAAAAAAATGTCTACTTTTTTATTGTTATATTAGGATTTATAATTGATATTTCATTGTTGTAACAATAGTTAGCTCTTTACCAAGATAGCTTAGCTTCTAGTTGCTCTAGAAAGCTGTGTTTACATTTATTTTAATTGTTAAGCATATATCTGTGTTTTGACAGAGAATTTTTTGGTCTAGGACAACTACAAGTATTAATTTTATTATTTTAAATATTAAAACTTTCAAAGCAAATTTTTATCCACCATTAATTAACTTTTGGTACATATGTAATTAATGGGTTGGTCATGTACCTAAATGTGGCTCTGTCAAAACATGCTACGTTTAATAACCTACAAAACAAGCCATAAATGATTTATCTACCTTTGTTGTTACTCCTGTAAACTTGGTTGAAGTTTGTCAATGTGTAACGAAATTATACAGTTTTGAGAAAACAGCAGTTAAAGTTAGGTATTATTTTGGTCTTTTTCTTGCTTTACTTTATGCTTGCGCTATCATAACATATTAATTTATTGTGAAGTGATGCTGCGATTTTCTTTGGGTTTGATTTTATTAAAAGATACTAAATCAGATAATATTAGGTACCAACATAAAAATATAACGTTTTTACGAAAAATCTAGTATGTGAACCTTATGTATTGATGTGAAAACAATTGGCGACTTGAATTTTACCCGCCTCCTGACGTCACGAGGCAACATGGCGGAATGAGTTGGGATAAATCCTCATTTCCCAAGTTGTCGCCTGCTGAACGGCGCAAAACTTATCACGCTGTAACTTTTATTCTATTCATTATTTGGACAAAACTTAAGAGGAATAACTAAACGAGGGAGCGGAGCGACTGTCTCCATTCAACTCAAACGGCGCTCGTTCTGTGATTCTGTGTGTCTGTCTGTCTTTCTGTACATCAAAAATCGACCGAACCACTGAGCAGATTGCGCTGAAATTTGCAACAGACATCCGGTAAGATGAGAACTGTTAACAAAATCATCTTATTTTTTTTTAGATCCATTGCGATTTAATCCCACAATAAATAAAATTTTGATTTTTAAAATATCGATAGCATTTGTTTAGTAGCAGCTAGCGGGACGAGATACACGTGGCTGGCATGGCCTAGAGGTAATTGCATTTAGCCTACCGCACGGAGGGTTGAGGTTCGATACCCGTTAATTTGAACTTGTTTATATTTTTCACCCACTTTTTATTTTTGGGATGGGAAATATAAATAATAATATAATATAAATAAATAATATAAATACAATAAATATAAATGGGAAATAAAAATTAGGTTATTTTGTTTTATCTTGGAAATTTGTTAATGTTTCACGCTTATACGTTTTAAACACGATTCGCAATTTGAATGTTCAATTTAAACTAGGGAAACGCCAAAGTCGTTGTTAAACGAGTGAGTGAGCCAAGTGTTGAGTACCCGTACCCGAGTACCCGAGTACCCGAGTTATGAAAATGAAAAATCTCCAATCTTGTGGGCTTGATCAAATACCCATGACAATAGTCAAAAATATTATACGTAATATAGCGCCAGTCTTAACCCATATTTTTAATTACTGTATTGACAAATCAATATTTCCGAAGAAATTAAAGGTTTCAAAAATAATAGCTTTATTTAAAAAGGGTGACAAATCGGATGGAAATAACTACCGACCAATTTCTCTACTGCCAGTATTTTCTAAAATTTTTGAAAAAATACTCCATACAAGAATTACTTCATTCCTTGAAAAAGAACATCTACTATCAAATAGCCAAAATGGGTTTAGGAAATATAGGTCAACAACTAATACCATAGAAAAATTTATTAATAATATAACTCAAGGAAAGGAAAAAATGAACGCTTAATTGGAATCTTTTGTGACCTTTCGAAAGCTTTCGATTGCATAGATCACGCGTTACTACTGGCTAAACTGCACTATTATGGCATAAGAGGTCATGCGTATAATCTAGTTAAATCATATCTCACGGACAGGAGGCAACATGTAGAAATTAAAACCACAGATGAATACAATTTACGAGAAATGTTACTTATCTGATGGTGAAGCAGTCAACTGTGGAGTTCCTCAAGGCTCCATACTAGGCCCTCTATTGTTCATAATATTCGTAAATGATCTCACTTACATCTTGAAAAATATAGGTATTGAATTATTTGCGGATGATACCAGTATCCTTATAAGAAGCAAAATACATGACAATCTGATAGTCATTAGCGAAGAAGTGCTGAGCGCAGTAACTAAGTGGTTCCAAAATAACAAACTTTTACTAAATGCCAATAAAACTAATTTCATAGAATTCCACCCAAGTAAACAAACTCATAGTCAAACAACAATTTAACAACAATCAATAACACGGCAGATAACACCGTGATAAAAAGAGTTCACACAACAGAATTTCTTGGAATCCATATCGACCAAAATCTAAACTGGCACACACATTGCGATATGTTAGCAAAAAAACTTTTTCACTAAAAACAATCAATTTAATCACAAACACAAAAACTGCAAAAATAGCTTACTATGCTAACTTTGAATCACATATGAGGTACGGCATCAATATATGGGGCAGCTCTGTAAAAGCGGACACAATATTTAAACTACAGAAAAGAGCAATAAGAAATATTCTTGGACTCAAACAAAAGAAAAATTCTTACATTAAACCTCACTGTAAGCCACACTTCATCAAACACAAAATCCTCACTTTCTACAGTCTATACATATTTCAATCCGTACTAAATTTAAAAAAATCTATGATTAATGAAGAAATTGACAAGAACAATAGCATTCACAGCCATAACACAAGACAAGCAAACAACATACACACTAATTATCTCAAGCGAAAACATTCACAACTTAACTCCAATTATATAAGTTCTAAATTATTTAACAAGCTACCGACAAGTCTAAAAGCCATTTCTAATATGAGCATTTTTAAAAACAAACTAAAACAACTCCTATGTAACAAAGCATATTACTCTATTGAGGAATTTTTGAAGGACAAACTACTATAACACTGTTAGGCCTATCTTTATACTACAATTCTAAATAGGCCTAATAGATATAGATATATTGTACTATTATTATGTTTGTATTCCACAAATAGGCTAAGATATATTGTATGGTAGGCCCATTTCTTTGTCTTGTGTTTTAAATTTTGTCTTATAGTTTGTCTTATTTCTATAGATTCATTTAAGTCTGATTATTATATTAATATTTGTTTGCCTTTTTTGTCTCTTATGTCTTATCTTTGTTTTATGTACTGCCTTAAATTGAAACCAATCTCGGCCCACAAGAAAAACTAGACAAATACTTGTTCTCTCGTTTCATTAGTATTCTCTTATATACGAGGCACTCAAATTCTATTACTAGCCAACAGTAAAATTGTTATGATATGTACAAACTAAGACTAAGGCATTAATTATCAAGTAACTTATTTTTAGGATATAAATGTGACGGAGTATATCTCAATTTGCATCCTGCTTGATACAGCAAATTGTACCTTTCCAAACACCTCAATAACAAAGTTTATTTGTTTAGGAATAAGTAAATAAATACTTATTCCAGACAATATATTCTTAGAGGTCATCACAAAGTGTTAATTATTATAATGTAATATGCTATGTGTGTGGAAATAAAACTTACTTACTTACTTACATCCCCTTTCCTCCCATATACCTAAGGCTGAATCTAGCCCAGTATGGGGAATGATACCGGGTACTATACAGGGCTCACTCACTCGTTTAACAAGGACTTTGGCGTTTCCCTAGTATTTAGCAATCATATCATTCGTTCTAATAGCGATTATTTCGAATTTTTAGACCAGCCATTAACTTGGTATTTCGATGTACACATTATTGGATGAGCGAAGCGAAGACTTCAATTTCACCGACCCCCCAAAAAATTTTGCTCCGTTGTTTTTTTTTTTTTTTTTCGTCTGTTTGTTCGCTCTCTACCGGGCAAACGGCATATGCGATCTTGATGAAAATTTGACACGACCTTCGTTTTCTCTGAACTTAGACTTGCCACGTTTTTGGGTACAATCGAAGAAATATTTCTCATGAATATCGTACTTTTACGATTTTTTCGATTTTTAGTGCGATATTTTCGTGCCATTTGGGCCAATTCTGACCAAACGGGTGGGGCTACAACGTTCATATTTCACATGGACATTAAGGTAATGGTGATGTATTGCTTTCTGAAAGAAAAATTTGAAAAAGTTAGCCAGAATCGAGAGAAATAAAGCTTTTAATATACTTTTTTTTAAGTTTTTGTGCGATATTTTCGTGCCATTTGGGCCAATTCTGACCAAACGGTTGGGGCTACAACGTTCATATTATACATGGACATGGTTATGTAGTACCTTTTGAAAGAAAAAGTGGAAAAATTTAGCCATAATCCATAGAAATAAAGCTTTTAATACAAGTTTTTTACGGTAAATAATACCAATTGACAAGAAACAAAAGAAACTTGACAACATTCACCTTCAATGCGTAGGCAGCAAAACAAAGCACTTGCAAAAGTAAAGATATCCCACGCAAACTAAAACCTTTAAAAAGCTCATCCATCAACGCGGCGGGACTTTAGCGTTTTCCTAGTACATGAAACAAATATCAAAGTATAAGTTTTCTGAACTTCAATTATTGAGAAAAAAAATTCTTATTGGATTTAGACAATATCTCTTTCAAAAAATGCATCTGGCTGTTTCGACAAAAAATAAATTAACTTTTTAGATAGAAAGTGCACTGAACGAAAATTTTCAGCACATGCTAATATGCAAGGTATGTGTTTATATCTAAAATACGCACTTTTGACGTGCAGATGAGCCGTGAAAAACTGCACGCTGCATATTACCACATGCTGTAAATTTTCATTCAGTGCACTTTCTATCAAGGAAGTTAATTTATTTATTGTCTTAACAGTCAGATGATTTTTTTTTTGAAAGAGGTCTTGTTGACATGCGATTAGTACCTAATTATTTGTCAATTGAAGTTGATAAAACTTCAAGTCGATTTGATTATTTTTTAAGTAAAATGCATAAATTGATGTAACAAGCTAATGGCTTTGTAAACAAATTCGAAATAATCGCTATAAGAAGGAACGATATGTTTGCTAAACATTATTCCTCTAAAGTTTTGTCCAAATAATGAATAGAATGAAAGTTAGAGCATGATAAGTGTTGCGCCGTTCAACAGACGTAAAATTGGGAAATCGGGATCTATCCCAACTCTCGTCAGGTGACCTATCGATCGTTTTAAGCTCCATCACCAGTCGTCACCCCCGGTCGGGCAAGATCTTTCAAAACTGTTTGTTACTTCAAATAATAAACCTAATATACCCTATATATTTCCTTATTTATACCAAAAATCTTTATATCGATAACAGAAAACAATTTCAAATTGTTATGAATTACCTTAAAGACTTTTAAAGAGTCCATCATACTGCTATGATCAAATTCACTCCAAAAGAAATTTACAAATAACTGAATTTTGTGGTCTATGTATTTTCTATCTTCTTTTTTTTCTCCTGCACATTTAGCTCCGAATGTGATGTCCTCGGATCAACATAATTAACGAAAGTATAGTATTGCTCTCGCATCCGTGATCCACCACTGAAGACAAAGTGGATGGGCCCCTCCTTGTGACTGACGTATCTAAGACAGTTCTTGGCTTCAGAGCTGGTGTAGTTGTGCATCATACATCCTGTTGGCTGCCATTCCATCTCCCCTCTGTACGAGCCGTTGGTTAGGAGGGTGCTGCAGGAATCCATGCCTGGAAGAGCATTAGAATTCCAAATGGACGTGGTTACAAAAGAGTCAATAAATTTAAGTTAAGATGGAGCCCAGACGAGATTGTGTCAGAAGTAACCGTAAAGGGAGCAAATCTATTTGAAATGAAGATTGCGTGGACCGTAATAATGTAAACTCAATACCCTCAAATTCTTTATTTGTGGATTATGATTTATATTTATTGTATCCAACATCCTGATTAACTGCGATAAATTGTACTTAATATAAGCTGAGGCTGGCTTAAAATAATGGCCTAGATGACCTCAATTCCACCTAGAAAATAAAGATGTAAAGATTTATTGATTGATTAAAGTTTTTATTGCAATGCGGGATCTAGGCTAGTAGAGCTTTTCTTCCACCCAACCTTCAAGGTGCTACATCACACTATATTATCCAAGGTGTTGACGATATGAATCATTGTAATAAATAATAATGTGCCCAAAATAACTAGCTTGATGAAAACTAAAGGTAAAGAATTGGAAACATAAAAATTCATATACTTTGACATAGCATTGACATTAAACAGTGACAAAACATAGTTTATTGTGAAACATTATATTATTTTAAAAAATTAAAAAATTAGTATCCATAGCAATTACTTATACTCACCACTTTTAGTACTATTTAATCCGTTATGTATAGCACAAACCAAAAATATGACGAGTGCAAAGATTTTGACACATTTATATTTTCTTTCTAAATAGTATTTTTCACACTTCATCTCACTTTCCCGATTCAATGTATTTCTTCCCAACTTGTTCAAATCTTCTTCGGATAATTTCTTTTGGCTCATGTTTAATGTCACAGTTGTCTAGCCATGCGATTTGAAATGATTGCTGAAGCCAAGTGTACAGGGTTTGAAGAATTTCATTTCATTTGCATTTTGTATTGTGTTGACAGAGAATAGAATATATTATGGTTAAGGTCAATAATTAGTTTGCACATGCATAAGTACTTACAAAGGAATTGTTCCACTGCAAAATTAAAATTAATTCCAACTATTTTGTCAGTTAGAAATATAGCATCAAGCTGTCAAATTTGGTTAGTTACTGTCTAATTATAGGTAAATATAAATAATGTCAATTTGTTATATATGTCAATATCAAGTGGTATTGTAAGTGAGTCAATTCCGATTATATTTAAGTTTATTTGAGTGTTTGAAGTTTATAGTCCGGTGGGTAGGAGTAAAAACGTGGCAATTTGTGATACAAGCACGCCGTTTTTTGTTGTTTTTTTTCCGCAGTTCATTGTTTGCAGGCTATGTGGGGGGCGTGTGGGGGCAATGGCGGAACTTCGTTTCATGGGCTCGCCCGCCAAATTTCCATGCCCCCCCCCCCCCCAACAGATACATACATGCATAGACTCAGTGTTGAATTCAGACTTTTCATCCCGGGCGGGATATTATTATATACCAAGCCCGGGGGGGTTGAGGGGCTTGCCCCCAACAATAGCGGCGCAGGCGAAAATTTTGAAAATCAGGTTTTTAGAGTGCGTTTGGTGCTTTTTAGAAAAAAATTGTGGGCTGAATGCAATACCAAAATAATGTGGTTTGTGTGAGTTGTTGTTGTGTTGAGGACGCTAAAGTTCCTAAATATCCGCTAGATTTCATCTTCAAACCTCTAGATTCACAAAACGGTCATTTTAGCAAAGAAAACAAATACTATATTTTCCAAACAGGGTGAAATACTGTTTTTAATGAGTTTTTTTAACGGGCCCCCTAAACGGCCTGGGCCCGCCCGCAGTTGCGGGCCCTGCGGGCGCCTAGTTCCGCCACTGTGTGGGGGGATAAATTCAAAAACACACAACACAACGTAACATATTTGTTTTTTAATAGATTGGTGGTTTATTTTTACGGTTCGAATGTCATTTTCACATATTTTTGGGACGGCAAATTCAATGGAAAACATTATAAATTCGTAAGTCCAACCAATTGGGTTCCATGGCCGCCATATTTGAAATTGCTCCCAAATACAACGTTAATACACAAAACATGTAAATATGGCATGCTTGGTAACAATTTCCACTAAATCGTACTCCATGAACACGCGGGTAACACTGAAATTGTGATAAAACAAACGAAACTCTCAGAACCACGCCATTTTAGTTATTGTGGGTAGCGGTAGGCACCAATTTGTGAGGTGAATAGACACATATGCATGTATGGCGTAATTTTCGTGTATTTTCCGGTAAGGATTATGAATTTTGTGTTGAAAAATGTACGAGAGGTAAGATAATTGGCCATTTTCTATAATTTGTCAATATTGTGTGCTTATTTTGTGAAGTGTCTATAAAATGTGAACAACATACACAGACATTTTACACTCAAACACAAAAAAAAAAACTAGTTAAAGTTACTAATACTCATTGCTAGTATATTCATTAAATAATCATCTATGTTCAATTCTAATCATCATTGCAGGTGTCTTGTAGCTCGTTAAGTATGTTTGTGTGTCTACCGTTGGAGTATAATAATTATTAGTAATTAAAAATACTGTTGAATATTCTGTATCCGATCAAAAGAGCTCTTAACTTAATTAAAACAATTCAATACAATCCTCCTCCTCGGTAATACCAAAACCTTTATGCCTCGAGCTGAAAATGAAAAATGGTATTGTATGAGTATGGAAATATGTTTCACTTCTCTCTAGTCAATAATCAAATTTGGGCGCGGTTAACTCTTATTGCTGCAATCTTAATCTTTGCAATTCTTGTAATTTAGTGTGCATCACCACCGGCAACAGCACCGACGAATCTCACAATCTTACAGGGTCACATCAAGCTCGCGAACAGAACAACACCGAAGTAAAAGGAAAAGGTGATGCTATTGGACTCACTCAAAATCCTGCAGCTCTTCGACGTAGGACAAGGGGTTTTAGATGAGACTGACGGTGGCACTGTCAGTTGACACACACCACGAACAATTTTCAAGCTTCCATCATAAATTCATGGAAAAAGGCGCTCTGCACAAGTGCATGTAACTTATCAAACTAGTAGCGACAAGTCATGGTGGACGAAAGCGTTGCCGCACTTTACGGCGCTGAGGAAAAGGACAAAGTTATGTTCAAGGACCTTGTCAAAGAGAGGGCAGGAGAAGTGGAAATCCTTTTTCGATCCTATCCATAGATGTCTGACCAATATGTTGTGTCTAAAAAGAACCCAATCCATGGCAATAAGATTATAAAGTGTTGCAGGAGCAACTATAATAATTGTAGTTACAGTTATTGAGCACAAGACTTTTTATTATTGTTCTGTCCCGTGATATTCAAATAGACGTTCTTAGAATAAGAAAATGAGCATTGCCCTTCTTCTATTTGTCTCAACGGTGAAATGCGTGTTGGTAGGAAATCTCATTTAGTTACTTACTTTTACAAAACTACTACTATACTTTTAAAATAATCGCTCCAAATGAGCTTTTTAGCAAGGCCTTCATGCGGTATGGTTTTCATGGGGCAGCACTGGTCCATTATCAAAAGCCACGTACTGGTATTTTTACATTCATTGACTATGCTAGTCATCAACTGAGCTCGTATCTTCTACAAACAGCTGAAAATCTTGGAACAAAGGCGGCTTGACATAACTTGGGACATTTACTCTCAACAGTGTCAAGAATGCGATTCGTGACTCACAAGGACAAGGCTTTCATCGTCAGGACCTCCCGAACAAGGGTCTATGCTGTTTTTATTGTTTAGAATCAGGAAATTCGTGGCTAGGTTCCTTCGGTTTGTTAGTAAAGATCATCAATCCAAAAATTATTCATATCGACGCTCCCGGGCAGTCACATCAGCCCGGCTAATCTCCAAGTTTAATTTACCAACTGAATGTTACTGTTTGTTTTACAGGATAAGTGTCCAAAGGTTGGGCCGATTACTTAAGAAATGCCAGGAATAAGGAATAAATATTTCGCTCCCTTGCAAGTTTTATGTCGAATAAAGGAGGTGGCTTTCAGATAATACTATAACCTTGACGCCGTGATTTTAACAACCACTGGGTGTCCTATAAACCTGACCGGGTTTCGTGCGGCCATATGGAGCCGATTGACGCATGTTACTACACGTCACAGATATGGTGTTTGTAAACGCTCCACTTACTGATGCATTACGACCGGTCTCCCCGAGTCCTGGCCCCTGTGTCCCCGGTCAGTAACACAGGATTTTGGCGGGAAAATAACGTCATCGTTGCTGTGATTGGTAGCCGATGACATCACTCTCTACGGACGAGTTGAACGTGGGCACTTGGGCCTACAGAGAGTCATTGTGTGGAGGCATGCCGAGTGTTGTGGATGTGTATCGTGTACTGAACAAGTGCCTAGAGGGGAGAAGACGACATTTAAAGCGGACCATTGAATGGGAGGAGTAAAACTACCCTGCAAACTACCCTGCAGACTACTCCTGCCACTGCCGACCAGGCCTGTGAGCCAAGGCTTCAAGGATCGGAGGATATTCACGCAGGGTCCGAAATCAAGACGACGCCCCGGACAGTCCATAGGCCGACAGCTGTATCTACAGGTTTGAGAGTAAGTGGGAGCCTAGTGGGAAGAGTAGATATTGGGTATGAACACGTACAGTTGTCCGTAGTATCTTTATTGACCCAGTCTCGCGCAGTGGAATTCCGCCTAGCATTCGATTCCAGAACGCAGACATTTGCATATTGCCCTGTGTGTCTCGTACCGTTGTAACTGCAGAGACTTCTACATTGTCTGAAAATTTTTAGTGCCGTCCCAGTGTGACAGGCAACCAGGGGCGGATCCAGGACCTCTCAAAGGGGGGGGCGACTGAGCTGGCACCACACGGGGGGTCTGGGGGGCGCAACCCCCCAGCTTAGCCCCACAGGGAATTTTTTTTAGGCCTTTTTTCAAAAACGAGTTTTAATGGCTTTAGAGAGGGTATATTTCAAGATATGTTTTTGCAGTTGCTCACTAAAATAGGCCCTGGAGAAGGTAAAACCGACAAAATAAAAAAAAAACAAGGCCCAAGCCCAACAACAAACTAAACTAGGTCCCTTTATAATCGCTATCGCTCATGTGTTTCTATACCCTCACATTTTCACAAACAGTGTTAAAATTAATGTTATTGGATGAGAGTTTCGCTCCCCTGAGGAAAATAGCCGAAGTGTTTTTTTTTCCTGTCTGCTCGCGCTCTACCGGTCAAATGGCTACTCTGATCATGCTGAAATTTTCATGGGACCTTCAAAATCTATGAAGTTATATATGTGTTACGATTTTGGGTGAAACCAAAGAAAATTATATCGTGTAACTGTGAGGAATTGATTATAAAAGCCATAAATTAAAAAAAAAATCATTATCGCAAGAAAACATTGATATTTCTGGTGTCTGAACATTTTTCATCATGAAATAAAATTTAACTTTTCAATGATCAAGGGGGGGGCGATCGCCCCTACCACCCCCCCCCCTGGATCCGCCACTGCAGGCAACCTACGAGCCCCCCATTGGTCGCATTCATTTTGTGACAGAAACGCCTTTGGAGTCGTTAGTTTTACTTGATAGTATGTGTAGCGCCTACACTGATATGTTCGTGTAGCAAGCAAGGTGTCAATAAAATACAAGACTGCTTCAGTCAGGAGCGCACATTGACTGTCTTAAAGTTTCTGGCAGCCCTGTTAAGAATTAAGTAGACCAATTTTTGTTATTACTATTTACGTTTACCCGCCGTTTATCCGCTAGATTGATTGATTATGTATTTAACCGCTAAACTCAAAAAATATATTTCATTCAGGCTAACTAGTAATGAATTTTGCAATTAACAGAAAAATTATTTGGGCCACCATGACCTCCCAAAAAATTGTCAAACATTACATTTTTCGAGCTAGGTCCCATCGGCAAAAATCTCACATAAGAAATAACATGGGGAGGATCTTTATGCCCTGTGACCTTGGAGGATTTTGATCAAAAAAAATATTGGTCATTATTGACGTACTCTACAGCCTTTTCTGTAAAATATCTATATTTTGTTTTGTAATTTGGGCAAGTAGTTCGGTCAAAATATGCTGATTACCGAGATGAAGTGTGATTTTGGAATGCATATTTTTGCGTGTTTTAGGGTATATTTGGGCACAGTTTCAAGACACGATGTAAAAAATGGGCATTTTAGATTGGTACTATGCTCTAGTATCTATGTGGACCAAAGGTTAATGCCGATTTAAGAAATTTCCCCAAAAAACAATTTTCGCAAATTTCAGGTCCAAAAAATTGAAAAATCACAGTTAAAAGATATAATTTTTTAAACTGTCATTTTAGTGTAGTATTGTGCTATAGATCATGTGGTAAATAATAATTTTTTGGGTTAATAGCCCCTTTAACGTCTCATATTTATGCAACTTGGCTAATCGAGACGAAGGGAGGGACGTCAGGGATGATATGGGGGGACAAGGGGTGGACAGGCCTGTGCTGGTCATAACCAGCCACAAGCGTATGTGGAGGGCAGGGGTTCCCCCACGTCGTGGTCGTCTCCGTCTGTGTCATCATCCGTCCGTGTTGTCATTGTCCTCGCCGTCGGGGAGGTAGTCAAAGGGAAGGGGAAAGTTCCCCGACGACGACCCAAAGCTCGCCATTAGTTTCAGGGAGGAAAACAACGGGCCAAACCACGAGAAGGTTGCGAGTTGGAATTTACACACCACATTGCACAGACAACACGCATTTCGCGGATCACACGTAAATCTTACCAAGGCAACCGCCGACAATAAACTGCCAAGTTCTGACAGCTCCAAGACATGTCAATAAACCACGCACCCCTACTGTAGCCACTGCAGCACCTGCTAATGACTCGAGCATGGCAGCGAATGCATCTGACCTTGGCTTAGAACATCCCCGCGCGACCGAGCCTAGGCTACTGGCCGCTCGAAAAATTCGTCTTCAAATGCCCCACATGCTAGTCTCATCACTCTCATGAAATGAGATAACTTATATTCATTAATTTGTAATCATAGTGAGATTAATGCCTATTTACGTAATTTCCGATTTTAGGAAAAATCAACCTTTTATTGTTTTTTGTAGCCTATGTGAAATTCCAGGCAGCCCGACAGTGTTTTGGGCAGGCTTGGGCTGCCGGGCTGCCGTCAATTTCGAGCCCTGCAAAGAACCCAAATAGATTTTGGACGCTTATTATTCAAGGCGTAAGTCTGAACGAATTCCTAGTAGGGAAGTGTCATTGAATGGTGATAGTGCAATGGACAATGCTAGACCTGAATTATTCAATGAATATTTTTATAGTAGTTTTAACAAGCCTGCAACTCCAGCTGTTCCTGTCTCCCTACCTGTAAAAAGTGTATGTCCTCACACCCTCTCTTCACTGTCTACTACTCGATCTGAAGTTCATCAACTTATCAAGGACTTGCGGCCTACTCGTGCTACTGGATCGGTCAACATTGGTGCTGTTTTTCTAAAGAAATGCTCTGCTACTTGTTCCAATAACGATAATATTCAATCTATGTTTCAATGCGGGACGATTTCCTCTTGCTTGGTAGTGGAGTAAAGATTACTAACTATAGTGCAAAATGTGATACCAGCATAAAAAATTGCAATTATGTAGATTTTGTAATTAAAAATTTGAAAATAACTGGCTCCTGTGACACGAATTTCAAAGTGGCAATAAATTAGTCATGTTTTGTATTAATTATGAGCATTTATGACCGTTATAATGAAAAAAATACATTGAAAAAATATATTGAAATATACATATGTGACATTTCACTTACTCTCCTTACCTCGGCTAGCTCAACGTCGGCTCGGAGAGTACACGATATGATGTTGATTGAAATTGATGAATTAAAATAAAATTATTGTTGTTCTATAAAGGTTAATGAAAATTAGGTGAATGTTGTAGAGGATTAAGGTGATTAATAAGATTTATATTGTTATATAAGAGTTTACTAAAACCAAAGAAAAAAAAACAAGAAAAACAATTAGTTCAACAATGAAATACATACAGGTTATAAAAACAAGGCAGGTACCGAAGTCTGTAATCCCTATATATGGCCCTATATATGGCCATATAAGAAATTCAAAATTAACGATACCTGTTGTGGGGTGAAAGCGTATAGACCGAGAGCTCGCAACATAAAGTCTCCCCTCATAGGGTACATATGGTTTGACCATTGGAATAGAAGCGGAAATTCAAGTCATTTTCAAAAATGCACGTCTTACAAGTCAACGTTGGGGCGTTTACCCGTCAGACGCCCCCAAAGTGGGCCCCAAAAAAGGTCAAATCTGCCCCTATTAAGTAAACATGATTAAAACATAAGAAAAATTAAAGAAAAAGTTAGCCCAAAAATGAATATCACTCGTCAGACGGGCTGCGATGGGCCGTTGACCCGTCAGACGCCCCCAAAGTGGGCCCCAAAAAAGGTCAACTCTGCCCTCATAAGGTATACATGATTCAAACATACGTCATTTTATAGGGAAAATTACTAGAAAAACGAATATCACCCGTCAGACGTGCTGCGTTGGGCCGTTGACCCGTCAGATGCCCCCAAAGTGGCCCCCCCAAAAAAGGTCACATCTGCCCTTATTAAGTATACATGATTGAAACATAAGAAAAATTATAGAAGATGATAGCCCAAAAATGAATATCACTCGTCAGACGGGCTGCGATGTGCCGTTGACCCGTCAGACGCCCCCAAAGTGGGCCCCAAAAAAGGTCAACTCTGCCCTCATAAGGTGTACATGATTCAAACATACGTCATTTTATAGGGAAAATTACCAGAAAAACGAATATCACTCGTCAGACGGGCTGCGTTGGGCCGTTGACCCGTCAGATGCCCCCAAAGTGGCCCCCCCAAAAAAGGTCACATCTGCCCTTATTAAGTATACATGATTGAAACATAAGAAAAATTATAGAAGAAGTTAGCCCAAAAATGAATATCACTCGTCAGACGGGCTGCGATGGGCCGTTGACCCGTCAGACGCCCCCAAAGTGGGCCCCAAAAAAGGTCAACTCTGCCCTCATAAGGTATACATGATTCAAACATACGTCATTTTATAGAAAAAGTTACCAGGAAAACGAATATCACTCGTCAGACGTGCTGCGTTGGGGCTTTGACTTGTTAGGTTACCTCCAAAGTTGGCCCCCAAAGATGTCCAATCTGCCCTTAAGACTGTTTGCCAAGCTCGGGCCATCTTTTTTTACAATGATAAATGCCCTTTTAACAACACGCTTGATCGTCAAATCAAGCTAATTTCACATACAGAACATACCGATTTTTACCTTAAATTTTCATCCAAAAATCTGCATTTTTGGGAGGCTGTTCAGAAAGGATGAGCGTGTGTCGCTATCTAAGCACATTTTGAGATTTCAAATATTTGTCTCCTACACAAAATTAGTAAATTACTACAAATTAACAGTTTGGTGTCATATTTACGGTCAGTTAATAAGAAAAGTGAGCAATATTTAGAAAATGTGCCAAGATACCCCTTATTACACATTCTTTCTTATCATTTTAGTGAAAAGCACAACCCGATAGGACCAACGATATAGAGCTTCCAAGTGATCCAGATCTTACCTCTGCGCTCTGCGTCAAAGCCTGGTTTTCTCGAGCTTAGCCACCTTGGTTTTATTGTATAGACAACTATGACGCTGTTAAATTGGTTCCATAGACAGAAATTTTAAAAAAAATCCATTATGTATATATATATAGAGATGTTAAATACAGACCAAGATGGTTCCTGGATGATCTGTACCCTTTGTCACTTGATAAGATTATGCAATGCGATTTAGAAGTAGAGGATTTCGATGAGGATGATGACATAGATGTTTCAGAAGCAGCGTACATGATGTCAAATGTGATTACAGCTTTGATTTTTGAACAATTTATTTATTCTAATCTTAAATTGTCTTTAACTTATGAAAAGTATTTGCATGTTTCAACGCATGTAAAAGATTATTACGTATGTTATGATATGATGATGATAACTAATAAAATGTTAAAGCGTACAAGCGTACGGTGATAACGAATGTGATAGAAGTTTTGATATTTGAAGTTAATTGTAACAAACCAATTTATATATTCTAATCTTTAATTGTTTGTAACTTATATAAACTACTTGTATGATTTCACACATTACAAATTCTTACTTGTGATATGATGATGATTACTTCTGAAGATTACTATGATAAAAAGTTGAAACATACGGTGATAACGAATGTATGGAAGTTTTGATGTCTGGAGACATACCAATTGATATATTCTAACCCTCAATTGTTTGTAACTTATAAAAACTATTTACATGATTCAACACATATTAAAGATATGATATGATGTTAATTATTTACGTAACTTATGATTACTATGATATAATTACTTATATGATAAAAGTAATTGATTGTCAATGATTTTCTTGTATCGTTATACAATATGCAATAGTTTAAGCGATATACTTTAATAGGCAGAATCCGTATAGTATCATGTAACAAGTAGTAAATTAAACACAACTCTTCATTTGTAAAAAAATTAAATTAAAACACTCTTTACAGTTTACACCCTAAACCTATACCCTATACATACACCTTTATTAATTATATAATAACCATAAGACGAAGTATAACATGTCTTCCTGATTTATTCATCGATCTAGATATTCCGGAGAAAATGTTAAAAGTGGTAGTTGCAGGGCTCAATGACCCAAAATATGCTTAAACATCATGCCTACATATTATCGCACAAATCCGATTGAATCCAACATAAATTCGTAAGTATTCGAGACAAAACAATTTTTTAAACTGTTTTTTTGGGGGGGGGGGGGGGGGCGGGTAAGGACCCCACAGAGCCAGTCACGACGAGTGGTATTCCTTTCCGTGGTAAATTTTTCTATAAAATGCCGTATTTTTTAATCATGTATACCTTATGAGGTCAAATTTGGCTTTTTTGGGCCCACTTCGGGGGCGTTTGACCAGGCAAATCCCAACGCAGCCCGTCTGACGAGTGATATTCGTTTTCCAGGTAACTAGCTCTATAAAATGACTTATGTTTAAATCATGTATACCTTATGAGGGCAGATTTGACTTTTTTGGGGGCCCACTTTGGGGGCATCTGACGGGTCAACGGCCCAACGCAGCCCGTCTGACGAGAAATATTCGTTTTTCTGGTAATTTTCCCTATAAAATGACGTATGTTTGAATCATGTACACCTTATGAGGGCAGAGTTGACCTTTTTTGGGGCCCACTTTGGGGGAGTCTGACGGGTTAACGGCCCATCGCAGCCCGTCTGACGAGTGATATTCATTTTTGGGATAACTTTTTCTATAATTTTTCTTATGTTTCAATCATGTATACTTAATAGGGGCAGATTTGACCTTTTTTAGGGGCCCAATTTGGGGCGTCTGACGGGTAAACGCCCCAACGTTGACTTGTAAGACGTGCATTTTTGAAAATGACTTGAATTTCCGCTTCTATTCCAATGGTCAAACCATATGTACCCTATGAGGGGAGACTTTATGTTGCGAGCTCTCGGACTAGTAGATGTAGATCGATGATGAAGATGGTTGATGCTAGGATTCCCGCGTCGGTTACCCAGACGACGTATTCGGTGGTGTGTGGTCGGCCTCGCCCATACAGATGTCCAGAAGGTCTTATCGGAATGGATTGTCGAAATTTATGGGTCCGAATTGGCTTGCGATAATTTTATAGAATGATTTTGTCTTGAGTGCGGTGTTGGTCTATCGGATTTATTTTGATAACTTGTTATTGAGGGGTGGGAATATGATGGTTAAAGTTGACCATCATAAAATGTACTGATAGTTGTGATGAACATGATGATTGTTTCTCGTAGAATTTAAATATGAATATGGGAAGCACAAAATTACTTCTGTGCGTGAAATGGAATTGTTCTAGTGTTGCTCGTTGAAGCCGGAATACATATTGAAGTTGAGTTTGATTTATTTGAGTTGATCAGCGCTTTTATCTCATTGCGTATATTTAACTAAATTTCACACTCTCTCTAGCACACGTCACTTATTTAATTATAGATTGTAGATAATTTTTAGACATTACAACTACCACTAGTTACTACAGCAATGTTCCACCATAACACAAGTACACAACACCACATCACAGTCCGCGAGATCCTGATTCAAGTTCGTCCGCCTACTACTCTTCCAGAAGTGACCAACGTTCGTCCGAAGACTTTCATCTTCTTCCAAGACTGAGCATAACAGCCAATCGGAATATTGATTTAAAATTACGTCATACACAAAATGAACCAATTAGGATCTTTTAGGGGTGTTTTAAGAACGCCCAAATTTGGCCTTGAGCTCCCCTCGCAAGCTGACTTGACATAGTTTGATATTTATGGGCAATTAACTAAATTAGAAACACCCTAACGATGTGAGAACTGAAACTATAAAAGTCTTTTAAAGTCCTAAAGTTAAACAAATAAAATAAAAGCTCAGGTTGTTTATAAGGGTCAAAATGTTAAAAAGAGATTGATTGTAATGAGTCTAGACATACCGACACCCCTCTGGCTATTGAAAAAACACTTGACCTCGTCTACAATTCTATTTTTATGTTACTAAAATTACTTAAAATTCTCACGTGCATAACCTACGAAATAGACCTGTGCCTGAAGGACACTTAAAAATACACATTAATAATAAGAGGGTAGGACCATATCGTCTCACATAAGTTAAAGTTAAATATGTTGATTTTGCTGATTTTTTAGTTTTTGAACCAAAAGATCAACATTAAAGTAAAATTTATTCTAACCAATGATATCACAGTGTTCACAAAAGAGCTGGTAACTATATCTCATATATCATTTTTCAATTTTCAATAATAGTAATTACAATATATTGAACACAAATAACAATATGGCGTAGAGATGTCTGGTACAAACTATGATACCAACTAAAAATTAAGCAATCTTAAAGTTTTTGTAATGAGAAATTCGAAAATAACTGGTTCCACGCTGAGTGTTTAGTATTTAACTATTAATTGATTAATTAACATTAATTAGTTAATTTAGTCCTAAATTTCCAAAGTGAAGACAAATTTGTAGTGTTTGGTATCAATTAAAAGAATTTTTTACCAACATTAAGAAAAAAATACCTTGAAAAACTATATTGAAATACATACATGTTATAGTTAAATATGTTGATTTTGTGATTTTTTAGTTTTTGATCCAAAAGATCAACTTTAAAGTAAAATTTCTTCTAACCAATGATAACACAGTGTTCACAAAAGAACTGGTTACTATAATTAATGTATCATACATACATACATACATACATACATACATACATACAATACATACATACATAGCCTAAAGGTTCAGTTAATTTATTTAACATGAATTCACTGGGCCTTTATAAGCTGTTAATCTAGGCTTCTTTAAAATACACTAAAATTGTTATGAATAGAACTCTATACAGCCCTAGATTAGGCCTAATATCAGTACCGGTAAGCCATTTTCCATGCAAAATAGCATGCAGCGCTCAAGAAAAAAAATCATTTAATGCTTTAAACATTATATTAGCATAAAATAAATTTATGTAGTCAATAAATAAACTAGAAAGCTTCGCAAACGCTTTTTCAGGCGCGTTGTTGGATGAGCGTAATTTTTTTTAAACGAAAAAAGCGTAAAATTGCGATTTTCACGAGAAATTATTTTTCGATTGCGCTCAAATTTCACACCAATATATAAATTGATAAAATAAAGTTTCTATATAAAAATCGTTACAATCGGATAAAGCATGTAGGTGTTATTAGTCAAAGAAATATAAAATGAAAAAAAATAAAAAAACGTAAAATTGCGATTTTCACGAAAAATTATTTTTTGATTGCGCTAAAATTTCACACGAATAAATTTATTCATGAAATAAAGGTTCTGTGAAAAAATCATTACAATCGGATAAAGCATGTAATGCATGTGTTGTAAGTCAAAGAATGTTTAAAAAAATCGAAAAAATCGTAAAATTGTGATTTTAATGAAAGATTATTTTTCGATTGCGCTAAAATTTCACACAAATATATAAATTTATAAAATTAAGGTTCTGTGAAAAAAATCATTACAATCGGATAAAGCATGTAGGTGTTATAAGTCGAAGAAAGTTTAAAAAATTAAAAATAAATATAAAATTGCAATTTTCATGAGAATTTTTTTTTTATTGAGCTCGAATTTCACACGAATATATAAATTCATAAACTAAAGGTTCTGTGAAAAAATCATTACATTCGGGTCAAGCATGTAGGTGTTATAAGTCGAAGAATAAAAAAAAAAACGAAAAAAATCGTAAAATTGTGATTTTCACGAGAAATAATTTTTCGATCGCGCTCAAAAACGTGGTAGTTCTTGGATCAGAAATTTGGAAGGCCTCTATAAAATTTCATTGCAATTGGAGTGTCGGTTTAGCCAGAATCGTGCTAAAAGACACACAATAATACAAACAGAAATAAAAAACAAAATTCTCCAGTGTAGTGAAATGGAATCTTCGCTTCTCTCGCTACGTTTATCCAAAAAGTAATCTTAAAAAACAATAAACACAATATTAATGCAAAATTGCTGGTTTTTTATACATTTTCAGTGAAACAACCCCTTAATTAATTTATTTTATTTATTATATTTATTATTTATTTAACGTCTATCCTATTCAGTTATAAAAACTGATTTACAAAGGAGGACAACTATTAAATCTAATTACATAGATGCAGAAACAACAATAAACTACATTTAAGTACATACTTGAAATATTTGCATGACAACAACAATGCATTTAAACACAACAATTTTGCTAACAAATGAAAATAATATAAAATGTATTTAATTAATGAATCAAATATTATAAAAAAGGATTGGGAATGAAAAGAAAAGGTAAAAAAAGAAAACAAAAAGAAAAAAAGGAAGGAAAAAAGAAAGAAAAAAAAAACATTAAAAAAGAAAAATGAAAAGAAAAAACTGATTTATTAGACGATCCCACTCAAACGAATATGAGGTTTGCCAAAAATCAGGAACAGCAAATCAGGGAGTATAATCAAAAAACTTTCGCGGAAGAAACCACCGAACGCGAATCTTTATTCTTGTGTTCAATCTTCATTTTTGTGTTCAAATCTTGATAACAGTTTAGTCCAAAAAAATCTTGGCTCTAATATATAATTATATCAGATATATAATTATTTAAAATTGTTCATGTCAAAAACTGATCACGGCAATGATACAGGACACCTAACTCAAGTTGCAAGCTCCATCAGTGGGCAGTAACCAGACAATCTAGGCAGAAAAATATAATTGAAAATACATTGATTATCATAATCAAAGCAATAATGAACAAACAAAGAGAAAAGCAAAATCATTAATAAGAACTTATGAAGGTAAATTAACATTACACAAATACACAGACAATAACCTACAAATGAATAGTAAAAAATCAATTCTTTGCTCTTTGATTCTTTATCATTGCTTCAATTTTACTTTTATACCCTCTCACACGCCTGGCGGGGAATAAGAAGGGTTAATATTATTACTAGACTCAATTATCCGGAGATAATATGAATTTATTAGACTACAAAGTCTCACTACACAATACAAATAATAATAGGACTTTGGAAGCACTACAGGTCGTAACCTGGAGGCTGCTCGCAAAAGACTGGCGTGCCCTACACACATGTGTTGGCGCCAACTCTCCCCCTCGAGCTTGCACCCTCTGGGCCACCCAAGGATCGTCACACACATCCGGCCTCTCAGGACACATTCCATCCAGTGACATGTTGCATGATCTGTTACATCCCCCCCCTACTAGATTTTATGAGAACCATCATAACACATTTAATTCTATTACCTAGTTCAACTAAAATCTAAACACACAAAATACATTTAAGTTCTAATGAATGCGCATTGCACATAAAAATCAAGATGAATACAGGACTTCAATACATACAATAGTGGACTCACATAGAAATTATACTATTTAACATGATAACTCAAAGATCATAGCACATGTCTATTATATATAGCCGAATTAAATCTAAACACTTACTTCATACTCTTAGTTCCAATACGCCCTATCTATAGTCTCAACATGCAAAATATTCTTGCTTCTACTCTCAGAGAGCATTGCATAATAATTATGAAACACACGAATCTTATAATAATATAACCTAGAATGTACTTATCCACAAAACACATTACCAATCACTGTGGGTATAGGGTACACACAACTACGTCACAAATCGAGTGGAATGAGGGGTATTCTCCGTTCTGAGCCCAACTGGTGGACAAGCAACCATCGTTTCGCAAGTGGACGCCTGCTGAACGTCGCACAACTTATCACGCTCTAACTTTTATCCTATTCATTATTTGGGAAAAACTTAAGAGGAATAATATTTAGCAAATATATCATTCCTTCTAATAGAGATTACTTTGAATTTTTACACGGCCGTTAACTTGTTATTTCGATGTACATATTAAAATAAAATTTAAGACTTTTACTTGTTTTTTATGAAATTTAATAAATCAACTTCAATTGACAAATATCTAGTGATCGGATTTTGACAAGACCGCTTTCAAAAAATTCATCGGACTGTTTAGACAAGAAATAAATAAACTTTCTAGATAGAAAGTGCACAGAACGAAAATTTATAGCATAGGGTAAAACGCATGGTATGTGATTTCATCTAAAATACGCGCTTTTGACGTGCGGATGAGCTGTGAAAAACTGCACGCTATGCTGTAAAATTTCGTTCTGTGCTTTTTCTATCGAGAAAGTTTATTTATTTCTTGTCTAATTAGTTTGATGCATATTTAGAGAGAATTCTTTTTGAAATCCGATCAGTAGTTTTGTGTCAATTGAAGTTGAAAAAACATAAAGATGTTGATAATTTTGTCATTTATAATGCGTGCATTGTTATAACAAGCTAACGGTTCTCTAAAAAAAAATCGAAATAATCGCTATTAGAAGAAATGATATGTTTACTAAATATTATTCCTCTTAAGTTTTGTCCAAATAATGAATAGTATAAAAGTTAGAGCGTGATATTTGTTGAGCCGTTCATCAGGCGTCAACTTGCGAAATGAGGATGCTTGTCCATCAGTTAGATCCGCGCCGAGCTGTGACGTCACGTGTGTGTTCCCTATAGTCAGTTTAAAACCTTATCTTTATTGTTTATATAATTTGAGATTCTCTATGTTATGGATACCTTTGTCATTCCCTTCGTCGGACATTAGTTGGTATGCATTCTTTCCCACTTGACTAAACACCCTATGTGGTCCATTATACACAAGGAAGAATTTTTCTATTTCTTTGTTTCCAGCGTTGGACTGATGTTTTGCTTTTACCAACACTAACGAGCCCGGGGACAGAGTAATGGGCTGCACCCGTTTGTCATGGTTGTTTTTTCTTCTGGCCGCTTTCGACTGCATCCGAGAGTTGGCTAGTATAACCTTCTGTTGTGAACTCAATGGAGGTGTAAGTGGGGGCGGAATCTCCAGGAGGTCTGCTATTTTTCTAGTGGGACTCTTACCGAACTGTAACTCGAATGGCGTGTAGCCCGTGGTCTCATGTGTGGTCACATTAAACCACTCTTCCACTAAAGGTAGGCACTCAGCCCATGCTGTATGCTTGTCATGGCAAAAAGTGCGAAATACTCTGCCCAACTCCCGCATGACGCGTTCCGTTGGATTACTTTGGGGGTGGCGGATGGATGAATGTAATGGGATAATGTTTTCACTCTCAAGAGTCCCATACCATTTACGCGCAGTAAACTAGCTACCATGATCTGCAAGTAATTTACTTGGCTTACCCACGGTCGGTATGTAATCTGCAGTTAGTCTCCTTAGGACCGCGTCTGTAGTAGCTCTCTTCAACGCGTACAACTTGACATGTTTCGAGAACGCGTCGAGAAACACTAGGACAAAGTTGACGCCGCCCCGCCCTTGAGGTAGTGGTCCATACAAATCAATCGTTAGTAATTGATTAGGGGCCGTTGCTATCACGTGTCCCATTTCCCCAGATAACCCTTTGTTGGAATGTTTAGCCCGCTGGCAAATGTCACATGCGCGCGTCACTCGTACCACGCTACGTCGCATATCGCGCCAATAAAAATGTTCTGACAGCAACTTATAAGTTTTGTAAGACCCCACATGTTCATTAAAACTTTCATGAAAACCTTTTATTACGTCTATCTGAACAACTGCGGGAACCATCGCGCGCCAATACGTGTCATTCTTCCCTCGATGGTACAATACGTCCCGGAATAACAAATACTTCCGGTCGCCGACCTTACCCATTGCCTCGAGCTGTTGTTGCCGAATCACAGCCGACAACCCTCCATCCTTGCGTTGTCGTTCAGGTAGCTGGCTCGCCCACTCTTGCAACTTGTTTGACGCGCTTTCTACAAACTGTTTTATTGGGGCTATTCGTAAAACTGTCTCCTCATGTCCCTGCCTACCATCGGTCGGTGCTCTGCTGAGAGCGTCGGCTACCACATTGTCTTTACCAGGGCATAATAACACCTCGAAATCGTACTCTTGCAGTACAAGATTCCACCTAGCGATCCTAGCACTTGACAACTTACATTTTCTTATGAAAGAAAGGCTGTGATGATCGGTCCAAATCGTGAACTTGCTACCCAACAGGTAGTTCCTGAACTTCTGTACAGCATATATAATCGCTAAACCCTCTTTCTCGGTGGTAAAATATCGTCGTTCTGGACCTTTCAGTGACCTGCTCGCAAATGCAATCACACGTCGCTCGCCCACCTCATCCACTTGAAACAAGTGCGCGCCAAAACCGATGTCGGAGCTATCTGTTGACACGTGATATGGAACACCCGGTAGTGGATGGTGTGTGTAAAAATAGACTTTTCACGTGTATGAACGTTTCTTCCAATTCCTTTGTCCACACCCATTTTACCCCTTTTTGTAATAAAGTGAGCAACGGGCCGACAGTATGCGCGTATCGATCGCAAAACCGTTTAAAGTACGTACACATACCTAAAAACCGCCTGAGTTGTTTGATATTATATGGCCTGGGATAGTGAATGATTGGTTTTAGCTTGTCTTCATCTACCCTTACCCCTTTTGCCGAAATAATATGCCCTATGAATGTCACTTCGTGTCGTAAGAACTGGCATTTTTCCAATTTGACAGTCATGTTGACGTTTCCCAATGCACCCAGCAGTCGATCTACATGGACCAGGTGCTCGTCAAAGGTCCTAGATGCCACGATGAAATCGTCTACGTAAACCGTCACAAATAGTTTCATATCAGGCGTAATTATGTCATTCAAACATCTTGTGAGCCCTGCTACACTAGATTGGAGGCCATAGGGAACCACGCAAAACATATACGTTATCCCGCCGTGCACGAAAGCTGTGTATTTACGATCATCTTCTCTCAAAGACAACTGCCAGAACGAATTAGTCAAATCGAATGTAGTAAAATAGTTCATACCGTGAAACTTTTGTAGAATGTCTTCCATTGGTAACGGAGAGTCATGTTGGGGTTGCAAACGACTGTTTAGGTACCTGGCGTCTAGAAAAACACGAACCCCTCCGTTCGGTTTTACAACTGTTACTAATGGGTTAGTGTACGCTGAGGGCGCTGCTTCTATTATGCCCCAAGCAATCATTTGTTCGATTTGTGCATCTACTGCCGGTCGCTTTGATAGCGGAATCGGGTATGATTATTGTGAAAATGGCGTCTTGTCTCGTATATCTAAGCCGTGAACGTAGTTAGTAACTCGACCAGGAATATCGGAAAAAACCGCAGCATGTTTCTGCAGTAGCTGTGACATGCTTCGCTCTTGGGACGGTGTGATAGTTAGTGTTTCGAGCGTTCTTTTTATTTTGGAGGAAAAGTCGTCTTGTGACTGGTCTACCTCTATCGGCGTGTCTTCAAGTTCAGTAATAGCGGGACTCTCGATAATCGCTGACACCGTCAAACCTGCCTCCGAACTTGCATGTGGACTATCACTAGCAAAACAAAAATTTTATTCTGTGTCTCGGCTGTCCCTGTCCAACTGTCATGCATCTGTCATCAAAGTCAAGTTCTACTTTATTTTCACTGATCCAATCTGCTCCTATAATCATGGAGCGATGTAGTAGGGGCACTATCAAAACCGCTATCTCATACTTTACATCGTTAATGAATGCAGACAAATAAGTTTGTTTGTTTACAATTTGACCTCTTTCATTAAATGCCCCTGCAACTAGTTCGCTACGTGCCGGTAACAGTGGCAACGTCGGAGTGGTCTTGGATATGGTATTCCAAAATGTTTCCGAGATACAAGTAATGTCACTTCCAGTGTCAATTAAAGCAAATAATTGTTGGTTGCAAACACTTACAGTTATTTCCGGCGTCTGTCCACCTACGATGCTGTTGCGTGCGTCGTCTTCATGTCGCAAGTCTTGTTGTGCTACATCATCGACTAACCTTGTAATCACCTGGGTCCTACAGATACTTGATAGAGGCCTACTTGCTGTGTGACTCTGTCCTGTTGGTCGACGAAACTCCTTGGTTCTTCATTAACCGGAAAACAGAGGAGTTGCCTGTCCAGTTAGTGGTAGTTTCCCTCGCTGTTGTTGTTGTTGTGCATCTCGAGATCCGGAGTTGTCTCTGCCACGTCGTGATCTCCGTCTTCTGATTGTCCTCGCTGCGTGACGCAATTCACTCGATCTTCCCCGTCGCGATGACCCTGAGCGCGTCCACCTCTCTCTTCGCGCCAATTCCCTGCAGCCTGTTGAGGACGAGGTCCACCTGCCGCAAAATATGGTCGCCTTGGAGTCGAACCTGGGACCGTGTTGCCCGTGGATCCGGTCGGACGAGAAGCCTCGCGTTCTCGGCGTCGTGCGGCCGCCTCGTCCAGCCCCCTCAGTACGGACAGCATAGCGTCGGGAGTGCGTATATTGGCCGATAGGATGGCTGTCTGCACATTCGCCGGGAAGAGATACGATATGCGTCGTATCAACGACGCATCAGACATGTTGTCGGAAACATGTCGAAGCCTGTTCCTCCATGACAGGTAAAACCCTGCCATAGAGCCGTGTGTTTTTTTTTTCGAAAAAATCCGTAGATAATTTTGCCGAAATCGCGTCTTGGGTGTCCTCGGACCAAAACATTTTTTTAAAGTCATTCGAAAACTCACCCCACGTGTTCCAAGACTGGTGGAACGAGTAGCCCCAGTCCTTAGCTGCGCCAACTAACTGGCGAAAAACCACACCCAACCAGAGATTGTCCGGTACACCGTAGTGCCGGAATGTCGACTCCATGTCCGCTAGGAAATCCATGGGATAAATTTCCCCATCATCCGAAAACTTTGGGTACACGGGTACCATCCACGGTGCAGGCGAACCGGGTACCGCGGAAGAACCCGACGCCTCCATCAAGCGAACCGGCGCCGGCGGCGGCGCTGTTGTCGTCGGAGGTGTATTCCGCACCTCCAACGAATCTAACCTCTGCATCACACCCGATAACTGAGTCATCATCTCACGTATGAGATTAGCCATATTTCCATCACTATCTCCACTTTCCGCACTCGGCAACACGGAAGACTCCTGGCTGTCCGAAGTGTGCGTACGCGTTCGCGGCATAGTCACAATAACACAGAACACTGAAATTTCACTGATCAGAAAATATTTCACACGGATGTAAAATGTACAACGAAATGTTCACGGGAGCCGTAGCGAACACCGCAGCAGTCGAAAAAGTTCACAAAAAAACAAAATGTACGTAACACGGATGTAAAAAAATGTCTTTAACCAATTGTTCACGGGAGCCGTAGCAACCACCGAAGCGGTTCTTAACGTTGGGCGCCAAATATACCCTCTCACACGCCTGGCGGGGATAAGAAGGGTTAATATAATTACTAGACTCAATTATCCGGACACGTGTACTCTATTATCTGTGATCCGGAGATAATATGAATTTATTAGACTACAAAGTCTCACTACACAATACAAATAATAATAGGACTATGGAAGCACTACAGGTCGTAACCTGGAGGCTGCTCGCAAAAGACCGGCGTGCCCTACACACATGTGTTGGCGCCAACTCTCCCCCTCGAGCTTGCACCCTCTGGGCCACCCAAGGATCGTCACACACATCCGGCCTCTCAGGACACATTCCATCCAGTGATATGTTGCATGATCTGTTACACTTTTTAATTGTACATTCCTAGATCAGTAAACTGGCTTCTAATATCATAAGAAATTGAATTCCAATAGGATACGCCTCTGTACATAAATGACTTTCTAAATGCTTAAGAATTTAATCTAGGAACTTCCAATGAGTTTATTAATGCAGAATTTCTATCACGATGAACAATTTTAAAAATATTGGGTAGAATACCTAAAAACATATATTTCAATACTTTGTATGTGTTTACCAGCACGCTATACTTCATCCTTTCCTCAATCGTGAAACAATCAGACTGCAAATCTTGGCTCAAGGGAAATGAATCAAACAGATGGTTAATTCTCTTCTGGAGTACAACATACTCAGTAGAAGGCCTTACTGCCCAAACCACTAAGCAATAATCAATAACAGAGTAAATATAAGAATCTACAAGTAACCTCATCATTCTCTCAGTTACAAACCTCTTCATTCTACTTATAATTCCAATTGCTGAAGATACTTTATTACATACATATTCATAATGTTTCTTAAAATTTAAATTACAATCTAAGAAAACTCCAAGATATTTAAATTCATACACTCTAGAAATTAGCTTACCATGACAATTCAACGTCAAATGAATATCATTCATGCTTCTATCATTTGCCTTATGAAAAATCATAAAATTTGTTTTGCTTTAAAGGCATTAAAATCACAATGGATGAAGTATTTTTTTAATACAAGAAGGTGTGCAAAAAATAAGAATGACGGACATTTTGGCAACCTTGGATGAGGCCTATACCCTATACAACGGTTGTTTTGACGCGCGCCTGGGGGCATGTGACGCGGGTGGATGGGGACCTGCTGAGCTGACAAAGCCGGCCGGGCGAGGGTAGACACTCGTTTAGAACACGTGTTGAATTTAGTAAGGGGTTGACATTCTGTGTGGATGGAGTGGTCGCAGATTTGTTCTAGCACAGTGACAGCTCAACAAGTGTTTTAAGTACTAATTTAATTAGTGTGGTGTGGTAGTGAATAGCATTACAAGGTTTGTCGAGATATGTGAAGAGTACGGATGGCTCAGTGACTTCAGTTAACAATACCTATGTAGTTGAAGTGTGGATTTTGTCTTCTTTTAGGTTCTAGTAGTTATTAAAGTTAGTGATACGTGTGTCATACAAAACGACGGCAAACATACCGAATAATTCTTAGTTTTATAAATAATTACAGTGACTACAGTGTTAACAAACATAGTTGAAGTGTGGATTTTGTCTACTTCTAGGTTCTAGGTTGCTTTTTAAGTTCGTGCTAAGTGAGTCATATAAAGAGACGGCAAACATACCGAATAATCCTTAGTTTTATAAATAATTAATGTGTGACGCGTGAGTGTTTAACTGTGGATATATTGGAAAACAAAATCAAAATCAGGTTTATGATACAGAAATGTGATTTTCATATTAATCCGTGGGTTAAAATCGTGTTACAAATGTATACACTTCTAATCCTTACAATAATAAAGAAATCATTTAAGTCGAATCACTTTTAGTCAAAGTAGTCCATAGTACTCCCGTATGCGACTTTAAATCCTATATATCGTTGGTCTTTACAAGTGGAGAGTAACAAAAAATGTTGCCTATAGCAGTGTTGAGAGAATGAATGTTAATAATATGCTCGAACCCATCATGGATAGTAATACAATCGAAATTAGCACGCAAATTTGTGATTTTTTTTCCGATTCGTGACAATATAAGCACTCTGTGTCGGTATCCATTGATGTACATTCATTTACAACTACACCATTTAAGATCACCTTTCCTGCCACTAAACTGTTTTATCCAGGCTTATTTTTCTTAATTTTTCTTGAGATTTTCCCTCTGTTCACTTTCTGTGTATGAAGGCTCGAAAATTAAGGGAACTAATCCTAACATCGTGTACATAGAACAAACACTTTTCAACTGACCCGTCCCGTGCCCGATGGTATTGAATGGGCGGGCAGTGAGCGGCCGCATTCACTCGAGTCGGTCTGTAGCAAAGCTCTACTGTACCCATCCAGCTACGTCACGGGTGGTGACGTCACGCACTATACAATTTCCACAATATTGGTCGTACCATGTTTAAATATTGACCGATTTCTTTCATTTTTTTTTTCTTAATTCCTAAAATAAATTTAGGTTTAACATAAGTAAGCAACAAGTCAATGTGAGAGTATGGCTTTAATTAATATCAAGTTCCTGAGTTTTAAACCAATCATCCATCCTCTTTAGAACTTCTTGAAGACGTCTTACGATCTCTTCGACATCCACACCTTCTAAATAAAAGACCAAGTCATCAGCATATAAGATATAATTGTTTCCTCCCATCATAGTAGACATATCATCTATATAAAGAATAAATAATAGGGGTCCTAATATTGACCCTTGGGGTACTCCACAAAATATATTGAATACTTTTGAACTATATTTTGCAAGATTTATAAACATTTTTCTTTTTAAAAAATAATCCGCCAAAATTGACAACAAATATGGACACGTTATACCTGGTTTTTAATTTTATTAAAAGAGGTAAAAACGGTACTGAATCAAATGCTTTTATAAGATCAACAAAGACAGCTCCAACCTTACCATTACGTTTATCAATCCCTTTATAGATAAAATCTGTAAATGCTAGAAGGGCACTTTGCGTTGACCTGCCTTTCCTGAAACCATGCTGGTTTGCACTTAAAACTTCAGATGCATACACTTCATGTAATAACCTCTTGTGTAAAATATTTTTAATAATTTACCCTATAATTTAGAGAGTTGATATAGGTCGATAAGAATTCCTATCACTCTTCTTACCTTTACCCTTATAAACAGGCGTTACCCTTGCCAATTTCAGCTGTGTTGGGAAATCACCTACAAGAAAGAAATGGGAAATTAGATACGCTAATAATCCGACTATTGATGCGCATTCTTAGATGCTATCATGGAATCTCTTGATTAAAATATTACTAATAATTTCCTTAAGACAGTGATATGTCAAAGAAACGCGCGGACTACGCGAAAGCATGACCAATTTTCAGCTGTGTTGATACACCACAAGAAAGAAATCGTATTAGATAAGTGAATGTCCGCATTGTGCGATTTTTTATCATGGATACTTGGTTACAAATGTACAATATAATTCCGTTCAGCAGTTGGTGTATCGGCAAGAAATCGTTCCGGGACGTGCTTAGTAATGCATTACGAAGCTTCAGCTGGTATACAGGAAGCAAAGAACCCATAAGTCACAGATTAAGGCGGTGTGATGGGAATACAGATGTGAATTGTTTTTCAGTGCATGCACTAGGCGATGTGAAAATGATATGGTATTTGTTTGCACCTACTGAATCATAACTTCAAGACTGTAACAAATACAAAGACATGGCTCCAGTGGCACTATGGCGACAGTGCCGAATCATGAGTGCGGCATGGGAATACGCATGAAAGAGAAAAGGATTAAGATATAAAATGTATTTTATTAGATCGGTTTGATCAATAAAATGAAGATAAATGTAAATTGTGTTCTAATTACTAATAATACTTAGACAACGTGTCAATTAATTTGATTTAATAAAGTATATAATAGTTAAACAATTACGCTCATCCAACAACGCGCCTGAAAAAGCGTTTGCGAAGCTTCCTAGTTATAAATGGATCATCGTCATCAAGGATTTCTGTACTTTCTGGTGTCATGCAAGGTAGTGTCTTGGGGCCGTTGTTCTATACCTTGTTCCTCGATGACATTATGGATAATATGCATTGCATAACGAATTGTGTACTTTTTGTGCTTTTTGCTGACGATTTGAAATTAATGATGATCATTACTAGGAAGCTTCGCAAACGCCTTTTCAGGCGCGTTGTTGGTTGAGCGTAATTGGTGCATTAAGCTGTCATGTGTTATGCAGATATTCTGTTGTTCTATTAAAAAAAATCATTACAATCGGGTAAAGCATGTAGGTGTTATATGACGAAGAAATTTTTAAAAGCTAAAAAAAAGCGTAAAATTGCAATTTTCATGAGAAATAATTTTTTGATTGCGCTCAAATTTCACACGATTATATTAATTCATGGAATTATGGTTCTGTTAAAACATCATTACAATCGGAAAAGCATGTAGGTGATATAAATCGAAGATTTTTTTTTAACAAAAAAAGCGTAAAATTGCGATTTTAATGGGAAATAATTTTTCGATTGCGCTCAAATTTCACAAGAATATATTAATTCATAAAAATGATGGTTCTGTGAAAAATAATCACAATCGAAGAAAGCATGAAGGTGTTATTTGTCGAAGAAATGTTTCAAGATTTTTTTTTTAAATCTGAAAAATCGTAAAATTGCGATTTTCATGAGAAATGATTTTTAGATTGCGCTCAAAAACGTGGCAGATCTAGGTTCAGAGATGTAGAAGGCCCCCAGAAAATTTAAACGAAATTGGAGTATAGGTTTAGCCGGAATCGAGTTAACAAAAACACAAAAATACACACAGAAAAAAAAACAAAGAAAAACGAAAAAAATCTTAAAATTGCAATTTTCATGAGAAATTATTTTTCGATTGCGCTTTAAAACGTGGCAGTTCTAAGTTCAGAGATTTCGCAGGCATCCACAAAATTTCATCGTAATTGGAGTATCGGTTTAGCCGGAATCGTGCTCACAGACACACAAAAATACAAACAGAAAGAAAAAAAAAATCCGGATTTTTTTCTCCAGTGTAGTGAAATGGAATCTTTGCTTAGCTCGCTACGCTCATCCAATTAATTAAATTGGTAAATTTATTATATTATATATATTATATTGTATAAGGCCTATATTTATTTATATTAATTAAATTGGTCGCTTTGATACTGTCCCCCACTGAAAATCGGTTATATAACTGAGTGGGTAGACTCTAACTACAATAATTTATTTATTTTACTAGGAAAACGCTGAAGTTCCGTCGCGTTGATGGATGAGCTTTTTTAAAGTTTTTAGTATGCGTGGGATCTCTTTACTTCTTCAAGTTCCATTGCAAAATCATTTTTGTTAAATTAGAATAGTTTTTAAAAGTATTACTAATTGCTAGGGTAATTGGAATGTCAAATATCTGTAAGCTCGAAGATTGCTTTATGAACGCATTGTAGGGGATTGTTGTCAAGTTTCTATAGTTACTTGCTAATGATTGTTATATACTTCAAAAAACTCATATTAAAACCTTTATTTCTATGGATTTGGATAACTTTTTTAACTTTTTCTTTCAAAAGGTACTACAGCACCAAAACCTTAATGTCCATGTAAAATATGAACGTCGTAGCCCCAACCGTTTGGTCAGAATCGGCCCAAATGTCACGAAAATATATATTTCTTCGATTGTACCCAAAAACAATACCGCTCTTAGTTCAGTATTAGTTTTAGGGCGCTTCAACGGCAAAGATTATTCGCGAAGTTCAGAGATTTTGAAGGTTCCCTCCAAGTTTCATCAAGATCGCAAATGCCGTTTGCCCGGTAGAGAGCGAACAAACAGACAAAAAAACTAACAAAAAAACAAAACACTCGAGCTATTTTTCTTGGGGTAACAGAAGTAAAAAACAAAAAAAAAAAAAAAACAGTAAGTGAAATTGAAGTCTTCGCTTCGCTCATTCAATGAAATGTTTTCAATACGTTGGCCTCCAACCTGTTATCTGTGCCCTTACACTGCCTCATAATTGGATGAGCTTAGCGAGCGAAGGGAAGATTCCATTCTACTACACTGGAGAAAAAAATCCGAAATGTTTTGTTTTTTTTGTATTTTTGGCTGTTTGTTAACAAGAATCCGGCTAAAACGATACTCCAATTGCGATCAAATTTCCTGAAGGCCTTCGAAATCTCTGAACTTAGAACTGCCACCTTTTTTAGCGCAATCGAAAAATAATTTCAATTGAAAATTGCAATTTTACGATTTTTTTCTTTTTTCTTGTTTTTTTCTGTTTGTATTTTTGTGCCATGTAAAATTTGAGCGCAATCAAAAAATTATTTCTCATAAAAATCGCAATTTTCCGCTTTTTTGTTAAAAAAAAATCGCTCATCCAACAACGCGCCTGAAAAAGCGTTTGCGAAGCTTCCTAGTATAAATAAATATATTAATTTAAATTTTTAAATCATCCTTTTATCATTCTATGACGATTACTTTTCAGTAACTGTGTGATTCATTCTCTAAGTGGAAGTCTACACACAGTCCAAATGATTTCGAATCGTATATAACTCTCCGAAACAAGATCAAGACCATTGTAAGAGATGCTCACCAAAAATACATACGGGAACTGGGTTGCGACAGTAAAAAGCTTTGGCGCTACATTCACTGTAACCGCGGTAGCGCCGCGCCGACGCAATTCACTGCTAACGGCGTTCCGCACACTACACCAATCCGTATTGCTGAAGCGTTCAGTAAGAAATTCAAAGCCTGTTTTAAAACTGAACCCAACAATGAGGAGAACATGTTCATTCCTCCTCGTTGTGCGAATTTGCCAATCAAACAGTTGCACTTCTCAGTTTACTGAAACAAAGGCCAGCCCTACAGCACATTAGACCAAATGCAGCAAAACGGCCCAGACAAATCCCACTAGAATATTGCATAACTGCGCAGAATCACTATCAAAATCCTCACTAGTCTATTCAATTCTCGATGTCCTGTGGCGCGTTACCAGATGAGTGGAAAAGACGCACACGTGGCCCCGGTTCACAAAAAAAGGAGAAAAAACGGACGCCCCAATAACTACAGGCCATCTCACTGACATCTGCTGTTTGCAAGGCGATGGAGCGACTGGTCTCCACGTCACTTTTAACCCCCTTTAAAGAAAACTCACTGATTGGCGACTCGCAAAACAGATTTCTTCCTCGAAAGTCATGCATTACAATGTTGATGAGCGTTATAGACGACTGGCAAGCATACCTCGATCACGCAAAAATAAAGCAAATCGATGTTATTAAATATTGATTGGAGTCGCGCCTTTGACACTGTACCACATCAGAGACTACCCTAAGTGTTTCAGTACAATGTCAGAGGAGAGCTGCTGTCCTGGATTCGGTGCTTCTTGTCGTATATGACGGTGTACAGTCCGGGTATGAAAGTGTAACTCTGGAGTGCCTCAAGGCTCGGTTTTGGGTCCTTCTTTTTACAATATTTATGCTCGACCTCCCCTCAGCACTTACGTCTCAAATTGCCCTGTATGCCGATGACTCAACAATATACCGTCCAAAATGTAACACTGAAGACGCAAATCTCATTCAAAAGGACCTTAAACACATCTTTATTGGTGCAAAATTAGCTTCATGGAACTTAACATTAGTTAATGCTCTCTACTTAGAATATCTAGATCCAAAAACCAAATTCAATGTTCAATTCAATTAAAAACACCATTTGCTCAAAATTCAACATCAAACTTATAGGACTAACCCTTTCAGATGATCTTAATGGAGTACCGTGGCGCTGAATAAAAGCCCAATGGAACAACGCCGAATCGTCGGTGTAGTGTTACTTGCCCCGCTAATCTTTTGTGGGTTTGGAAAAGAAAGGTTAGGAGAAAAATTGGCAAGTGCACTACCCACGATCGATTCGGGGTTATTCCTTCGCTTATTCAGGCGTCCCCTGTGACATATACGAGATAAGTCGTTTAAAACTTACTGGCTTTATCAATAGAACTCCAGGGACGTCGCAGTAGAGTTCTGAGAACTGCCCTATTTAACTTTGGTGCGCCCGTAAATAAAATATGGACTACCTGCTTGGCATCCCGACATCAAAAGAAAAATTTGCGAAACTCGAGAGGGTAAAAAATCAGCCACAGGATGATTATGGGGAAATGATAAGAGTGCAACCCCCCCGGAGGCCCGGGCATGTGGATTTTCCTTCCATTGATCAATATGCCAATCAAAGGAGACCTTTTTTTATAAAAAAGTGCTTAACGTACATAGATGTTGCCCCTTAAAAAGATGCCCAGCTCAGCTACAGAAGAGTGACAGGGCTGGTGTGAACTTATCCCACCTTTTCAGGGTTTAATTCTAAACAGGCTGGGTATTGGTATCGTGTTGCTGCGAAGTGGAATTCTGTGGATAAGTCCATCAAGTGCGCCCCTCTGGCTAAGTATGCACGTCACATTAAGGGATTGAATAACTAATGACATTTGTATTGACAAACACTGCTATTCCTTGGTACATGAATTCGGTATATTATTATGTTTTGTTGCCTGGTTCATAAAAAAAAACTCCCCCACCTTTCTAATTCTTCTACTCTACTATACTCTGCACTATCGTCTATTATCATCCTCATTTAAGTTAGTATTATATTTTTAATTAGTTTAAAAAGCAGCTTTAGCACTATGTGTCATGGAGCTTTTAGCTTTGCATATAGATGTAGATCTACCTGTGTCCTAACTCTAGCGTAAGTCTGTATCTATATGAATTATTGTACCTAAGAAATTGTTAAATAAATAGAAATAATAATAATAATAATAATAATAATAATAATAAAAAAAAAAAATAATAATGATAATAAAAATAATAATAAAAATAATAATAATAATAATACATACGGATTTAAAATTAAGGACAATAATGTGGTATGTCACACAATTTCCCACCTATTCTACATGGATGACCTAAAGTTGTATGCATCAAATTTTGCTCAACTAAACAGTCTAGTCAATACAACATTAGAATTTAGTCAAGATATCTGCATGGAGTTTGGAGTAGACAAATGTAAGACGCTACATATTGAAAAGGGTAAGGTTACACAAGCAGAAGAGTTCCAGCTAGATGATGGAAATAGGATTGGAATAATGGACGATAACGATGTATACAAATATTTAGGATTCGCACAAGCTGCCAGAATTGAACATAAAGTTATGAAAGCAAAATTGATAGATACATACAAGAAACGACTAAAGTCTATCCTCAAGACGCAACTAAACGGTAAAAACAAGATCACAGCAATAAATACATATGCTGTACCATTACTGACATATTCATTCGGAATCATTAAATGGACGCAGACAGACATCCACGCGTTGGAAATATTAACTCGTACTACACTTACCAAACACAGAATACATCATCCTAAATCAGCAATAGAGAGATTGACACTTCCAAGAGAAAAAGGAGGACGGGGCCTAATTGATCTGAACAACTTATATTATAAACAAATAGACATTTTAAGAAAATACTTTTTTACAAAGAGCAACCAATCCACACTTCATAGGGCTGTAGTGCTAGCTGACAAATCATTAACTCCACTCAATCTAGCAAACGAAAATGTCAATCTACAAGGGAAACTCATAACTGACGCTTCAAAAGAGTTACGTCTCTCAGAAAAGACCCTACACAAGAGACATTATGATGAACTACACAAAGGTCACGTAGATATTAAAGCATCAAATAGGTGGTTAAACAACGGGGAACTATTTGGAGAAACAGAAGGTTTTATGATGGCTATTCAAGACAGAGTGATTGCGACGAACAATTATAAAAAATACATAATACAAGATGCGACAGTAAACGATCAATGTAGAAAATGTAGTGCAAGGGGTTGAAACAATCGAACACATCATATCCGGGTGCAAGTCACTATGTCAAACGGATTACCTCTACAGACATAACCAAGTAGCTAACATTATTCATCAAAAACTAGCAATCAAGTACAACCTCATTGACACACACACACCTTACTACAAATACAAACCAGAGAAAGTACTAGATAGTAAAGATTACAAATTATATTACGACCGCACAGTTATAACAGACCAAACGATACATCACAACAGACCGGATTTAATAATAATTGACAAGAAGAAACAAGAAACTACCCTTATCGACGTTGCTATCCCAATGTGCCATAACGTCGAGACCACGTGGAAGAAAAAAATTGACAAGTATAGTGAACTTGCAATTGAGATCAAGAAGATGTGGAAACAGAAAAAGGTAAATACAATCCCATACGTGATATCGGCTAATGGCATCATACCGAAGAAGCTACATGAAAGCATTAAACAACTAGATCTTCAACCCAATGTATACATCGAGACTCAAAAGGCAGTAATACTCAACACGTGTAGAATAGTTCGTAAATTTCTAAACTAAGAATGATACTTCGAGATTTCGAGACAGCTTCCATCCTGACATGGTTTTCGTGGTTTCCCATAGTCCGAAGAGCAAATGCTAGGATGGCGACGAGAAATCGGCCACGACCGTACACAGCAGAAAGAAAACATCATCTACAAACAATATTAGAATTTATAAATGACTTATTTTAGTTAGAGTTAAGACAAAAGTTATCCCTAGTAAAAATATTTGGTTGCCAAATGGTTGCCAAGTGGTCACCAACAGGTCACCAACTAGTTCACCAACTGATGCCAAGTGATCGCCAAGTGATCACCAACAGCAGCCAAATGGTCGCCAACAGGTCGTTTTTGTGTCAAAATACTGCATTGCAGGGTTGGTGACCCGTTGGCTGCCTTTTGGTGAACGTTTGGCTGTCATATATTTCTTTTGAAATTTCGGTGGCGACCCTTGGTAATCACTTGGTAACCTGTTGGCGATCAAAAATAAGCCTTGGTGATCTGTTGGTGACCGCTTGGCGACCGTTTGGCATACAAATATTTCTACACGGGGTATGTAATAGGTACACATGGAAGTACTTGACGTAAGTCCGTACAACATGTTAGCTCCGGTTTTAACCGAGTTTGTATGAAATACATCCAATAAAATAATAATAATAATAGTAAAAAATAATAATAATAATAATAATTGGTAGCCTTAAAGGGCTAAAAACCCCAATAATTATTTTTACCACGTGATCTATAGCACAATACTACACTTAAATGACCGTTTAAAAAATTATATCTTGTAACTGTGATTTAACACGAATTTTTTTATTTTTTTGATGCAGAAATTGGCAAAAATTGGTGTTTTGGAAAATTTCCTAAATCGGCTTTAACCTGCTTCTTTTTTGGTCCACACAGATACAAGAGCATAGTACCAATCTAAAATGCCCCTATATACCATCGTGTCTTGAAACTGTGCCCAAATATACCCTCAAACAAGCAAAAATATGCATCCCAAAATCACACACCATCTTGGTTATTAGTATATTTTTGACCGAAACTACTTGCCCAAATTACAAACAAAATATAAAGATTTACAGAAAAGTCTGTCAAGTACGTTAATAATGGCCAATATTTTTTTGAATCAAAATCTCCAAGGTCACGGGGCATTAAGATCGTCCCCATGTTATTTCTTATGGGAGATTTTTGCCGATGGGACCTAGCTCAAAAAATGTCATGTTTGACAATTTTTTGGGATGTCATGGTGGCCCCAATAATTTTTCTGTTAGTTGCTAAATTCATTTCTAGTGAGCCTGAATGAAATATATTTTTTGAGTTTAGCGGATAAATACCCCTATAAGTACCACCCTTCGCATATATTATTAAATAAATAAACAAAATAAATAATTATAATATATATATATATATAGGTCATCGCAAAGATCTTAAATGTAATGCTGAGCAGTTGCAGTGACTTGTTTTGTCTTTTATATTATTTGTTATTGTCTTGTTTGTTTACTCAATGTTTTTAATTTGTATGTCGTTACCTGAGAAGGGCAGGGAGAACTGTTCGAAAACGTTGGTAATAAAACTTATTTACTCGGAAACTCAAAAAATTTCAATGTCATATATATATAATATATATATATATATATATATATATATATATTATATTATATTGTACAGGCATAGTCGCCGTCTAAAGAAAGTTACTAGTTTGTTTAGGTCATTGCTCTGTCAGCGAAGCGAAGACTTCAATTTCACCGACCTCCAAAAAATTTAGCTTGTATTTTTTTTTTTTTTTTGGGGGGGGGGGGGGGGGAAATGGCATATGCGATCTTGATGAAAATTTGAGGGGACCTTCGAAATCTCTGAACTTAGACTTGCTACGTTTTTCGGTACAATCGAAGAAATATTTCTCATGAATATCGCACTTTTACGATTTTTTTCGATTTTTGGCGCGATATTTTCGTGACATTTGGGCTGATTCTGACCAAACGGGTGGGACTACAACGTTCATTTTTCACATGAACATTAAGGTAAAGGTGATGTATTGCTTTCTGAAAGAAAAAGTTAAAAAAAAGTTAGCCAGAATCCATAGAATAAAGGTTTTAATATGAGTTTTTTTAGGTTTATAATAACAATTAACAAGTAACAATACAAACTTGACAACATTCACATACAATGCATTAAAAAAGCACTTGCAAAGGAAAAGAGGTCCTACGCAAACTAAAAACTTACAAAAAAGCTCATCCATCAACGCGGCGGGACTTTAGCGTTTTCCTAGTTAATTAAATTCGGAATATCGGAAGCGTATAATGGGACATCGGAGTACTTTTAAAAATTTATTCACAGCGTCGAGACATATTTGAATGAGCGTAGCGAGCGAAGTGAAGACTTCAATTTCACTGACCCCCCAAAAAATTTAGCTCTGGTGTTTTTTTTTTTGTTTTTTTTTTTGTTTTTCTGTCTGTTTCTGACCTTCGTTTTCTCTGAACTTAGACTTGCCACGTTTTTGGGTACAATCGAAGAAATATTTCTCATGAATATCGTACTTATACGATTTTTTTCGATTTTAAGTGCGATATATTCGTGACATTTGGTCCGATTTTGACCAAACGGATAAGGCTACAACGTTCATATTTCACATGGACATTAAGATTATGGTGCTGTGGTACCTTAAAAAAAAAAATGATAAAGTTAGCCAGAATCCATAGAAATAAAGGTTTTAATTTAAGTTTTTCGATTTTTAGTGCGATATTTTCGTCACATTTGGGCCGATTCTGACCAAACGGGTGGGGCTACAACGTTCATATTTCACATGGATATTAAGGTTATGGTGATGTAGTACCTTTTGAAAGAAAAAAATGATAAAGTTTGCCAGAATCCATAGATATAAAGGGTTTAATTTAAGTTTTTAGATTTTAAGTGCGATATTTTCGTCACATTTGGGCCGATTCTGACCAAACGGGTTGGGCTACAACGTTCAGATTTCACATGGACATTAAAGTTATGGTAATGTAGTACCTTTTGAAAGAAAAAGTTGAAAAAGCTAGACAAATCAATAGAAATATAGGTTTTAATATGAGTTTTTTGAGGTTTATAATAACAATTAACAAGTTACAATAGAAACTTGACAACAATCACGAACGATGCATTCAAAAAGCACTTGCAAAGGAAAAGTGGTCATACGCAAACAAATAACTTACAAAAAAGCTCATCCATCAACGCGGCGGGACTTTAGCGTTTTCCTAGTGTTAAAAATGAGACAGTCCGGGCTGATCCGAGACGTATGGTCAGTGGTCACTGTAAAGACGTTTCACATCCAAATTCGTCACCTCCATTTATGGACCTATGGACCTATGGATATACCTATCCCATCACAACTATGGAATAGTTGTTTATGCAACACTTGCACTGCCTTGTTGTTCACAGCCATCCTGGTACTATTTGTGCACTTTAACTTCATTGTTTATTGCTCACCGCCATCCTAATATTTTTGTATCAATTTCTTTGGTGTTGAAAAGGACGCTATGTTTCTTTGTTTTCAACAATGTTTATCATCAGACTGAAATTATTTAAATGAATCGGCCATTCGTATGGTCTAGTGTTATTCTCTGTTAACTTTCGATAAGTTATTAATAAATACAGTGTTTTTACTTGTGATTTGCCATTCAAAGTGTGTGTTATTGTGTCCGTGGATCGCTGAACCAGGGCCTTCATTTACAGTCCACTCATTTGTTATCTTTAACATGGTCCTCCATTCACTCCAGAGTTTCATTTTCATCTTCATGTATCACCCATTCATCTCTTGCCTCAACATTTTGGTCCCACCCGGGGCCCGTATACAATCAACATGGTTCCACGTGGAAAATTTAATCGGCTTTCGAAAGTAATCGTTCGTCGGCGACTTCACAACGCAGTTTGAACGTCTAGGCCTACCGACGTAGAAAGAGTCTTCTCACGGGCCCCAGCAGCAGCTGAAGTACGGCGTCATCAGGACATCTTCAGACCCAGTGGCGGACGCGTGTCTTCCAGTTGGCAACATCATCACAATTAAAGATAAGCTATCTGCTGTACCTTCATAATAGCCTATTACTATACTTTCATTGATCTTAATAAATTCCATCTGCAAGCGCAAGAGAGAAGTGATTAATTAAACGTCGTGGAATAATCAAAGCTGGGCTTACACGCATACACACGTTTATAAACGATGTCAATAACCACTCAAATCTGAGTGCAATCAGAGTTAGGTCAGAAACTCTTATTTCTATTTGGGATCAGTTCGAGGAATACAATCACGTCTTGAAATAGAAGACACAAATAAAGATTCGAATCATGAAACCTACAGACAGATTTGAAACTTTATACTTTGAGGCTTATGCTAAATCTAATGACATACTCACGCCACCCATGGTACCTATTGATACACCATCAAGTCTGGTTCTGGCAACGGGTCGCTTCTTAGCACTCATAAAAAACAATCTGATAAAATTTCCTGGTATAAATTTACCACAATTCCAGGTGATTACAGTCATTGGTCAAAATTTCAAAGACCCCTACGTCGCGCTCATACATGGAATACTTCTCTTACGGACATTCACAAATTCCATTATCTGTTGTCTTCATTACGTAATGATCCACTACATTTAATCAAGAATTTGTCCTTGTCGTCTGCTAACTATACCATAGCATGGAACTTGATTCTAAAAAGATATAAAACAAAAATTAATATCTCAAAAACCCACATAAATTTGCTCTTCTCGATCTGCCACATGTGCGAGCAAACTCGGCTCACGATCTTCGCCAATTAGTTTAACGAAGTAACAAGCAATCTAAATGCTATCAAGGCTCTCAATCTAAGTTTGAAATTCACGAACTCTTACTTTTTTAACTAACCCTTGGCAGATTAGACATACACACCAGGCGGAATTTGAAACAACACAACATGCAGACTCAGAGTTTCCTTCACTTAAGGAATTATGCATTTCCTTGACAAGAGGTCACAGACATTCGAGCTTACTCAGTCCAAGTCTGACAATTCTCAACTAAATAAACAAGTCTACTAAAGATACTTAACAGTCTAAGCATACGTTATGTTTCCACAAAGACCAATAAGTGTTTGCATTGTAACAATGACCATTATTTGTACAATTGTAAATCATTCGTAATTTGCCATTGTCTGACAGTGGCATGTAATCAAATTTTAAAATGCTTGTGCAAATTGTTTTGCTCCCAATCATCAAGCCAATGCATGCAAGCTCGTAGCTACTGCAAGTGTGGTTCTATGCACAGCACTTTACTTCACGATTCTACAGATAGGTCTACTCATCAAGGTCAGATGCAGCACAACGTCAGCACACTGATAATTCAGTGCAAGAAACTAGCCATCCTAGTACTATTCCACTCGGAAAAATAATACGAATACAGGTCTTACTGTTCGTACAAGACAAAGCCTATTCAACAAGTATTATTGGCCACAGCTCAGGTATACTTTTCAGGATAAGTTTCGAAAATTTAATCAAATGTCGAGCATTACTGGTTTCAGCAACCCAAGCATCATTCATCACACTTGACTTAGCTAATAAACTTCAATTAAAAAAGGAAGTCAATCATACACCCATACAAGGTGTTAACAACACAACATCGACAACTACGCACAGTGTCAACATATCATTCAAATCTATGGTTACTGATTATATTACACATTTGAATGGTTTATTCTGCCAAAAATCATGGCAGCCTACCGTCGTCTCCGATTGACTACAGCACTTGGAACATTCCTCGTGATATTCAACTAGCAGATTCCGAATTCGATCAACCAGTGAAGTCGAACTGCTGATCGGCGCAGAACTTTACACGATCTTCTCCGACAAAATTCACTATCTCGTCGGGTTTACCACACTTCAAGATACGAAGTTTGGTTGGATCATCGGTGGAAAGGATCCAGTTCCGACTACTGATCACTCTCCGCTAACCCACACACAGTTTATTCATTAGTAATGAAACCATTGATCATCAACTCAAGCGCTTTTGGGAAATAGAAGAAATCCCAAAACTTATCGCCACTAAAGAAGAAAAGAATGTGAAACACATTTCTTAAACAATAAAACCCCGTAACTCCAAGGGAAATTCATTGTTCGTCTCCCGCTTAAGGAAAACAGGAGTGAACTAGGGGATTCCAGATTCCAAGCGCTGCGACGACTGCAGCAGTTAGAACGTCGTCTTAAGGCGAATATCAATCCAGAGAAAATTCAATTCTTTTCTACGAGAAATTCATGAACTTGGACACATGCAACGAGTCGACAACGCTGTCGACACATCTGATAAGTGCTACTACTGCCACATCATGCAGTATTCAAGGAATCTACCCACTACTCACATACGTTTTTTTTTGTTTCGATGGGTCAGCAAAATCCAGCACTGGACAAATCAATAAACGATTTATTGCAAAATCGGTCCCCCACAATACAAGACGATATATGCTCAATTATCTTACGGTTCAGACACATCTAATAGCAATTCACTGCCGACATTGCTAAGATGTATAGACCAAATACGAATGCATCCTAGCGATTGTAAAATTACAACGCATATTATGGAGAGAATCCATGATGAACCTGTTCAGGAATACAACTAACTACAGTAACATACGGGACAAAAACAGCACCATTTCTAGCTACACGATGCCTAATCACTTAGCAGACCTGGAAGCTGAAAGATATCCCAGCGCATCTTTTGTTTTAAAAAACGATTTCTACGTAGACGACTGTCTATCAGGTTCAGATAATCTGGAAGATGCTCTACAACTCCCGCAAGATTTGGATCTCTCTTTTCCCGTGGAGGGTTCCCACTACGTAAGTGGTGTTCAAACCATTCGGCTCTTTTTGGGGGCTGTTCCCGAAGAAGATCGTGAAACTTATCTTCCACTCCAGTTGGAACAAGATGAGTCTGTGAAAACTCTAGGCTTGCTATGGCACCCTGCTTCTGATCACTTTCAGATAATGATCGATTCTTCGACTCCTCAGCCACAAGCAACTACTAACTCTACCAAACGTTAAGTGCTTTCGATCGTATCTATATTTTCGATCCACTGGGATTAATAAGTCCCATTGTCCATTAACTACAAGATATTCTACAGCACCTTTGGCTAGAAAAGCTAGACTGGGATGACTTTTACCCCAACCCCCTGAATAATCATTGGAAGAGTATCTACAATCAACTTCCTACAAAAGCACCATAAAGGTTCAAGACTAGTTCTAGTCACAGGAATCATTTCTGACATTAACTTCACGATTCTCCGATGCTTCCGAAAGGGTTCGGAGCTTGCATAATCTCCGATCCACTAACACAGAAGGTCAAACTGTAAACCATTTACTTTGCTCTAAGTCAAGGTCGCACCTTTTAAAAGAATTTCGATTCCACGCTTGGAATTATGCGGGGCACTTCTACTCGCCAAATGGATCAAAAGTACAGTGGAATCTCTACGTCTTGACATTGGTTCTAGTTTTCTCTGGACAGACTCTACAATAGTTCTTGCATGGATCAAGGCTCATCCACACAAATGGGAAAAAATTCATTGCAAACCCGAGTCACAGAAATACAAGAACTCACTGCAAAGCAAAATGGCAACACGTCGCATCAGCACAAATTCCAGCAGACCCTTATATCAAGAGGAACTTCTGCAGAAACTCTTGCCACTTGTGACTTTATGGTGGCACGGTCCACAATGGTTGTCACTAGATTTATTATTGTGGCCAGTTTCCAAAGTGCAGTCATTTTCAATTGAAGACATGCCCGGGAAAAAAAGGCTACTGTTACCCACACTCACTGCCCCCAAGCAAGAAGATGGCATTATCTGCAAGTTCTCAAAAAAATAATCAAACTACAACGTGTAACGGCAACACTGCTTCGTTTTTGCTACAACGCTCGCAAGCCATCTGCGGGGAGAAACTACTCCGTACTATCTGCCGCAGAGCTGCAAAACTCACTTAAAGTAGCATCAAATAGCGCCCAAAATGAAGCTTATGCGTCAGACATCCCCAAACTTTGTTAGCATCAAAGGAAGTTCATAAAAAAAAGCACATCAAAAAATCTCTATCCATTTTTGGATTAGTGAAGGCATCTTAAGAGTAGGAGGTAGACTCCGAAAATCATTACTGCCATTTGAGTCAAAACATCAAATCATAATGCCACCACAGCATCATCTCACTAAAATGCTCATTATGAATGAACACTTACGACTGTTACATGCTTCAGCACAATGTTGACGTCATCACTTCGACACATTACTGCATACCATCCATAAGACGTACCTGAGATCGACTTGCATCAGTGTTTGCCGTGCTACAAATTGAAGACATCTGTAACGCAGCAATCATGGAGAACTTCCAGCTCCCAGAATACAACCAGCTCGCCCCTTTCTAAACACAGGAGTCGATTACGCAGGACCGTTTTCGGGAAAACAAGATCTACTCGTAGCAAAGTTAAATTTAAAGGGAATACATCGCTATTTTTGTGTGTCTAGCTACAAAGGCCATCCACATTGAATTAGTCAGTGATATGCTACCGAGGCATTCATTGCTGCTTTAAAAGATTCACATCATGGCGAGGTAAATGTTCAAACATTTATAGCGACAACGGATCAAACTTTGTTGTTTCCAATCACCGCTTGTTGACCTTAACAAGTGTTAAAATCGAAGTTACATCAAGATACTCTGAAAAAACCATAGCTCTGTCGATAATTGTAACTGGTTTTTCATACCTCCCCCGTTCTCCACACTTCGGAGGTTTATGGGGGGCTGCCGTTAATCCTTGAATACCATCTCAAGAGGGTAATTGGAAATAACTCTCTCACGTTTGAACAAATGGTAACTTTACTTACACAGATGAAGCTTGCTTAAACTCACGCCCACTTATTGCCCTTTTTAACAATGAAAAACCCAATAATATAAACCTTTAATCATTAGTCCCAGGTCATTTTCTAATTCGGCGAGCAATCACCGCTATACCAGAACCCAAATTTACTGACAACTCAATTCATACGTTGAATAATGGAAGCAACTTCAACACTCCATGCAGCTCATCTGGAGGAAATGGCAAGTGATTATCTACACTCTTTGCAACAAAGACAGAAGTGGTCTAGTTGTAGTCTAAATCTTCTAGAAGGCACAGTGGTCCCGGTGAAGGAAGACAACCTATCTCCTCTCCAGTGGCAGCTTGCTGTAATCACCGCTCTACATCATGGCGACGATGGAAAGGTTCGAGTGGTCACAATCAAGACTTCTCGAGGACATTACAAACGCCCAATAGTGAAATTGTGCCCACTTCCAAATTAAAATGTTTCAATGTTTCCTTTCTTAAAAAATATTAATTTTTTGGGCCCCAGTATGTTTATGCAACACTTGCACTGCCTTGTTGTTCACAGCCATCCTGGTACTATTTGTGCACTTTAACTTCATTGTTTATTGCTCACCGCCATCCTAATATTTTTGTATCAATTTCTTTGGTGTTGAAAAGGACGCTATGTTTCTTTGTTTTCAACAATGTTTATCATCAGACTGAAATTACTTACTGCATCGGCCATTCGTATGGTCTAGTGTTATTCTCTGTTAACTTTCGATAAGTTATTAATAAATACAGTGTTTTTACTTGTGATTTGCCATTCAAAGTGTGTGTTATTGTGTCCGTGGATCGCTGAACCAGGGCCTTCATTTACAGTCCACTCATTTGTTATCTTTAACATGGTCCTCCATTCACTCCAGAGTTTCATTTTCATCTTCATGTATCACCCATTCATCTCTTGCCCCAACAATAGTCTTAGTTATAGTTGTGCCTTTTCTTATTCGAATAATTAAAAATTAATAATCTTTTTTGTAATTTGTATTATTTGTCTATATTTACGTGATTGTAAACATTTGAAAATCAAATTTGTTTACAAAATTAATTAATATATGGACAAATCGAAAAACAGTATATAAATAATAATAATATGTACAATAATATACAAAAATTACGACAAACAAGTTTAAAAAAATAACAAGACATTGAAATTCGATCTAAAAATTGAATTAAAAATAATCTAGGGCGAAGGTCATTTGCCCGCAGCCAAGCGTATGCGACTGCTAGAAGGCGATGTTTCACTCGACCCTGTTTACTCCTACCCAAGTTGGGGTGTTTTCAGCTATCTGCACACGCCGCCCCGAAATATTTACAATCTTGAAACTTGGTATATGACCTGATATTTAAGTGGTCCATGACCTACCAAAAAAAAATCAGACCGATCTGATAACCAGTTCTGTGTTAAAAAAACTGCAAATCGAACAGTGTGGGTATCTCAACTGCAAGGTATCCCAACTGAAAGGTATCCCAACTGCAAGGTATCCCTACTGCAAGGTATCCCTCCATCAAGGTTACCCAACTGCAAGGTATCCTGTCATGAAGCGAAACCGATATTTTTAACTAGGAAAACGCTTAAGTCCCGCCGCGTTGATGGATGAGCTTTTTTGTAAGTTTTTAGTTTGCGTAGGACCACTTTTCCTTTGCAAGTGCTTTTTGAATGCATTGCAGATGATTGTTGTCAAGTTTCTATTGTTACTTGTTAATTGTTATTATAAACCTAAAAAAACTCATATTAAAACCTTAATTCTTTGGATTCTGGCTTACTTTTTCAAAAGGTACTACATCACCATAACCTTAATGTCCATGTGAAATATGAACGTTGTAGCCCCACCCGTTTGGTCAGAATCGGCCCAAATGTCACGAAAATATCGCACTAAAAATCGAAAAAAATCGTAAAAGTACGTTTATTCTATGGATTCTGTTTAACTTTTTCAACTTATTTTTTCACAAAGTACTACATCACCATAACCTTAATGTCCATGAAAAATATGAACTTTGTAGCCTCACCCGTTTGGTCCGAATCGGTCCAAATGTCACGAAAATATCGCACTAAAAATCGAAAAAAATCAGTAAAGTGCGATATTCATGAGAAATATTTTTTCAATTGTACCCAAAAATTTGGCACGTCTAAGTTCAGAGATTTCGAAGGTCCCCTTCAATTTTTATCAAGATCGCTTATGCTGTTTGCCCGGAATCGTGCGAACAAACAGACAAAAAAAAACAAAAAAAAAACAAAGAAACAAAAAAAACAACCGAGCTTAATTTTTTTGGGGGTCAGTGAAATTGAAGTCTTCGCTTCGCTCATCCAACAAAAAAGTTGTTATAAAATATAACTGAAGGTAAGTGACCCTTAAAGATTTATAGTTTTTGTTAACCTTGTACTACCTATTTAAACTTGCAAATTACGGAGTACTAATGTAAATCAATTTTTAAAAACTTTTTATCTCCAATTCTCATTGTTCTACATTCAAACGGTATAATTTAATTGCTTTTTCTCATTCATAACGCCATTTTGTTTTGCGGAGTCATGTGATTGTCTCGTTTCTATTCGATCAAAAAACTTTATTTGGTAATATACAATCATAAAGTAAAATTCATATCAGTCAAAGAGTTCATGAATTACGTAATTATATGTTGCCATTTCTTGCACTCATCGTCTACTGAACACACTTTCGATTGAAAATGGATCTCGGTAAGGAATTCATGGGGGATACAAAGAAGTTGATATCAAAAACCAACATTCAACAAAACTTTTTTAAGAAGCATCTTCTGAGACTCAACTCCAAACATTTAAAAATCTTCGCTTTATTTTTACTATTGGTGTCTGTGATTTACAATAAATTACACAGCATTGGATACGGTAAGTGTATTGATTACGATAGGTTAGTCCTATAAGTACGATTTTAATATTTTTTCTAATATCAGTTTAAAGTTTTAAAGTTTAATCTTTGCGGTGGTGATTATTTGTTTTTATTTCATATTTATGTTTATGTTCATGTTTATTAATATTTGCATTTATTGGTACACAACATTTTGGCATGTAAGATAAAAAATAAATGCGGGAAAGAAAGAGCATCTGCCCCATAGTACGTGAGCACCTGTCACCCTCTAATACAATAATAAAATACAATGCCCAAGTTAAACACAGTATCAAATACATCAACAAATATTATAAAATGACTACAAAACCGAAACTAAACAATACCTCAACTCACAAAAACAGAACTACAACCTGCTTAAAATAATCTTTGACAACTCTTGATTTTAAATAAACTGGAATCAGGAACTTTCTGCACAGTACACAAAGCCTTTCATCCAATCTGGTTTTATACTATGCGACTAGGCCACTTTCTGGTTATAAGTATATATAATTTTTATATTTATTATAAGTATATAAGCACATAGAAGCAAATCGTATAACAATTTGGTCAATTGGTTATGTTTTTCGACTAATTTGGCCATGCTTAATCCGAAGATCTCTGTTGACACAACGAAATTTGGACCGGAAACCCAGAATTCAAGATGCGGCCAAGATGGTCGTTATTTAATTTTTCTATATCCCGCGCAACGTATATATAATTTTTATATTTATTATAAGTATATAAGCACATAGAAGCAAATCGTATAACAATTTGGTCAATTGGTTATGTTTTTCGACTAATTTGGCCATGCTTAATCCGAAGATCTCTGTTGACACCACGAAATTTGGACCGGAAACCCAGAATTCAAGATGCGGCCAAGATGGTCGTTATTTAATTTTTCTATATCCCGCGCAACTTAAGAGCTACAAAAGTAGTATAACGTCGTAAGATAGTATTAGAGATAATAAATAAGAAACTTGATCACTTATACCATCACATTTTAAAACTTCAATTTAAAAATCAAATTTCTAGTCAACATCTACAACTACACTGCAACTCTTCATTTGGTAATTAAACGAGGGAGCGGAGCGACCGAGTGTCTCCATTCAACTCAAACGGCTCTCATTCTGTGATTCTGTCTGTCTGTCTGTCTGCCTGTCTGTCTGTCTGTTCGTCGAAAATCAGCCGAACCGCTGAACAGATTTCGCTGAAATTTTAAACAGATATCCGGTACGAGTTTACTGAGAACTGTTAACAAAATCAGCTAGATCCATTACGATTTAACCCTACAATAAATAAAAATGTGATTTTTTAAAAATATCGATAGCATTTGTTTAGTAACAGCTAGCGGGACGAAATCTGCGTGGCTGGCATGGCATAGAGGTAAGCATTTAGCCTACCGCACGGAGGTATGGGGTTCGATGCCCGTTGGTTAGAACTTTTTTATATTTTTACACCCACTTATTATTTTTGAGGGGTGTTTAATGGGTAATAAAAATTAGGTGATTTTGATTTATCTTGGAAATTTGTTAATGTTTTTCGCGAAAACGTTTTGAACACGATTCGTATTTTGAATGTTCAATTTAAATAATTATTGTTGCAGAGTGAGTTCCAGTTTAAATAAGGTGACCAGACGGACCGGTTTTAGAAGTCATAACACTTGTACCGGTGTCCCGAGTGACTCAACTAGGGAAACGCCAAAGTCGTTGTGAAACGAGTGAGTGAGCCATGTGTATAGTACCCCATATGGTATCATTCCCCATACTAGGCTAGATCCAGCCTTAGGTATAGGGGAGGAAAGGGGATGTTCCCGGCTACTCAACACTTGGCTTACTCACTCGTTAAGCAACGACTTTGGCGTTTCCCTAGTTAAACGAGGGAGCGGAGCGACCGAGTGTCTCCATTCAACTCAAACGGCTCTCATTCTGTGATTCTGTCTGTCTGTACGTCGAAAATCAGCCGAACCGCTGAACAGATTGGGCTGAAATTTTAAACAGACATCCGGTACGAGTTTACTGAGAACTTCTTACACAATCACCTAGATACATTGCGATTTAATCCTACAATAAATAAAAATGTGATTTTTAAAATATCGATAGCACTTGTTTAGTAAAAGCTAGTGGGACGATAGCTACGTGGCTTGCATTGCCTATTGGTAAGCATTTAGACTACCGCACAGAGGGTTGGGGTTCGATACCAGCTAGCTCGAACTTTTTTTATATTTTTACACCCACATATTATTTTTGAGGGGTGTTAAATGGGAAATAAAAATTAGGTGATTTTGTTTTATCTTGGAAATTTGTTAATGTTTCACGCTAATACGTTTTGAACATGATTCAAATTTTAAATGTCCAATTTAAATAACAAGGGAAACCCCAAAGTCGTTGTTATACGAGTGAGTGAGCCATGTGTTGAGTAACCGGTATCATTTCCCATACTGGGCTAGATCCAGCCTTAGGTATAGAGGAGGAAAGGGGATGTTCCCGGGTACTCAACACTTGGCTTACTCACTCGTTTAATAACGACTTTGGTGTTTCCCTAGTGGTAAAATTGATGCGTTGCTAGCGTATTATTCAAACATTTCGACAATGCATGTCCCGTAAATAGAGAAAAAGCTAGTACTCGAAATAATAAACCGAACGGTTGGATATCGAAGGGTATTAAAATATCTAGACACACATAACACAAATTAGGGTAGTAGTAGGGGAAACCCACTCATAACAAAAACTTGTAAAAATACAGCCAAACCTTACACACTCAAAAGAAATGAGATTTAAAAAGGGCCAAGCTCGTCTACCCTTCCACATTTGCGCATTCTTAATTCATAAACGTACAGTGTCCCGTAATAACATCCTAGAAAAGCTTGGAAAATAGAATTTGCAACTAGTATTAATTTAAACATAATAGTTCATCCAAATCCAAGTTGCATAAATATGAGACGTAAAGCAATATCCAATCAATCAACCAATCAAATTATTTTTTTCTAAATAATTTAAACGTAATGGTCATGCAAATTCTATTTTGCCAAGCTTTTCTAGGATGTTGTTACGGGACACTGTACGTTTATGAATTAAGAATGCGCAAATGTGGAAGGGTAGATGAGCTTGGCCCTTTTTACAACGCTAATATTAGCTTCATGTGTTTGTCTGTCTGTCTGTTTTTCTGTCTGTCTAGACGAAATCTTATAATCGATATTTCATTACAACGCTTATATTAGCTTCATGCGCTTGTCTGTTTGTCTGTCTAGACGGAATCTTATAATCGATATTTCACTCACTTCTCAATGTCCAATCGAGCTGAAATTTTTCACGCATACGTATACTTGATGACACTCGATGAATCAATTAACAGATTTACTAATTAATTCATTTATTCATCGTTATTAATAATTAACGTTTTATATGGGAATTATATATGATATTAGTTAGTTGTTCTGGTTGCTCACTGGGTTATTTCGTCGTGTCGATGTGGAGTTGCAGCTCAACGTTTCACCACCCATGTTGGTGGGTACCCACCAACCCCACCAACATGGGTGGTGAAACGTTGAGCTGCAACTCCACATCGACACTACGAAATAACCCAGTGAGCAACCAGAACAACTCATCTCTATTGTTAGGACTCAAGTTCATCCAATTTTGAATTCATTCTCGTACGCGAGTAGATGTAGTATATTTTCACAAAGTTCATCACTGAGGTTTGAACCAAGCTCATTCTTAAGAGTATTTCACGCGGGAACTAAAACTCTTTATGACTCTAATTAAGGAGGTTGCCGCTTCGATCCATTCCCACCTCCAAAACTGGCACAAAGTACTTGTCATAAACATTTGACCAAAAATATAGATTTTTATTTCACCACTCACACCATACCAAAAATCTAATTTTAAAATGAACACAAAAATAGCTATGAGTACTCCCCACAATTCTGTACTACAATTACTACCCCTACACATCATGTATTAGTTTTAAAATACATATTTTTGACAAAATTACTCACTGAATGTTAATTATTCTTCATTATGTGGTTAGAAGATGTGCATCAAAGTTAACTTGCTTCGATGTTTTTCTAGCGTCAGCAGATTCGGAGGTTTATATAATATTTCAGTACACTACTTGTTGCACTTCCATCAACTACATCTTACACATGTACATAATATCACAATAAAAATACTTCATAAGATACTTTTACTGCAAGAAGCTACTTTATTAATATTGAATTCTATATAGTATTTATAGTTGAAATGTATTAATTTACTCACTATTCACACATTTCGTTAAGCAATGAGATCACTTTAAATTTTGAAAAAAACATTAATTTAACACTTTTAAACGTAGAGAAGCGACGAATACTTTTGATAACATTTTGTGTTAGCTTTTAGCTAATTCCGTGTTACGACTAACATTTATACTCACTTGTCTGCACTTTCTACTTTTGATGAATACAGAATATGAAAATAATTTATCCTTGCTTCTATTGTTGAAGTCTTGCGTTTAAATCCGGGTTTCAGCAGTGATTTTTAACCTGTAGCAGCAGCACAGGTAATTCACCTGACAATTTAGATAGTTCAGCCAAAGTATAATAGCCAATCCCTCTTATTAGACGAGTGAGCGCAGCGAACGTAGTCTACAACGCTACTCGATCGGTCCTTGGTCGTGATTAATTCTGTTTGTTAAATGTTAAATGTTAAATGTTAAATGTCTGTCTGTCTGTCTGTCTGTCCGGGCTCATACGGCCGAACGGCCAAATAGACTGAGCTGAAATTTTAAACAGACATCCGTGACCAGGTAACTGAGAACTGTTAACAAAATGAGCACAATCTGTTGCGATTTAAACCTGCAAGAAATAAAAAACTGAAAAATACGTTGAAATGTATAGGAATTATTTTAACGACAATGGTTTTCATTTTGAAATAATATTTTTTGTTTGTTATTTACCTGGCTGTGAAATGCCGTGTCCAAGGTTAATCGAATGTTGGACGTCAAGGTACCCTCAAATTCCGCTCGTAGATTGAGTAAACCTTGCAATATTTTCACGTATTTCGTACTGGCTATGTTTTCCATAGTATTGTCACAGATGATGGACTACACTGCGTTATGTACTTTTCAAAACATGTTAAATAATTTTAAAAAAAATACAATCCAGAAATTACAAAATCTTTCCCGACTATTGAACCCACGTCTCCCTTATTTCGGCTATAAGGGCGCTTTAGCCAACTCAACTAGGGAAACGCCAAAGTCGTTGTTAGACGAGTGAGAGAGTCATGTGTTGAGTACGCGGGAACATTTGCATGAAATTTTGATTATAAAATTCGTATAAATAATAGGGTATTTAAGTTTAGGTCAAATTTAGGTCATAAGCTCCCTGTAGCCTATGATAGGTAGGGAGGTTAAGGTAGGGGAAGAAGGAAGTTACAAATTCGTTTTTTAAAAGATGAGAGAGTCATGTGTTGATACGTGGGAACATTTGCATTTAAGTTGATTTTAATATTTGTATAAAAAATAGGGTTCAAAATTTAAAGGGCATAGATAAGGGCCCTAATGCTCCACGTAGCCTATGATGGCTAGGGAGGCCTAAGGTAGGGGGAAAAAAGGAATGTTACCTGGTTTCAACACATGGCCACTCACTCGTTAACAACGACTTGGCGTTTCCCTAGTTTAAAATTCAAAAACTCAAGCGTGGGAGCGAAACACTATCCTTGGCGTGAGAAGCCAGAGATTAAACCGTGTGTTGGCCCTGTATAAACATTAATCAGGCACGTACAAATTATCAGTGTAACGCACTAGTGACAGTGGCATGCCCAAATGTCACGTAGGTACCATATTCTTCGACCCACACAATATTTTAGCTGAAGTCTAAAACTAAACCACGAATCGGGAGCTCCAGTCGAGTCCCGAGGAGGGGGTTCATCACCAATCAGGAACAAGGACAGTTAAGTTCACATGCACTTGTGAGGTGAGTCCCCGGGTCCAGAGTGAACCAGGGAACAACAGTCAACTCAACTCAACCACGGAGAGTCACACAACATGGGAGCGGGCTAGAGGCTTCCTTGGGGAGCGCGGCCGGTGTGCGCAGCTGACCGTTCCTACTTGTTGATTGGACCACGCAGACGCCTTACCTTTGATTAATTAAACACATAAAACTCAACAACGCGTGAGTACCCGTCTTCAAATAAGGATCATCTCTAAACATCTTCGAGATAAGCTGTTCACCAAGTCTGTAGCCTACCACAATAACAACTCTCATATCGACCAATTATCATTTACAAGAACAACTATCAAACAACTATAATCTACAAGATCATTACTTGTGAATAAACATATTATAAGATTAACTACAAGATTTGCTACATTACGAACTACGAATTTGACAAAATCAAACAAAGGCTTATAATAATAACAACTTTCATTCTTTGGTTGATTAATTAATAATTAAATTACTATATTATTTTAATATCAAATGCCTTTAAAATATTCTTAAACGTTAACTGTAATTTTTGTGTTTTATTCATTACATTATTTTATTTTAAAAAGGGAAAATTGTATTTTGTTAATAACCTGATAACTTCCTTTGAATTCACTACTTCACTTCTTCACAACTTAATTTATTTCAGACATTTTGATTTCATAGGCTGACTCTCCGATTGATGCTAGCACGGGCAATGTAAGTTTCTGAGGTTGCTCAACATATTTCTTGCTTTCGTAATTATCTTCTTAATTTAAATAAGATTGTGCTACTGCAAACCTATGAAGTGACTTTAATCCATCATTATCATACTAAGTGTAATCAAAAACAGTGACTTTTACACGTCTGCCAATATGGCAAGCTTTACCAAACGCAAATCTATATTTATATTTCACCCCTCACATCATACTCAAAATCTCATTTTAAAATGAATACAAAAATGGATATGAGCACTCCACCCTGTATCACTATTACTATCCATACATTTCACTTATTAGTTTAAATGTACATATTTTTGAAAATATTGTACACACAATGTTAGATTTAACATTCGTATGTGACTAGAAGCCTGTATCTTCTACAACTTACTTAAAATTGTTTTTCTATCAGCTGTTTCAGATATTGACGTCAACTACTTGTCTTATATCCCACGTGTCTGGCTACTTCTAACAAATATACCTAGACTTGAACACTAAAGACTCAAGTGAAAATTTAGAATAATATTTTGAAATTTTAAGTGTAGATACGAGGTGGTATTATACGTTTATCACGCGAAATAATTTAATTTAATTCTATTTAAACAGATTCTATTCACACTTCATAAACAATATAGGCCTAGGTACTCTAGTACATGTCCATAGGAAACATAATAGTTACACACAATTTTCATTCTGATGTATATTCGTAAATATAATATATATTGTTGTTCAAAATGTCTTTTCGAGAGTATTCAGGTCATTGTTAGTAAAATCAGATAAGTTTGAACACCACAAATTAAGTTCACACATAAACACACTCCAATTTTATAGTTTAATCTGAATTTGTATATTAGGTAATTAAACTTTTCACTTCTCAAAGCGTTTGTGAAAACAATTCCATTTCCACTTGATTTTCTTGAACTAGTCATACTCCGCATTTCCGGATTAAGGTGAAACTTGTATAGTACCGAGCCATCTTTTTTTGTAATTTATTAAAATAATTTCCGAAAAGATTTCTTTATCACCAAGCTCATGTGAAATTATCATCTTATTATTTTATTATTATTATATTTATTATTATCTTATAAAAGTCTTCAGACCGTTCATGTAGGTTTTTTTATAAATTCATACAAATTTGCTTCGTCACTGGCACTTTCTTCAAATTTTCTTTCCACATTTCCAAGGAAAAAATAATAACTTCGATTGAAGACATGATATAACTCTTCATGGTTTTCCAAAAATGTGAAATAATATCACCGTATCGTAGTACATTATTAAATGTCCCTTTCTTAACGTCATTTTACCACTACTCGTTTTTAAAACTAGTTTTATATCTCCGTGTATTTTATGCATTGATAATAGCACTTTATTTGCAATTACTTTAGGAAGAGGGGAGGGTAACCTAAATCTTCTTCTTCCTTGAAAAAGAAAATTTTGATTCCATTCGTCTCACTTATTAATTCCACTCATTCAAGACGATTCAAACAGAAACAGGTTTTTCTATTCCTGTATATTATTGACAATTGCCAATTGGTGATAAATTGAGAAGAAAATGAAGTCCAGTATTCACCAGTTTAGTCCCACAGCCGTTAAAAAAGAACACTTCTTTTGACAGAACCAAATCGCACGTTTTAAGAATTTTTAAATCCAAATCGATTGATTGATACACCCGTACACTTCGATGGTTGATTAATAACTAGCTGCTCCACACAAATCTCTCCAACAATTTATTATTTCCATCAAATAATATTACTCATTTATCGAAATAAATTATTTTAAAAAGACAAATAAATATTCACGCACGTTATAGCAACGTATGCAATTATTCAATACCGATAATTATTTTTTCATGATAAATACTCAGCCATTCTCTTGCAACTCAGTGTGATCTGCTTCGTCAGATAATATGTTAAAAGTGTGAACTTGTGCCTGCACAGTTCTTCGCTAGCTATCATTGAGGTAAGTTCACTTGATTAAAATTCTATTTTAACACTTTTTAAAATTCATTTTTTTCCATATGTATTGTTCTTCTATTTATTTATTTATTTATTTATTTATTTATTTATTTATTTATATTTATTATTTGTTACCTCAAATATACTTAACCTAATCACTTTAAACCTCTTGCGCAAAATATTCAAAACAAAAAAAAGGCATCATTTTGGACTTCATCTTGAATTTTGGATCTCCGAACCAAATTTCGACTTGTCAGCTAAGATATTCGGATTCAGCTTGGTAAAAACTAGCCCAAAATTATCTGTTGACCAATTGCCATACGATTTGCTTCGTTCATCGTTTAAAACGCCATTTCTCATAAAGTGGCCTAGTCGGTAGTGCCCAGCCGGATTGGTGGTTCTGCATTTCCTCGTGATATCCAATTATCTTTCTCACTAAGCTAAAATTATTTTATTAGGTCTCTATTTGCAAAGGATCATGTAATCCGCTAGTGCAGATTTAATAGAGAAGGGAAGAGTGGAAACCTGATACCAGCATGTAGCCTACTCCCTTCAAAAAGTACCAAGGGGACCAAACGGCTTTCCCCCTCATCCGAAAAGGCGGTGTAAACTTGACAATCATGAAAGTTCCTCTACTAACCCGGACTGCCGAGCAGACGTCGAGGAGAACGAAGCCTTGACACTAGCTCTCGTACCCTCCATCCACTCTGCCCCTGACCACGCCCGAAGGTTGCTTAACTTTGGTATCTGAGTGGAAACCGGCTAAGTCTCCCTTGTAAGTTTTTTTCCAATCAAATCTTGCCAAAATCATTTTTCAGGAATGGAGTCGTGCAAAACAATCCTAACCAACGGCTCGTACAGAGGGTATAAGGAATGGCAGCCAACAGGATGTATGATGCACAACTACACCAGCTCTGAAGCCAAGAACTGTCTTAGATACGTCAGTCACAAGGAGGGGCCCATCCACTTTGTCTTCAGTGGCGACTCCAGGATGCGACAACAATACTTTCCTCTAATCAATCTTCTTGATCCCAGAGAACCATACACAATATTTCTTGGGAAAGACGAGTCTAGAAACTTTAACAGTGCCAACTTTGGCTTTCACGCTGACATGATTTGGTGTCCGCTTACTTTTGAAGCTTTGATAACACATTTAGAAATGTTAAAGGTAAATTATAATATACTTTTATTGGTAAATATATCATGTTTTATACGTGTTTCGTGTCTAAAAGCTTCTGAATTTTCGATTTCAAATTGAATATAATCGATTACAAATTAGTTGATTGATATCAATAATTGATGCTTTTTACATGTTATTTTCTCTCTCTCTCTCTCTCTCTCTCTCTCTCTCTCTCTCTCTCTCTCTCTCTCTCTCTCTCTCTCTCTTTTGCTTAATTGGATGGAATGTTTCACTAGCCTTAATCCCGTCTTAAAATAAAGACCTGAATCAATCAATCGATCAATCAATCAATCAATCAATCAATCAATCAATCAATCTCTCTCTCTCTCTCTCTCTCTCTCTCTAGAATCTGTAGTACACACACAAATTTCAGACTTTTTAAACAAAAACAACATTCTAGATCAGTATCAATCAGGGTTTAGATCTAACCATAGTTCATGCACAGCGCTTATAAAAGTTACCGACGACACACGGACAAAAGTGGATAGTAGACAACTGACTCTTCTTACTTTACTTGACTTCAGCAAAGCCTTCGACTCAGTTGACATGGACATATTAATTACAAAACTTGAAGCAATAAATTTTTCTCATAATAGGTACACTTTAGTGGACTACTTCTACCTCAGCGGCCGACAGCAATGTGTAGTCTCATGTGACAATAAGTCGGAATGGTTACCTGTTACATCTGGAGTACCGCAAGGCAGTGTATTAGGACCATTATTATTATCCATTTATATAAATGATATAGCAAAGTCGTTAAAATATTGTCATAACCATTTGTACGCTGACGACCTTCAAATCTACCTTCACTCATCCCCATTCCGTATCAACCAACCAATCAAAATTATGAATGAAGTTCTAAAATCACTTGCCGCCTGATGGGCGCATGTTAATTGTTTGGTTATTAATCCCAATAAATCCAAAACTATTATTTCAGGTACAACGACAAAATAGACAGAGTACTACTGAACAATGCGATTAAAACGTTCCAACGCCACGTCAAAAACTTAGGACTCTACATGACCGACGACCTGACTTGGAATGACCTTGTAAAACACGTGTGCCAAAGAACTTACGCCTCTTTGCACTCATTAAACAAACTTAAAAACTTTATTCCAACTAAACTAAAGGTTATGCTCGTTAAAGTCGATCGATGGAGTGAAACTACCCTATCAAAACAACAATTTCTTTAACATTAAATCAAATAAAAATATTACTTTATCAATATTATTATCATCTAGTATTATTTCAAACGGTATTCAACACAACTTCATGAAATTTTGTACTTTATACAAAGTAAATAATAATATTGTTCCGTTCTAAATGCGCGTGTTGTATTTTGACTCCAGTAGTATATCATGCTAGGTACAATCATAAAACTAAATATTATACAATAATTGATGTTTAAATATTTGTATCACTTGAGGAAGAAATGGTGAGTAAATGCTAAACGAACATAAACTCTCTCTATATATTATGGACTTCATCGACATTGAGATAGTTAAAACCACAAATGAAGAGCGTTTAATTCTTAACGTCAACGAATTTTTTTGTCAACGGTACAAATACGAGTTTTGTACCGTTTGACAAAAAAGTTCGTACACCAACTGTTATTTTCAGAAAACTATTTTAGCCATAGTCAAGTTATAGCTAAAGGTGTTTAGAAGCTATGTCCAGAAAACCCAATCTCAAAATTTAATTTCGAACTAGTCTTGTATATTACACTTTTGTCCAAAAATCTAAATATAATTGCCAAAAGTGAGGTTATGTCCCGCCCAAAAAAAATCATAATTTTTTTTCTGTTATTTTAAAGGCCTTCTTTCATTCAGCAAACTTTTCAGACATGTTTCTTCGACTTTCAAATTATCGGCCAGAGGTGGTACAATAGCCTTAAAGAATCACTGACAATAAGCATTTGAAATCCGAGGCTTCTTCATTGCGCCAAGCGTTACTCCAAAATGGTTATTCCAACAGTTTAATCCATAAAGTCTGTAAACGATTCAATCTTAATCAGCAGAAAACTATAGATGAAACTAAAAAAGTAGAACCTAGAGCCGTAGCTACCTTGCCTTACGTTCATTCAACAACTGACAGAATTGGCGAACTTCTATCTCTTGAAAACATAAGAACGATTTTCTCCACTGACAGAACAATTGGCAAGATTTCTCGATTTGTTTAGTCGGGAAACTCTCCCGTAGGTGTAATTGATATTATTTACTACAATTCAGAAATTAAAACCGTGTCCTGGTTGGGGCGGACTTTTTTAATTTCTGAATTGTAGTAAATAATATAATTGGCAAGATGATTAGAAGTAACGAGGATAGAGTAAATTTGGAAGGCTGGGGCGTATACGAGATCCCTTGTGGTGATTGTGGTAAAACGTATATTGGACAGACAGGGAGGAACTTGTATGTGCGTAGACAAGAACACAAACTAGCTGTCAACCATGAAGAAAGAACATCAGCTCTAGCTCAGCATGCCTAAAATACCTAGCATGTAAACAATTTTGACAACATGCGAGGTGTAGCAAAAGTCCACCACCTGACTGTCCGAATTTTTCGAGAAGCTTTGGAGATAGAAAGACGCCCAGAAAATCTCAACAAAAGGGATGATGCTAAACGTTAAGCCGTAGCATGCAAACCAGTAATGAGTGTGATATAGTTGTTCCGAAGCAAGTAAGCAGATGCTGACGTCACCGGCGAGTAGATTGTAGCCAATTAGCGGTCCCCAATTTAAAATACTGATCGCTCATTGGCTGGCACAAATCGCATGCATCGGCCTACTTGCTTTGAAACAACTATACAAGTTGTCCCAGAGCTCAACTGGCAAGACACAAGTCAACTCAATGATAGGGACGCATCCCGCAGTTTGGATGAGAATCGCGAGACACCCACATTAGCAACAGAAATAAGTCAACCCATGCAGACACGCACAACGGCATGCAGGCCACTAGAGACGCCTCTTTTTCTTTTAACGAGAACCGTGTGGGAGCAACGATGTTGGCGGGGTCAGGTCGTCTCATGCAGACACGTAGTCGGACCACTAATGTCAGCGGCCCGGCCTCGGGTCAAGCAACAATAGATCATCGAATGGACACAAGGAGCCAGAACAACGAGCAAAGAAGGCCGGATGGTTCATGAGCTCAAAGCACTTATGGATCATCATTCCAAATTCTTTCTATTTATTTTTGTTATCCTGCTTTTGTTATTTTCTTTTTGTTGGTGTGTTTGTTTTTCTTATTGTTTTAATTTTCAGTTTGTAGTTGAGTGGTAATTAAACTCCGAGTATCCAACAGCGAAGTCTAGTATAGGGTGTGGGAGGATCCCATAAACTCTGGGCCCCCCGGGACTATCAGCGTCCATTGCCTGGCACTTGACACATTCTTCTTCTTCTTCTTCTTCTTCTTCTTCTTCTTCTTCTTCTTCTTCTTCTTCTTCTTCTTCTTCTTCTTCTTCTTCTTCTTCTTCTTCTTCTTCTTCTTCTTCCTTCTCTTCAATAAATACATTCGCATTAAGAGTCTACCCATTCAGTCACATAACTAATTTTCACCGGGAGACTTTAAATTTAAAGCCGACCAAGCTAACACTGTAGGCGCCGACACCATCTGCGAGCGAACAATAACCAGCTAGAGACCGGCATATTTAATTAGGAAACACCGATCAATCAAGCTGCACATGAGTCCACCCGAGGACAGCGCTAGAATCAACAAGGCAAATTCGGAACAACCTTAAATTTATTATTATGTGCCTCGATGCTAGGACGGCTCCAAAGTCACCGTGAACACATTCTTAAGCCAAAAACTGATGGATTCAAGTCCAAATCCGATGTTAAAATGCGTCTGTCGAAAGCGGGAATCGAACCCAATACCTTCTGCGTCGGAAGCAGAGCCTCTAACCACAAGACCAACGCTTCTTCTTCTTCTTCTTCTTCTTCTTCTTCTTCTTCTTCTTCTTCTTCTTCTTCTTCTTCTTCTTTTCTCACCAGTCTTGCAGTATTCTCTCTTCCAACCATTTTTCCTTTCCCAGGCTGTGTTCGTCTTTCCACAATCATCTATAGTTCTATACTACTTCTTGCCACGTAAATAAAAATAAAAATGAAAATAATCTAAATTCGTTTTGAGTATTTTGGCACTCTTTTCTTATTCATCCATCAACAAGCACGGGTACAGGAGTTCCCAAAAGTGGGGGCGAAACTACTGAGCAGATCGTTGAAAGAAATTCAACGGTAACATATAAGGGCATGGAATAGTTATGGGGTAAAAGGGATGGTTTGTTCCACTTGAATGCCCGGTGCATACATTATGTTGATACATTTAGAATATGTTTTCAGTAGAAATTGTATCGTCAAATCATAGGTTAACGGAACAAATACAATCATATAGCAAATGTATATCGATTTAGTTTTATCATGCTCAAATTATGAGCCCACACGGTATTGCTATACTTTAGTTCAGCCGGAACCAGTCACCACTAATAAAGTCGATAAGAATGAACCATTTTGATTTAATACTAGAGAAACGCCAAAGTCGCTGGTAGACGAGTGAGTGAGCACATTCTCTTAACATTCTGTGTCAAGTACCCGGTAACATTCCCTTTCTTTCCCCTATACCTAAGGTTTCCCTAGCCTATCATGGGCTAGACGGAGTGCGCCCTTATACCAACCAAACTCAAAAACCCATTATTTATACCTATCAAACTTAAATGCAAATGTTCCCCGGTACTCAACACATTACTCGCTCACTTGTCTAACAACGACTGGCGTTTTCCTAGTCTAGTCGGCAAAGGCGCCCTTATACCCGAAATGTGGAAGACCTAGATTCAAACCCCCGGTCGAGAAAGATCTTTTTATTTCTAGTTTGTATTTCAAAAATTATAAATCATGTTTTGAAATGCAAACAATACTATTGAAAACATAGCCAGTACGAAATACGAGTAAAGATTGCAAGGTTTACTCAATCTCCCAACGGAATTTAGGGGAACCTTGAGCGTGAAAGATTCGATACACCTTGGTCACTGCTATGCATGTAATCACACCCTGACAAAAATGATTCGATAAAAATTAATTCTTCAAGAACATTTGCATTGTTGTTTTAGTGAAACTTGCACATTTTAAGCCTAATTTTCAATTTATGATTTCTTGTAGGTTTAAATCGTAACGGATTTTGCTCATTTTGTTATCACTTCTCAGTTACCTGGTCACGGATGTCTGTTTAAAATTTCAGCTCAATCTGTTTGGTCGTTCGGCCGTATGGGACCGAACAGACAGACAGACATTAATCACGACGAAGACCCGATCAAGTGGCGTTATAATATCCTCATTCGCTTCGTTCACTCGTCTAACAAACTTGTATTTTATTTTAGAAAACTGGTCACATGCCTACGGTATTAATAGTTTCAAACGGAATCTGGGCCTCTGTTGCTCGTAACAACGATTCTTTGGACCTTTACAATGAACAATTGGTGCGTTTTGTGGAATCTCTAAACTTACTAACTGACAACAAGACAACAATCCTGTGGAAAGTACAACAACCCGCTGCAGAAGAAAATGGAAGCACCCTTAGATCATTTTACAACAATGAACGATACGATATCTTTAGAAGAGCGGCACAAAAGGTAACATTGTAACATGTTGAACAAAATTGCATCAACCATTAACTTGATAATACCTAATTTGCTTCATCATTTTCAGAAGAAAATAAACAACGATTTTAAGTCATTAATACACATACAAACTCACCATTAGCATCACCATAAAAACATTTGTCATGTGTCATCACAATGTCCATGTGAAATATGAACGTTGTAGCCCCACCCGTTTGGTCAGAATCGGCCCAAATGTCATGAAAATATCGCATTAAAAATCGAAAAAATCGCAAAAATGCGATTCTATAAAAATTTTAAAAAATCATATCATGTATAATTTTAGTGATTTTAAACGTTCCCATAAAGTTACATCAAGATCGGGAAAAATCGGGAAAAAATCGTAAAAGTACAATTTCTATGAGAAATATTTTTCCAAATATTTCTAAAATCATAACATATATAATTTTAGTGATTTTAAACGTTCCCATAAGGTTTCCTCAAGATCGGAGCAGCCGTTTGCCAAATATCACGAAACTATCTCATTAAAAATCGAAAAAAATCGTAAAAGTATGATAATCGTAAGAAATTTATTCGATTGTACCTAAAAACATGGCAAGTTTTAAGTTCAGAGATTTTGAAGGTCCCCTCTAATTTTCATCAAGATCGCATAATGCCGTTTGCCCGGTAGAGAGCGAACAAACAGACAAAAAAACTAACAAAAAACAAAACACTCGAGCAATTTTTTCTTGGAGAAACGTAAGCGAAAAAAAAACATAAGTGAAATTGAAGTCTTCGCTTCGCTCATCCAAAAATAATAAATCAAATACTTCCACGTCAATACGGAAAATCGCTGTGCTGATAATATTCGGTCAAGAGTCACTGACAGAGTTGATCTCTTCGCCTTCGCGGTAAATTCCAGATACCACAAACAAATAATTGTTACCAGGATTACATTAGTGAAAGAATTCAAGGAGAAATCAAGTCAAGAGTAGGGTAACAAAAACTATGATCAAGCCGATGATTTTGCTATTAATTCTTATACAGACTAGGAAAATGCTTTAGTCCCGCCGCGTTGATGGATGAGCTTTTTTGTAAGTTTTAGTTTGCGCGGGACCACTTTTTCTTTGCTAGTGCTTTTTGAATGCATTGTAGGTGATTGTTGTCAAGTTTCTATTGTTACTTGTTAATTGTTATTATAAACCTAAAAAACTCATATTAAATCCTTTATTCTATGGATTATGGCTAACTTTTTTTAACTTTTTCTTTTAAAAAGCAATACATCACCATTACCTTAATGTATTTGGATGAGCGAAGCGAAGACTTCAATTTCACCGACCCCCCAAAAAATTTAGCTCGGGTGTTTTTTTTTTTTTTTTTTTTTTTTCGGTCTCTTTGTTTGCTCTCAACCGGGTAAACGGCATATGCGATCTTAATGAAAATTGTAGGGGTCCTTCGAAATCTCTGAACTTAGACTTGCTACGTTTTTGGGTACAATCGAAGAAATATTTCTCATAAATATCGTACTTTTACGATTTTTTTTCGATTTTAGTGCGATATTTTCGTGACATTTGGGGCGATTCTGACCAAATGGATGAAACTACAACGTTCATATTTCACATGGACATTAAGGGGAATCCCTAGACCCAAATATTATTTCTAAAGAATGCAGTAAAGACATCTGAAAAGAAGGTAGAATGTAAGAGGTGCTTAATAAAAGAGCGGATTAATTTGTTGAATTTTTTTTGACGGGACATAACCTCAGAATCAACTATTATATTCAAATTACTGGAATCAGTTGCTCAAGTTCAAAATCGAATTTTTAGCAGCAGTTTTTTGTATATTATTTCTACACTCCTTTATCTACAACCTAAATAAAGGATTTTTGGTTTTATATGATTTGTTGCGTTGCACAATTTTTTTCGCCTGCCGGTACAATTTCATATTTTGTACCGTTTAACGGAAAAAATCGTGCAATGCCTGAAACGATATAAAACCAATTATCCTTATATTTAGGTTGTAGATAAAGGAGTGTAGAAACAATATACAAAAACCCGCTGCTCAAAATTCAATTTTGAACTAGAGCAACTGATTCCAGTAATTTGAATATAATTGTTGATTCTGAGGTTATGTCCCGTCAAAAAAATTTCAAAAAAATAATCCGCTCTTTTATTAAGCCCCTCTTTCATTCTACTTACTTTTCAGACGTATTTACTGCATTCTTTAGAAATCATATTTGGGTCTAGGGATTCCCCTGAAGGTAATGGTAATGTATTGCTTTCTCAAAGAAAAAGTTGAAAAAGTTAGCCATAATCCATAGAATAAAGGTTTTAATATGAGTTTTTTTAGGTGATTTGGCCGGCGATTTGGAAGGAGTTTGTCCCCAAGCCATAGAACTATTGAGAGCATGATTGTGGTATTATTTTTATTTTTCTATTTGAATATATTTTTTATTGAGATCAAGATGGCCGTGTTTGTTAGATGTGTCGACCTTGGCTGGGAGACGGAGTTTTATGTTTTGTTTGGTTTGTTGCTTTTGAAGGGAACTGAAAGTACCCGAAATATTGCTTTAACTTTAATTTAATATATTAATTTATTAAAAGAACATGATAACAAATATTGTTAATACTTATTTAACCTAACTGTTCTAAGAATCTCAGTAGTTAAAAAAAACCTACATGCGTTATCTGATTGTAATGATTTTTTCACAGAACCTTAATTTTATAAATAAATATATTCTTGTGAAATTTGAGCTCAATCGAAAAATTATTTCTTATGAAAATCGCAATTTTACGACTTTTTTTCATTTAAAAAAATCATGATATTGTCGTTTTAAAAAAAATCGACTAAGGTATGATTTTTTCACAGAACAACAGAAAATTTGGATAACACCTGGCATCTCAATGCACCAAAAATTGCGATTTTCATAAGAAATTACTTTTTGATTGCGCTAAAAAACGTGGTAGTTCTAAGTTTAAGAGAATTCGAAGGTCTCCAGAAAATTTCATTGCAATTGGAGTATCGGTTTAGCCGGAATCGTGTTAACAAACACACATAAATACTAACAGAATAAAAAGAACGAAAGAAAAACATTCCGGACTTTTTCTCCAGTGAAGTGGAATGGAATCTTCGCTTCGCTCGCTACGCTCATCAATAATAAATCAGTCTTTGCAATTCGGTTTTCTTTATTTCTTCTTCTCTTTTATCCTTTTCTTTTCCTTTTTTTAAAAATTATTTTGTTTAATTTATTTATTTTAAGTTATCTCACTTTAATATCGTTTATCCAATTTATTTATTAATGAATTGGCCACATACAGCATATGCCATTTTACAGTGACCAGTAAAACAACTGATGATTAACAACGATGAATGATGATGAAGAAGGGAGGAGGGAAAACCCAGTCCCGGCAGGTGGTCTACTCCTTTCGAAAAGTACCAAGGGGACCAACGGCTTTACGTCCCATCCGAAGGAACGGTGGGACAGTCATAATTATAGGTTCCTCCACTAACCCGGACTGCCGAGCAGACGTCGAGGAGAACGAAGCCGTCACACAAGGTTTCGAACTCTCGTCTGCTCTAGCCAGCGGTATACGTGTGTTTCAGATCTTAGCGATCACCCACTCAACCCCTGACCACGCCCGATGTTGCTTAACTTCGGTGTTCGAGTGAAAATCGATAAAACGACCGCGGCTAAACCGCTGCACAAATATAATATACATATCATTTTTGTATTGTTGTCTTACTATACATAGTTGTGACTTCTCCTTTGTTGTTGTCCTTTGTAAATCAGTTTTTAACTGAATCTAGGTGCCCGTTAGGGCGCCGCAGCCAAGCCGCGGTGCGCTACACACTCAAGCACCTTATACAGCAAGCAGAGTTGGGGTGATTTCGAGGTGTCACCCAGCCATCATGAAACGTGATGTGAATTTGAAAACTATCAAAATCGATGGGATTTAGGTACCCGACAACACATGCCAAATTTGGTTGGGGTACGAGCATTCCTTCTTGGTGAAAATATGACTTGAAACATGCTCAAAATCACTTTAAGAATGTTAGTTACTACTGGCTACTACTACTACTACTACTACTACTACTACTACTACTACTACTACTACTACTACTACTACTACTACTACTACTACTACTACTACTACTACTACTACTCTACTACTACTACTGCTACTGCTTCTACTACTACTACTATCTAATCCGTCAGTTTCAATTGCCCAGCGATTCTGACCAAACGGGTGGGGCTACAACGTTCATATTTTACATGGACATTAAGGTAATAGTGATGTAATTCCCTTTGAAAGAGAAAGTTTAAAAAAATTGCTGGAAGGCTTCGAAATAAAGGTTTTAAAATAAGCCTTATACAGGCATACAATCAACAAGTAACTATAGTTACGTGACAATAATCGCCTACATTGTTTACAAAAAGCAAGTCTTTGGACCATTATATTTTTTCATTCTATTGTTAATTGGTAATACCATAGCAATTAAATCGACTTTGATAAAATTATTATATTTTAACAAATAATTTTGCATTAGAACTTGAAAAAGTAATGAGATCCCACACATAACAAAAACTTGTAAAAATACAGCCAAACCTTACACACTCAAAAGAAATGAGATCTAAAAAAAGTGCCAAGCTCATCTACTTTTCCACATTTGCGCATTCTTAATTCATAAACGTACAGTGTCCCGTAACAACATCCTTGAAAAGCTTGGCAAAATAGAATTTGCATGACCATTACGTTAAAATTAATTAGAAAAAAAAATTTGAATGAACTATTACGTTTAAATTTATAGTTGCAATCTCTATTTTGCAAAGCTTTTCAAGGATGTTGTTACGGGACACTGTACGTTTATGAATTAAGAATGCGCAAATGTGGAAAAGTAGATGAGCTTGGCACTTTTTTTAGATCTCATTTCTTTTGAGTGTGTAAGATTTGGCTGTATTTTTATAAGTTTTTGTTATGTGTGGGATAGGATAGACGTTGCATAAACTAGGAAAACGCTAAAGTCCCGCCGCGTTGATGGATGAGCTTTTTATAAAGTTTTTAGACTGCGTGGGATATCTTTACTTTTGCGAGTGCTTTGTTGCTTTGTTTTGCTGCCCACGCATTGTAGGTGATTGTTGTCAAGTTTCTTTTGTTACCTGTCAATTGGTATTATTTACCGTAAAAAACTTATATTAAAAGCTTTATTTCTATGGATTCTGGCTAACTTTTTCAACTTTTTCTTTAAAAAGGTACTACATCATCATTGGATGAGCGAAGCGAAGACTTCAATTTCACTGACCCCCAAAAAATTTAGCTCGGGTGTTTTTTTTTTTTGTTTTTTTTGTTTTTTTTTTGTTTGTTTTTTTGTCTATTTGTTAACTCTCTACCAGACAAACGGCTTATCCGATCTTGATGAAAATTTGACAGGACCTTCGAAATCTCTGAACTTAGAGGTGTATTGTTTTTGGGTACAATCGAAGAAATATTTCTCATGAATATCGTACTTTTACGATTTTTTTTTTCGATTTTTAGTGCGATATTTTTCGTGACATTTGGCCAATTCTGACCAAACGGGTGGGGCTACAACGTTCATATTATACATGGACATTAAGGTTATGGTGATGTAGTACCTTTTGAAAGAAAAAGTTGAAAAAGTTAGCCAGAATCCATAGAAATAAAGCTTTTAATATAAGTTTTTTACGGTAAATAATACCAATTGACAAGAAACAAAAGAAACTTGACAACATTCACCTACAATGCGTAGGCAGCAAAACAAAGCACTTGCAAAAGTAAAGATATCCCAAGCAAACTTTAAACTTTAAAAAGCTCATCCATCAACGCGGCGGGACTTTAGCGTTTTCCTAGTAACCTTAATGTCCATGTATAATATGAACGTTGTAGCCCCACCCGTTTGGTCAGAATTGGCCCAAATGGCACGAAAATATCGCACAAAAAATCAAAAAACTTATATTAAAAGCTTTATTTCTATAAATTCTGGCTAACTTTTTCAACTTTTTCTTTCAAAAGGTACTACATCACCATAACCTTAATGTCCATGTATAATATGAACGTTGTAGCCCCACCCGTTTGGTCAGAATTGGCCCAAATGTCACGAAAATATCGCACTAAAAATCGAAAAAAATCGTAAAAGTACGATATTCATGAGAAATATTTCTTCGATTGTACCCAAAAACAATACACCTCTAAGTTCAGAGATTTCGAAGGTCCTGTCAAATTTTCATCAAGATCGGATAAAAAACAAAAAAAAAAACAACAAACAAACAAAAAAAAACACCTGAGCTAAATTTTTTGGGGGTCAGTGAAATTGAAGTCTTCGCTTCGCTCATCCAATAAATAAATACATAAATTAATAAATAAATAAATTAATACAAATAAATAAATAAATAAATAAATAAATAAATAAATACGCATAAATAAATAAATAAATAATAAATAAATAAATAAATAAATAAATAAATAAATAAATAAATAAATAAATAAATAAATAAATAAATAAATAAATAAATAAATAATAATAATAATAATCAAAACTCATTTCCAACAATGTCAGGTTGAGTGGTGTTCTTCACACCGATATCTAGGGCACGAAACTATTTTTTGCCGAGATTGCCAGGCTCAGCGTTTCTTCATCTCATCTTCAATTCTGTCACCTAGTTCCACGATTCACCTCTCTCTTCAACGTCTCCTTCGATCAATCTTCCCCATCTTTCTCTCGGTCTTCCTACTTTTCTTTTACCTTCCTCTCCTGCTTCGAAGGCTCGTCTTGGGATCCTATTCATATCCACCCTCTTCATATGACCAAACCATCTTAAACGTTCCCTTCCTAATTTAAACCTCAATTTCTCCAGACCTAATTCCTTTCTTATAACGTCGCTTCTAATCCTATCCAGTTTTGTTACTCCCTTGATACTTCTTAAAAACCTCATCTCTGCTGCTCCCAACTGACTCTCTTCCTTTGATCCAACTGTCCAAGTTACTGCACCGTAAGTAAGTATAGGTATGAAGTATGCTTTATAGAATAGAATTTTGCATCTCTGTGGAAACAGCTCGTTCCAAAGCAGCTTTCGCACCAGTTGATAAAATCCTTCGACTTTTTGTACCCTAGCAGTTACTTCTCTATTTACTTTAGCATCTTTTGTCAAGATACTTCCTAGGTACTTAAATTCTTCCTTTTCTTCTAATACTTGTCCACGAAGTCTTAACTTTTCTTGATTCTTAGGCATGCCTTTTAAATCCTTTTTCATAACTAAACATTCACTTTAATTCTGACTTATACTTAACCCAAACTCTGTTGCAACTACATTTCATCTCTCCACCTTTTCTTGCACCTCTTTAACACTCTCACCCCAAATTAAGACATCATCGACAAAAACTAAGGTTCTAGTGTCTCTTCCATCTATATTCGGTTCCACTTTTCGTAGTATTCGATCGATTACGACAGTAAATAGAGTCGGTGATAAAACACTACCTTGCCTCAGTCCCTCAATTATTTCAAACCAATCTGATCTACCCTCATTTGTCTGAACACAACTTGCACTCCCTACGTATGTACTTTTTATCCTTTCTATCAAACCTCGTCCAACTCCCTTTTGCTCTAGACATTCCCATACTTTTCCTCGAGGCAGGCGATCGTATGCCTTTTCAAGATCTAAAAAGACAATATATGCATTCCTTTTCCATTTTCCCATCTCTTTTCCATGATTTGGCGGATAGAAAATATTGGATCGATAGTGGATCGCCCACTTCTAAATCCATATTGTTCCTCTCTTAGGCTTGGTTCGACAACCTCCTTCAATCTATGTTCTATTACATTTTCAAAAATTTTAGCAAATAAATAAATAAATAAATAAAATATAAATATTTCAAACTTTGTTTAACAACACTGATCATTGTTTTGTCATCAATCTGCATCTTTGTGATTAGTTTTATTTAGTTGTCCTCCTTTGTAATTTGTAAATCAGTTTAATAACTGAATAGGAAAGATGTAAAAAAAATAAAAAAATAAATAATATGTGAATGTATATAGGTGTCTACCTATATTTTCAATACACAGTGTAAAAATAGAAACATAAAAGTAATTGTCATAAACATTTAAAAAATAACAATGTACTTGAATCTTTATTGACTATGATTATTTAATTAGTGTGTTGCAATAATCAACTAAACGTTGGGGGTCTGACAGTGGCACGCTTAAAATATTATGCTCGTGTGTGTGTCAAAGCGAAAATAAGAGCGACGACGCAAAACGCAATATGTCCATCCGAAAAAAAAACTGAATTGCAGCACCTTCACAAAATCAAGATATTATAGTTTCAAACTTTCTGCTGGTGCAAAACGCTATATCTACCATGCTATTTGATGAGAAAGTTGGCTATTTGCTGCAAAAAGCAATATGTCCCAGTTAAATGCTGGGTTATTGTTGTAATTGTGTTTTTTTTCTGGATGGACATATTGCGTTTTGCGTCATCGCTCCTCGATTGTTCTTAGCTCTGTGAGGTCAAAGGGGTAGAGATTTGCTTGGTTAGTGCTGGATAAGAGCCCATTCTGCGCCGTAAGCGCACAGCCTGCAGAAGCGTAGGCGGTGAAACTGTCTCACAAACAGTACAACAACAAATGCGACAAAGTTTACGTAAACGAAAAGTGTACAACAGTTTTGTAGAGAAAGTTTGTGCCCATCCATTGGTGCCACTCGTTATTTTTTTGGAAATTTTTGTGGCTTGTGACCAAGTTGAAAATGCGGTGTTACGATTTGGGACTTTCTTCGATCAATTTTTAATGTTTTGCAAATTAAATTGAACGATAATACAAAATGCCATATCAATATAGTTAGATACAATAGTTTAACACATTTAAAAAAAAAATGATCAATACGTTTGTAGCTTTAGATGTTTTAAAGAAAACAAGAAAAAATACACAAAATTCAAATTTTGAGTATAATAATTTTTTTAATGGTGTTGCGACAAGGTTTTTTTTAAAATCCATTTCTATGGAAGTATCCTGTGACTGTCTAGATCATGTTCTGAAATTTCCATCTGGTTACCTCTCCGATGCTGTTAACTTCTTTATTTGAAGAGCTAGAGCCCGTCGTCGCTCTGATGTGTGACTATCCTTCCCACATCCCATATGCTATTATGTCCTTACGGTTGACGCGCCCTGGTTCTGACCAGAATTGGACAATATTCCTTACATAACCTATAGAGTGAAGCATTATGACCTTACGGTTGAGTTTTCAAATAAATAAGCTCCGTTTAATTAATACCGGTTTTTAATGGATATTATTTATTTAACTTCTAGAGTGCTCTTTAAATATTGACACTTTATATGTGCAATAAACATTTTTTTGTATGTATCTTTATTTTATATCAACAACTCTCAAAGAAAAAGTAACTTTGCAGATTGTCAGCAGAAGTGCAGCACAATTCTGGTCCAGCTCAAGACTTCTTGTAGAGGGCAATCTCGAATCAAACCCTGATAAGGTTCATTTTGGAACACCGGTGTTGAACTACGATGTACAAGTAAGTCGACAGAAATGGTTTTTGTACAATTAATCAATTACTAAAAAGAAATCTGAATTCGGTGACATTAACATTATTTTAGACCCTGTTGAACTGGTTCTGCAACGACCATATGAACTACATTGACGGTACTTGTTGCTCCAGGAAGGAATTGGCGCTGACGATTGTTCAGGGTGACACCATCACAGTACTTGGACTAAGGTGAGACTTCATTCTAACAATTTGTTTGGCACCTAAACAATATATTATTAGCACGTACTGTCATATATGGGCTCCGCCCACATCTTACTAGAAGTAGAAACTAGATAAGATGGCTCCGCCCGCATCCTAGTTATTGTATAAACTAGACTGGCTGCCCAGTTGTTGTCCCAACTGCTTATCTTGTGCCTCGCAGTCAGATTGCATCATGTAGCTTGCAACTCAATAATAAAATTGTTTTCGTAATCATCCGTGTTTATTTGTGTAATCCTGATCATCCGACCACTACAATAGTGATGTAACATATATATGGTGTCAGTCAGATTGAGAGTAAGTTTTAGTGAATTATGATAATTGTGCTTAAATTACTTGTAAAATACACAACCACGCCTTGGAAGCTAGGTTAAAACGGAAAACCATACAACATGGAAGGGTTTTACGCACCTACACCGTTAAAAATCAAAGACAATCCAAATGTTCCATGGAGAGTTTGGAAAGCAGATTTCGAAACGTATTAAGAAGCCACAGGTCACAGTACAAAACCAAATGGAAGGAAAATTGCAATGCTTATAAATTTGTTAGGCCCTGATGCACGGCAAATTTATGACAATTTCACGTATGAAAATGAGGAAGACCGAAACAAGTACACTATACAATGCAGTCCTACGGAAGTTTGAAGAACACTGCCTTCCTAAAGTGAACGTGATGATTGAACAGTTCAATTTCTTTCAAGTAAGTCAAAAAGAAGGACAACCGTTTGAAACTTTTCTTACCGAGCTAAGGACAAAGGCAGCCACCTGTGAGTTTGTAGACCAAACTGACAACCTGACACGTGCAAGGCTACTATTCGGGATGTGGGACAAGCGACTACAGGAGAAACTCCTCCGAGAAGGGCCCATTTCGCTCTATAAAGCAATCGCCACATGTCGAGCAGCCGAGTTGTCGCAGCGCCAGGTAAAGCAATTACGCGGGGAAGCAGACACAGGTGAGGTGAACATTATCTCTACTACCAGGCATAGGCCTAAAGCCAGTTCTTCAAGCAAAGGACAATATCAAAAATACAGTAAACTAGATCAAGACAAGTCTGAATAAGAAGGCCTAGAATTTGACAGTAAAAATTTTGGTAGGAGACACGCTGTTAAAAAGCGCCCCGCTTTCGGGAAAGAGTGTTTTAATTGCAAAAAGCAAAATCATTTTAGCAGTGCGTGTTTTGTTTACAAAACAAAAGAAGGTGAAAGAAGTTGTTCTTGATAAGAATGAGTATGTTGTGACTGAAGTTAATAAAACTCAGTCAGATAAATCTGCATGGTATACTAACATCCTACTAGGTGGGAGAGAGGTAAAATTCAAGCTCGATACAGGCGCTGAAGTGAATATCTTGCCAGCAGCTGTATTTGACAGTTTAGATAATAGCCATAAACACAAAATAGAAGGGACTAATGCAGTATTAGTAACCTTTGGTAATCATAAGATAAAGCCTAGAGGAAAGGTCACTTTGGCCTATTGCAAAGCTACTAAAAACTGTAGTCCAGAGGTTGAGAATGTTAATATAGAGTTCATAATTGCAGAGGTGAATTCCCAGCCACTGTTAGGGTTAAAGGAATGTCAAACATTAAATCTTATCAAAAGAGTAGATGTTGAAACTGTAATTTAGGACAAAATGTTAGATAGGCCTAGCATGAGCAAGAAAGATATATTTCTCAACTATGGTGAGTTGTTTCAAGGGATGGGTACTATTCCAGGGGAGTATAATATTGTACTATATACTAATGTAGAACCGGTAATACATCCTCCCAGAAAAATTCCTTTCAGCCTCCAACAAAATCTCAAAGAGACTCTTGATAAACTGGAAGAGATGAAAACAATAACAAAAGTCGATTACCCGACCAACTGGGTGAATAGTTTAGTGGTGGTGGCGAAAAAAGATTGAAATCTACGTCTATGCTTAGACCCCCTTCACCTAAACCGGGCTTTCAATATTTCAGAATACCTACTGCTGAAGATGTTGCTAACCGTATGAATGGTATGAAAGTGTTTTCTGTCCTTGTAGACCAGGAGCAGCCAGAACCTTTGGGAAAATGTTTTGTTCAACCCAGTTAACATCTCAAATCTGACTTGACTACGTGGTAGTATGCACCTTTTGAAACATCTCTAGGGAGGATGTCACTTCGAATTGTGGTATCAGTTTTTTTTAAGCAGCCATTTTTTTTTTTGGATGTGCGATCATTGAAAAGCTTAGTCGGTACTATCTTAAAATGTACATAGCTCGTGACACCGACTTGTAGGTAATTGTATGTTCTAACTATTGTTCACTACCAATTTCTAATAGTCATATGATTTAATTGTTAAAAAAGGCAGACATGGCAAAAATAGTGTAAATTATTTTACTCAAATATGATTCAAGCATAAATTCACAAATTATTTTGGTCAGTTAGCACTATGTTTTTATATATTATTAGGATTTGTAAAACTAACTTATGGACAACATATATATAAAATACGGATTTAAGCACATTTCAGTACATAAGCGTAGAAGGCTGAGCATTTTCAGTGGATTGTATGCTATTTAACTACGATTTTCATCCAAACTCATTTTGTCATTGCTTGTATAGAATTACATTTTTAAAGTACTTCCAACAAACAATACATGCAAATGGTTAAATTTAATTATATTAAAAAAAATACGATTTAAAGATTTTTGCAGATTAATCGATTTTATGGAATTTTCAGTTTCAAAAGTGGAAAAAGTGGACAAGACCGATTTTCACATGACAAATTTATTTGCTGGCACTTATATTCTTGGAAAGTATAATTGAAGAGTTTTTGAAGGTTCTCTGAAAATTTAATCTAATTCGGAGCAGTCGTTTGTCATGGACAGCAAAGAAATTAACACGGACATGTTCAAATAATCGAAAACGTCCGAGGAAGTGGTACAACAAAATTTCATTGGAAGTCACTAGCATAAAAATTTGGGAAATGGTACTTTATGACCTAATTAACAATAATTGGTATGGATTCATTGAAGATTTTACTCCATTAACTCAATGGAGGTCAAATACTTCAAATCTGTATAAAAAAATTGAATGTAAAAATTATATTTTTGGAATCTGTTTAATCCTCATTATTAGTTTATCATGTAATTATTCACAAAAAGTTTCAAAATTTGTAAAAAAAAAACTCACCCTTTTTAGGGCATTTTCAAAATTTTTTATTTATATTTTTCCGCCCTCTGACGGCTACTGCCCCGAAACACCTTCATTTGAACGTGTCCAAAAACTTTTTTGGAATTTCTCAAAATAGTGGTAATTGGACATATTGCAGTAAAACTTTGTTTTTTTTAAATATCTTCCACGATTACCGTCCGATAAGGTTCATCTCGGGCTCTATGGAACCGGGCGGACAAGGTGCATATAATCACGTACCGGAAAAGCGTCCCGGAAAAACCTTTGTCCCGGAATTTTACGAAAGTCGCAATAATTGTACGACTGGGTCCATTATGGGCTCTAGAGAACCGGGTGTTCGAGGATCATATTTTGACGTACCGGAAATCGTCCCGGAAATACTTTTGTCCAGGATTTTTACGAAATGCGCTATAATTGTACGACCGGAACCATTTTAGACTCTACGAAACCGGGCGGTCGAGGCGCATATTTTGACGTACAGGAATAGCGTTTCGGAAAATTTTTAGTCCAGGATTTTGACGAAAGGCGCAGTAATGGACCGATCTGGTACATCTTGGGCTCTGCGGATCCTCGCGGACGAGGCAAAGATTTTGACGTACCGGAAATGCGTCCCGGAAAACCTATGTCCCGGATTTTTAATAATGACTCAATAATTGTAAGACCGGGTCCTTTTTTGATCTACGGAACCGGGCGTATGAGGCTTACATTTAGACGTACCCGAAAGTTGCCCAACCACGAGGCCTTTAGTAGCTCGGTCATTTTTTGTACGATCGGGTCCATCTTGGGCTCTATGGAACCAAATGGACAAGGCAAACATTTTTCGTTCCGGAAAAGCGTCCCGGAAACTTTGGCGACCCGGAAATTTACAAAAGGCGTAAACACTACCCGTTTCGAAAAAAAAATCAGGGTATTTTTGGGCGGAGGGCAGGGTTCGACGGCGTACCGAAAGTGTACCAGAAAACAAATTTGTACAAAGTCTTCGGATAAACTACAAAGGTGAACGGCAAACTACCGTATCGCGGCCGTACGCGGGCCGATTTTCGAGTTTGTCGCGGCAACAAGGTTTTCAAACTACCATCTATTCCAAGTACGTGGTTTTCCAAGCCCTCCGCGCAGCGGATTCAAGTCGCGCGTGAGCACGACTTGTCTATACTACCAGGAAAACGCTCAGTTGGACGCGTTGTTGAGCGAGCACCGGTACGTGCAACATGACCCGAGTACGACATTCCCATAAGGCCCACCACACAGTGTAGGCCTAACTGGATATTGACATTGTACACTGTATACTATTCCAACATCTTTGCATTGTACTAAATTCACTTCATGCCTTCTAAAGTGTATCTTTGTATCTTCACTGCCTCCTTTATTTTTTAGCATCATTTTTCGAATCTAGGTGCCCGTTAGGGCGCCGCAGCCAAGCCGCGGTGCGCTACACACTCAAGCACCTTATACACCAAGCAGAGTTGGGGTGATTTCGAGGTGTTACCCAGCCGTCATGTAACGTGATGTGAACTTGAAAACTATCACAATCGAGGGGATTTAGGTACCTGACAACACATGCCAAATTTTATTGGTGTACGACCATTCCTTCTTGGTGAAAAAATGGCTTGAAACATGCTCAAAATCACTTTAAGGATGTTAGCTACTCCTACTGCTACTACTGCTACTTACATCTAATACGTCGGCCCGCGATTCTGACCAGACGGGTGGGGCTACAATGTTCATATTTTACATGGACATTAAGGTTATAGAATGATAGTCTCTTTTGAAAAAAAAAGTTGAAAAAGTTTGTTGGAAGGCTTCCAAATAAAGGTTTTAAAATAAGCCTTAAACACTTGGCATATAATCAACAAGTAACCATAGTTACTTGACACTTGTTGACGGTATAAGCAGAGTTAGGCGGGAAAGTGCGATACGTAAACAAATGGCGGACATTTAAAATTTTTCTTCTTTGTGTGGAACGAGAAAAGGTGTCATTATACTCTCATAAAACAAATCAGAAACCGTCCCTGGCCTAGGCCCAGATGTAGAAAATTATTTATAATACAACAGTGTAGGTCTAAAGTTCCATTAGGCTATAGGACTAGATAAATAAATACTTACACTACATGTTTGACAAGCCCTAGGCCTTTCTTAGCCAACCCTAGGCCAGCACTTCCTTGTTTTGACACACTTCCCGCACAAATAACTAGTTTTGATTACTACAAGCCTAATGCAGATAAACAATGGTATGATAGTCCTAGGCTATTCCAAAATTTACGGCAATAATAAGCTTTTTCTTTATTTTTAATAACCTCACGCAATCTCCTGTCACTTTTAATAAAAATGTAAAACAAAAGATGGTGAAAATTTTCAATATTCTTCTGATTATCTGATGATTTACATGGCTGTGGGTCAAGGCCGTCTAGATATATCGCTTCCCTCGTGTGGGTGCAGTGAAATAGGTGTAAAATTACATTAGTTGTGCGTTTGTTGTTACATGGGAAAGTTTTAATAGGATGTGAGTTGCCTAGACTTAACCAGTCCTTATACCGTCGTTATACCATGGTTATACCACCTATACCCAGGATGTACATGAATCCGGGCCTAGATATTTTACACCCTATTGTTATTGCTAATACCATAAAAATTAAATCAACTTTGATAAAATATTATATTTTAACAAATAATTTTGTAATGGAACTTGAAAAAGTAATAAGATCACACACATAACAAAAACTTGTAGAAATACAGCCAAACCTTACACACTCAAAAGGAATGAGATCTAAAAAAAGGGCCAAGCTCATCTACCCTTCCACATTTGCGCATTCTTAATTCATAAACGTACAGTGTCCCATAACAGCATCCTCGAAAAGCTTGGCAAAATAGAATTTGCATGTTTACGTTTAAATTAATTACAAAAAAAGAACTTGGATAAACTACTACGTTAAATTAATAATCGCAAATTCTATTTTGCCAAGCTTTTCGAGGATGCTGTTATGGGACACTGTACGTTTATGAATTAAGAATGCGCAAATGTGGAAGGGTAGATGAGCTTGGCCCTTTTTTTAGATCTCATTCCTTTTGAGTGTGTAAGGTTTGGCTGTATTTCTACAAGTTTTTGTTATGTGTGTGATTATGATTACCAATAAGTCTTTAACGTCTTGACCGATTTAGCTGAAAATTTGAAAAATAGGAGAGAATGGTGTACTTATTAACCCTGCAAAATTTCATAACGATCGAAACATTTTTTTTTTTTTTTTTTTAACCAACGATCGGATTTTGTTCAAAAACTATACAGCAACCCGCCTAGGTGGTATGTACATGTGTGCAAAATTTCAGGTCGATCAGAGAAACGGTGCGACCTGTATCGAAGCAGTAACAGGAAAAAAAAAACATTCATTCGAGCCATAAGAGTAAAGTGGAGACGCTCGCTACGCTCGCTCAAATAGTCTTGAATAACACGACCTCGGCGCGGAAAACATTTTTTTTGGATTCACGGTTGCCGCGCCCAAATTGGGCATCGCACTCGAACGTCGACGATACCAGTGCGTTCGGAATCTTTCCGGGTACAGACACCGCGAAGGGTTTTGGACCCGCTTGCAACTTTGGCCTTGGCGACGATGAACGTTTCGGCTCGCGTGCCGTTTTTGGCGAGAGCACTTATTTACCGGATGAGGAAAAAATGAAAAAAATCCTAATGTTCAATTTCGTCTTCCCACGTGTGGACATTTCCAATACGCACCCGAAACCGTCGAGGGCATGTTTTCGAAACGACCCGTTTTCTTATTTTTGGACATTGTTTGGATTTTCCGTTTCAAATTTTCTAAAAATTCTAGGTGCACGGTAGAGCCCCGAGGTTTGTCAATATTCCGAATGTCAAAGAAATGGCAAACGGGTGAGAAAAATAACGAGCCGATATCTCTTGCCGATTGCGCGGAAAGAAATCCCAAAGTCGGAAAAAGTTTTTAATTTTTTACAATTTTGCGGTGCAACTTTAAAAGCCTAAAATATTGGCTTTCCTCTGTTTGATTTGGAACGACCAAGGCTCTTTAATATAGCGGAAGGTTAAAGGTATTTTAATTAAAATTGTTTTTAGAACCTAGGTTCGAACTCGGGCTAGGTGGAAGCCTTCGAGTTCGGTCCGTGACACTTTTTGAAAGTGGAACTTTGTGCATTCAAGGTCACAAAAAGCACGATAAATTTTTTTGTAAAATTCACGAATGGCCAAAAGCACTCTTCTCGATCTTTACGGAAATTGTTATACCAAACATCACGCATTTGTTACGTTTGAAGGGTAGAAGGGGGACCGACAAAATTAAAATGCGTGCCCGTTTTTGCATCAATCAACTTTTTACAGTTGCATGCAAATATTAAACGTCATAAAACGGGTATGCCTCTAGAGGTTGGGTTCACTTTGTTGGTCTATTAAATTCAGATTAGATTCGAGGATTCCGAAAAACAACATTTCAACCCTTCGTTTTGACATCCTAAGCGCCAAAACTGCACTCAAAAGTTTGATTTGTGTTTTTCGGCCACACAATTTTCGACGCTCATCTCATAATGCTAGTCTGTTTATTCTCGATCTATTGGCATCTAGCTTCGTGATAGAGTGCATGGTAGTAGTGAATAGTTGTGACATACTGTGTGGCGGTGGGAGGGGCATAGGAGCGGCAAGTGGGTTTGAAGGGGGGTGGGGTCAAGGGGGCATGGCCAACAAACAATATTCACAATAATTTACAACAGGAAAAAGGGTTATTTAAATACCAACAATAAATAAATAAATTGTTATAATATTCTAAACGTTTGGTTTTAAAGATTTTAAATTTTTTCTGTAATAATCAACAACAACTTTTTCTCTCGAATCGCGAATTAGATGGAATTTCCAGCTGCACAAAACGTTTTTTTCGATAGATCTATTTTCACAGTACAGAGGATACACAGCGTCATAAATACCCCTACTCTAACGCCTGCGCGTGCTGGTCGCTGTGATTGTAGTGGACGCGTAAACAATGCTGTGTGCTACGTTACTGCAGTGTCTTGGCTCAGTGAACCTTGACGTCAGTATATGTTTTGCTGGTTGAACTGATATTTTCGTTCCTTTACAGCGTTATTCAAGTGCCCAATATTTATTTTAACGTACGTGACAACATGAATGTTATTCCGTGATAACTATTACAAGAAGGACTAATGAGCATGTGATTGTCGAATGAAATGGTTCGGAATTCAGCGCGGGTTTGAGGGGGTTGGGGGGCATATAGACAGTGGCGGACATGGCTTGACCTTGAGCGTACTATACAATATTGCTAGTTGCTACATACATACACTACTTAGTACTAAATGTACTACACGAGTGTTATGAAATGACGTTTGGCTGTAGGCCTACGAGTTAATGATGGATCAACATTCAACACTGCCATTAGAAAATGCAGTTTGGCACGTCGCACACAAGCTAAAAATATCATAAAATATCAATCGATTACTGATCAACGATTTCAGGTAAACGATTACACGCCTCGTGGCGTGTACACGTGTACACGTTACGAGTTCCATCTCTTACTTCAAAATTGACAAGATCTACAAAACTTCATTATTTGAGGAATGTTCGCGTTATGAAATACATAAATAAATACATAAATACATTTTTATGAGTGATTTTTTAAGCATTTCGGCGCATCTAAGAAGTGCATCATGTCTCGCTTGATTGATTGATTGGAATTTGCTTAACGTCTCATATTTATGCACTTTGGCTAATCGAGACGATGAGTGGTGACAGATGAGGATGAAGTATGAACAGAAGGGAGGAGGTGAAACCCGGTATCGGCACGTAGCATACTCCTTTCGAAAAGTACCAAGGGGACCAACGGCTTAACGTCCCATCCGAATGGACGGTGTAACTTTGACAGTCATAAATGTTCCTCCACTAACCCGGACTGCCGAGCAGACGTCGAGGAGAACAAAGCCGTTACACTAGCTCTCGAACCATCCATCTGCTCTAACCAGCGGTATACATGAGTTTCAGGGATGAGCGGTCACCCACTCTACCCATGACCACGCCCGATTCTGCTTAACTTCGGTGGTTGAGTGGGAACCGGTTACACGAGCTCGGCTAAACCGCTGGCGTCATCATGTCTCGCAGGGACAAAATGTTCAATACCAGTGATTCCCTTAGGATTGTCGGGGTCAAGGGGGGAGGAGATCTTTTAATTAATTGAAATCGATTAACATAAAGTTGAGGTTGTCAAAACGGGTCATTTTTTAAGTAGAAACAGTGATATGGGCACTCGATGACCACTTGTGGGGGTATTTTGGACAGTCCCGTTATCCGCCAATTTAGCATAAATTCGCTAGAAGGGTAGCCCGGTCAAGCATGAGCATGCGCCACAACTAATATTAACAATCATTAACTGCAGGATAAGGGTGGGAGGTGGGGGGAGGAAAGGCGCAGTTTTGAGTACCTACTCACAATATCAAAGAATAATAGTGCAATTAGAAAAATTAAAACTATCTTCGTCAAAACAGTGATCCGGGCACTCCTTGACTACTTTTGGGGCATTTTGACCAAATAGGAGTTTGTAGGGGGTTTTGGGGTGATTAATATTTGGACCTCCATTGACTGAAAATTTTTCGATTGTGGTAACATTTCACGGAAGTGTGCTACAATCAAGAGAGACCTCGTTGGAGTGGAAGGTTCGTTGGGGGGGGGGTCTAGGATTCGAGACGACAGTCTTCAACAAATAGAAGGGTTTAGCCCCCTTAATGCAACAAGGGTATCGAGACGTTGTATAGTCTCATTATAATAGAGAGGTTAAGCCTCTCTTTACACAAAGAGGATATGGAGACGGACACAGTCTTCTTCTGTTAGAGGGGTTTAGCCCCCTGAGTACAACGAGGGTATCGAGACGACGCAGTCTCCTTCGGATAGAGGGTTTAAGCCACCCCGAGTGCAACGAGGGTATTGATACGACGCAGTCTCCTGCTAATAGATGGTTTAAGCATCAGTGAACACAACGGGGGTATCGAGAGGACACATTCTCCTTCTTATAGAGGGGTTTAGTCACCATGAGTGCAACAAGGGTATCGCGACGACATAGACTTCCACTTCTAGAGGGGTTTAGCCCCCCTGAACACACCGACGGTATCGAGAAGACGCATTCTCCTTCTAAAAGATGGGTTTAGCCTTTCTGAACACAGCAAGAGTATCGAGACAACAAGTCTACCACTAATAGAGTTGCTTTTATAACTTTTGCAATTGTCCGATCGGATCCATCTCGGAATCAATGGAAACGGGCATACGAGGCGCAAATTATGACGTACCGGAAAAGAGTCCCAGAACAACATTTGTACCCGATTTTTACAAAAGGGCGTAAAAATACCTCGATCTCTTCGAAACAGCGGGTGTAGTCCGACAGCGTACCGGAAAAAATTGGTTCTGGAATTTAAAAAATGCGGGAACTGACAGGAAAGGACGCAACGCTGCGTCCAGGAAAATCATCCAGGAAAAACCTTTCCCCATTTTTAAAAAAACTGCTGGAACTGATACAAAATGACTCGCAACGGCCCGAAGGGAGCCCGAAAATCTATCGGACCCGTCACGAATGGCGTACCGGAAAAGCGTCCCGGATTTTAACCCTTTCACTACTTATTTTTTTCGTTTTAATAAGGTTATTTTAGGTTTATAATTCGAATTCAGCATTTTTAATAAGAAATCAAGAAAAAAAATAATAAAAAATTTGATTTTGAATAAAAGCTACACTTTAAGTTTAAATGGAAATAATAAATGCATTCCAAAACAAAATTTGTGTGAACTGTTTGCATATTTTAGATTTTGTGTACCTCAAATACCTGCAATACTGAAAGTTTTATCTCATTTCCGGGACAGACCAAAATTTTCTCGGTTTTCCTTTTTCTTTAAAAAGATTTGTATTTTTAAATCCTCTATAAAAATGGTACCATTTGTACTATTGACCTGGGGGAAAAATAAAATATTAACCCCAAAGAATACAAATTCGGGGTATAATTAATAATCCATATTGTTTAACCGCATTTATATAACAAAGTAAATATTACAAATATGTCACAGAGACTGAAAGGATTAACAAAAGGCGAAAAAGAGCCCCGATATCGAAAATTTGTTTTTATTTGCAACTATATATACTGGGCAACGAGACGAGTCCTGCAATGTCCCGGATAAGCGTACCGGAGAAGCATACCGAAAAAAAAGGTCCCGGAAATTCAAAAAAACGAGGGTGCTGACCCGTAAGGACGCAAACGCGGCGTCCCGGAAAAAAATGTCCCGGATTATTTTTGAAAATGCAGGAACTAGCACGGGAGGACGCGTGACTGCATGGACACGAGGGTCAAGCAAACAAAAATATTTGAAATAGGTATAGCAACAGGTGGTAGCGGGGGAATAAACACCAAAGTGTTGCAAATTTTGTCTGAAAGCGGGTTTGGCCAAAACTCGGCCATCGTTGACCCGATCTGGACCTGTCATGGACCGGCATGGAAGGAACCGGAGTAAAGGCCAAAAACTGAGACGGGAAAGAGCAAGGTCGCGTCTGCCCGTGAGGGAAGGGAACGGAACCCCATTGCGACAAGGAGACTCGTCAACCGGGGTCGATCTGTCGGGGCGATTCTTCGGCCGTGCCGTGGACCCCGCCGCGGCTGCGTTGAAACCTGACGGGCCATCCGGGACACGGCGAAGAGGCGAGGTACGCCGGACCCTCTGTGCAGCGGTTCGCATCTGCAAAGATTTCAACGTCAAGGTTGCGCTGCTTAAAGCCGTGCGTAGAGTCTTCACGTCCTCTGAGATAATTTTTGGTGTTTAGGAATTCTCGAAAACATTGTTAAGCATTTTTGGCAATTTAAAAAAACTTAGTTTCTGTTATAACGTTATTCGAAAACCACCGTATCGCTACCGAACGTGGACTGATTCGCAAGTTCGTCGCGGCCGTGAGGTTTTTCAACTATGAGTTCGCGAAATACGAGATTGCAAGAATACGATTCCGCCTACCATGATGTTGCCCAACTACGAGTCCGCCAACCACAAGGTTGCATAATTACTACTTTTTCCACGTACGACTTCCGTTAACCACGAGTCTTTCAAAACCCCCCGCGCAGCGGCTTCAAGCCGCGCTTAAGCTTGACTTGTCTTAGGAGTTTGTAAACGGTGACTTTGGAGCCGTCCTAGCAACGAAGCACATAATAAATTTCAGAGTTGTTCTGAATCGGCCTTGTTGATTCTGGCGTTGATTCGCGGGTGTTCGCACTGTCCATACCACTGATTGCTATATTTCCTATTAAAAATATCGATCTTTGGTTGGTTATTGCTCACTCGTCGATTGCGTCGAGGCCTACAGGGTTGGCTTGGTCGCTTTGATTTAAAGTCCCCCACTGAAAATCAGTTATATAACTGAGTGGGTAGACTCTAAATAAAATTTATTTATTTTATTTTATTTTATACTAATAGTCTTGAATAACACGACCTTGGCGCGGAAAACAATTTTTTGTTTTAGGATTCACAGTTGCCGCGTCCAAAGTAAGCTTTGCATCCGAACGTCGACGGTACCGGTGCCTTCGGAATCATTCCGGGTACAGGCACCGCGAAGGGTATTGGACACGCTCGCATACTTTGGCCTTGGCGACGATGAACGTTTTGGCTCGCGTGCCGTTTTGGGGATATCACTTATTTTTCATATGAGAATTTTTTTTTTAAAAATCCTAATTTTCAATTACGTCTTCCCACGTGTGGACATTTCCAATACGCACCTTAAATGTCGAGGGCATGTTTTCGAAACGAGCCATATCCTTATTTTTGGACACTGTTTAGATTTTCCGTTTCAAATTTTCAAAATTTTTTGGTGCGCTGTAGAGCCTCGAGGATTGCCAATTCCGAATTTCAAAGAAATGGTGAACGGGTAAGAAAAAAATGAACCGATATCTTTTGCCGATTGCGCGGAAAAAATCCCACATTCGGAAAAAGTTTGTGACGCTTAAAAAAAACCGTGCTCGCAGCCTACCTACAAACTTGGCTGCCAGGGGAGCCACCTCCCAGCCTTGCTAGCCCGTACCATTTTTCCCGTCCGGGGCCGCGCCGCGCACCAAGTCGGCGCTGGGATGCTATGACGTTAGCTGTGAGGGTTGGGGAGATTCGAACTGGCTGCATTTTGAAGTTTTCTTTCGTTTTTGCAACCCCTTGGGGTGGTCTCTTGATTCCTGATTCCTAAATCGTTTTTTGTCACAATGTTTGGGTTCGATTTGCTAGTGCAAAAAGTGGGTTTGGCCTATTTTAATCCCTTTAAATTGGTGGTTCATTTTCTTTTCACCTGGCCTAGAGTCATGTCAAAGTTATAGCTTGGGGCCTGTTCGTATCGAACGTTTGACTTAGGGGGATTCTTTCTTTATCAATTTAGGATTTTTCCCGTGGTCCACGTCTTGTGGATCGTGGGAAGGATTGCCAACCTTAGGCATAGGGCCACCAGAGAACTTCCCCTTTGCCTCTTCGCCGTCTAGTCCAGTGCTAGGCTAGGCCTACCCCAGGTTTTTTACACCTCCGCCCGGCATTCCAAAGGGGAAGAAACGATAGGGGCCCAAACCTAGGGCCAAACAGACCCAAACCCGACAGCTAGGGGCCCACCTGTCCTAGGTGGGACCAAGGTTTCTTTTCGTGTCGAAATTCAGGCTGTGGGGGTAAAACCGTGACATTTTGGGCTGGGTTATTTAAAAAGAGATCTGTAGGCCCAAACTAGGCCTAAGCCCCAGGCCCACCAAAAACCCCTTTTGACCTTATCTAGAATTCTCCAACTAGTTATCAGGCCTTAGCCTGATACTAGTCCTCCCCCGGGCTTACTCTTCCTAATACATGGGTGCTAGACGAACATTTGATTCCCTATTGCTACGGCTCAAGACCGTAGCCTGCTGTGTGCCCATTTGGCCTAAAAGTTTTAGTCCCTATGACTGGGTGTTCAAGCTAGAGCAGGGGTAGCTCTTAGCATTTACTATTCGCTGCTCCATATGACAGTTTAACTATTCTCCTTTGTTTGGACAGACCAACAATGTTTGTACACGGTACGTTCAGAAGGCTGACAGTGGTTCCAGTTCCGACTGTTTGGTTCTGTTGCGATAGAACCCTACGGGGTAACGGTGTAGAAAGGGATCTGTTGGTTTCAAACCCGATCTAGGCCTACGAGTGGCTCGACTGAATGATAAGTTTCAGGATAAGGTTCCGAACCTACAGAGGCCAGAGCCTTTGAGTAATATTTAGGTGGTACACCACTGATTTGTATGTAAATATTTTGTAAATATAATATTCCTACGGTAATACTGCCTTTTGGGGCCCCAAGGTTCGAGGCCCAGTAGAGCTTGGCAGAAGCTAGAACTTTACAATTTACTTTCGGCCTAAGATTGCCATAATTTTCCTGTCAAGGTGGCCTCCATTTTGTGTCAAGGAGACATCCCATGACCTGTAGGCCTAACTGAGGTCATTACCTTTGAGTTTGGATACTAGCCTACCTGTCCCCCGGTAATATTGTTATTAATTGTAAAAGGTATAACCTGTATATTTTCTAGGCTTCGTAAGCCCACTATTATTGTGAAGTGTATATAACCTGTATATTTTCTAGGCTTTGTAGGCCCACTAATATTGTGGGGTAATTATAACTTGTGTTCTATTTAAGCAACCATTGAGTGTCTTGGTAATAGCTTGATTGAACTGTTTCTTTTTGTTGATTGATTATTCAGCTTATTTAATATTTCTCTCTTATCGTCAGTTTCTTGTAAAGTGGGTACCACCCCCCACGTTATTCCTCTGCGACCTTTAAGGTTTCGCTGGACTCACTTCTACAAATAAACTTGAATTCGTTATGATTCTACTTCGCCTCTCTCTGTATTCGTAGAAACTTCTTCGTTCCTTCTGCGACTTTCCCAATAATTTATTTTAGAACGAAGTGGCGCCCAAACTCCGAAGACACCCACCTGCAGTCGCCCACGCCCCTTCTCCACTGAGTCTGCCGGACCACTGTTGGTATCTCCCTATAGGGCTAGGGACATGTCACAAGTTTTAAATTTTTTACAATTTTGCGGTTGGCTTTCCTCTGTTTTATTTGGAACGACCAAGGCTCTTTAATATAGCGGAAGGTTGAAGGTATTTAATTAAAATTGTTTTGAAAACCTAGGTTCGAACCCGGGCTAGGTGGAAGCGTTCGAGTTCGGTCCTTGACACTTTTTGAAAGTTGAACTTTGTGCATTCTAGGTCACAAAAAGCACGGTAAATATTTTTTGTTAAATTCACGAATGGCCAAAAACACCCTTCTCGATCTTTACAGAAATTGTTATACCAAACATCACGCATTTGGTTACGTTTGAAGGGTAGAAGGGGGACCCACAAAATTAAAATGCGTGCCCGTTTTTTGCATAGAAAAATCAACTTTTTACAGTTGCATGCAATATTAACGTCATAAAACGGGTATGCCCCCTAAGGTTGGGTTCACTTTGTTGGCCTATTAAATTCAGATTAGATTCGAGGATTCCGAAAAACAACATTTCAACCCCTTTGTTTTGACAATCCTAAGCGCCAAAACTGCACTCAAAAGTTTGATTTGTGTTTTTTCGGCCACACAATTTTCGACGCTCATCTCATAATGCTAGTCTGTTTTTATTCTCGATCTATTGGCATCTACTTCGTGATAGAGTGCATGGTAGTAGTGAATAGTTGTGACATACTGTGTGGCAGTGGGAAGGGCATAGGAGCGGCAAGTGGGTTTGAAGGGGGTGGGGCAAGGGGGGGATGGCCAACAAACAATATTCACAATAATTTACAACAGGAAAAAGGGTTATTTAAATACTAACAATAAATAAATAAATTGTTATAATATTCTAAACGTTTGGTTTTAAAGATTTTAAATTTTTTCTGTAATAATCAACAACAACTTTTTCTCTCGAATCGTGAATTAGATGGAATTTCCAGCTGCACAAAACGTTTTTTGTTGTGATAGATCTATTTTCACAGTACAGAGGATACACAGCGTCATAAATACCCCTACTCTAACGCCTGCGCGTGCTGGTCGCTGTGATTGTAGTGGACGCGTAAACAATGCTGTGTGCTACGTTTACTGCAGTGTCTTGGCTCAGTGAACCTTGACGTCAGTATATGTTTTGCTGGTTGAACTGATATTTTCGTTCCTTTACAGCGTTAGTCAAGTGCCCAATATTTATTTTAACGTACGTGACAGCATGAATGTTATTCCGGGATAACTATAATAAGAAGGACTAATGAGCATGTGATTGTCGAATGAAATGGTTCGGAATTCAGCGCGGGTTTTGAGGAGCGTGGTGGGGGGGGGGGGCATATAGACAGTGGCGAACATGGCTTGACCTTGAGCATACTAAACAATATTGCTACATACATACACAACATAATGTACTACACGAGTGTTATGCAATGACGTTTGGCTGTAGGCCTACGAGTTAATGATGGATCAACATTCAACACTGCCATTAGAAAATGCAGTTTGGCACGTCGCACACAGGATAAAAATATCATAAAATAACAATCGATTACTGATTAACGATTTCCGGCAAACGCGATGATTACACGCCTCGTGGCGTGTACACGTGTACAAGTTTTGGAGTACCATCTCTTACTTCAAAATTGACAAGATCTACAAAACGTCATTATTCGAGGAACGTTCGCGTTATGAAATACATAAATAAATACATAAATACATTTATGAGTGATTTTTTAAGCATTTTGGCGCATGTCAGAAGTGCATCTGTCTCGCAGGGACAAAATGTTCAATACTGGTGATTCGTTTAGGATTGTCTGGGACAAGGGGGGAGGAGATCTTTTAAACAATTGAAATCGATTAACATAAAGTTGAGGTTGTCAAAACGGGTAATTTTAAAAGTAGAAACAGTGATATGGGCACTCGATGACCATGGGCATTGGGGTATTTTGGACATTCCCGTTATCCGCCAATTAAGCATAAATTCGCTAGAAGTGTAGCCCGGTCAAGCATGAGCATGGGCCACAACCAATATTAACAATCATTAACGGCAGGAAAAGGGTGGGGGGGGGGGGGGGGCGGAGGAAAGGTGCAGTTTTGAGTACCTACTCACAATATCAAAGAATACTAGTGAAATTTAAAAAAAAAACTATCTTCGTCAAAACAGTGACCGGGCACTCCTTGACTATTTTTGGGGCATGTTGAACAAATAGGAGTTTGTAGGGGGTTTTAGGGGGGTCAATTTAAAAAAACTTCGTTTCTGTTATAACGTTATTCGAAAACCACCGTATCGCTACCGAACGCGGACTGATTCGCAAATTCGTCGCGGCCGCGAGGTTTTTCAACTATGTGTTCGCGAAATACGAGATTGCAAGAATACGAGTCCGCCAACCACGATGTTGCCCAACTACGAGTCCGCCAACCACAAGGTTGTAAATCTACGACTTTTTCCACGTACGACTTCCGTTTACCACGAGGTCTTCCAAACCCCCCGCGCAGTGGCTTCAAGCCGCGCGTAAGCGCGACTTGTACTACTTATAAATAGGAAAATGTCATGTTTTGAGCGCAACATAATAACCTACACCCCGCTCAGTCACGGGGGCGAGCAACAGCCCGGACAAGAACCTTACATTCTGATGACGTCATTGGCCAGGCTCGGCCTCATCATGGCTTACTTCTTCTGTTTCAGTGTTGTTATGGCAATCATGATACTACTTATAAAGAGGATAAGTTCATGTTTTGATCGCAACATAATAACCTACAACCCACTCAGTCATGGAGGCGAGCAACAGCCCGGACAAGACCCCTACATCCTGGTGACGTCACTGGCCAGGCTCGGCCTCATCATGGCTTACTTCTTCCTGTGCGACCGGACCGACTTCTTCGGCAGAGAGAACAAACATTTCACCTATAGTTACATCTTCCTACCGCTCGGCTGCTTCTTAGTGCTCGGGCTGGTGTTCACCAAACAAAGCAAACACTCCCACGTTCTAAACACGAAACAGGCAGACGAGTGGAAAGGTGAGGTAGAAAACGTATACAAAAATAAATAAGACATATTGACTCATTGTTGGGGTGAAGAATGTTTTATGTAAAACTAATCCCTTTATTTAAAGGGCATTTCCCGGCCAAAATTGAGCAAAAACATAGATCACAGAAATAGGTCTGATTGCCAAACGAATAGAGCAAGAAGGCTCTAAGTAAACTTTGAATTGTTAAAGATTGCTTGATCTTTCCCTAATATGCTATTTTATCTTCAGTGCATTTGTATCTGTTTTAATGTGGATTTTTACAAAACTATAATTTTGAACAATTTTACGCAAGTTTGGTGTTTCTTATAGATATAAACTTAATAAAGAACACATGTATAACATAACGCATTATCATTAATCGTTTGTCAGTCACATCTTAACTACCAGAGGATGTTTTTAGACAATTACATGGGAAGGAGGGCGAACGAGCACCATTGATACCGATGTGGGTGACGTCTGAAAACAGCCAAATAATATTTCATTCGATATCAGCACGGTATTTATTGAAGTGAGATTATTTAAACGTGTGTTCCGTCCCGTAGGTTGGATGATGGTAGTCATCTTGTTGTACCATATTACGGGGGCGAGTAAGGTTCTGCCAATCTACATAATCGTTCGAATTCTCGTTTCTGCTTATATCTTTCTCGCTGGCTACAACTACGCCAGTCATTCCTGGTGCACGGGTGAGGCGAGCGCTCTTGGATTACTACAGGTGAGGGTTTAACCGAGATATGGAATGTTTATAATTTAACGTATATCTTATTATTTACATAAAAACTGCTTTGCATATAAATATAGTTTTTATTTAGCTGCATAGACCTCACCAACAAAATAATTCGGTGTGGTAATATTCGATGTGAGACCAGATTGTTGTTCTCAAGACTATAAAATAAATAAGTTTGTATTGTGATTAATTCTAGAAAAGAGCAGCAGAATGGGTGATCGTTGGTCTGTTATGATCAGTGGCGTATCCAAGGGGGGTGGAGAGAGAAGGACCCTTTTGCAAAAAAGTGTTAAAGTGCAATGGAGAATATAGATTAACTGTTTTTTTCGCAATACTAAATGCAAATTACTATCTGACCAAAAGAGAATTTTAGTAGATACAAAGTTAGTTATTTTGATGCTTTAAAACGCACAGATTCTCACTAAAATGACCGTGACAATGAAAACTTTTGGATTAAAAACAGGATTTTAGTATATACAAATTTGGTCATTCTATTCTGTAAAACGCACAGACTTTCACCAAAATGCCCTATGCCTTTGGTACAGCTATGAATTAATTGGCTGAACCCTCCCCTCCACCATTTATGAATTCCTGGATTCGCTTCTGGTTACGTTGTGTAGATAATAGAGATATTAATCGACGTTTTGCCCCGGATGTTGATAGTGAACTTTGTTATAAAATAACGTTGACATTGAAAGATTAAAGTGGATTTATTGATATTTAAAGATAGATAAACACTAATAGGCTAGGCCTAGCACACAGACATTTGTGACAAGATGACAACACAGGAAGCAGTGGTGCACTGTGGGTAAAATAGTTATTTCCTGTTTGTTGTTCATACATCTAGCACCAGGTGGCACTGGCATAAGGCCCTAGATTTAAATAAGAGCGGGCTATGGCACATTTATAACACTCCCACTTGCCATAGGCCTAGTCTTAATTTACAAGAGTCCCAAATTCTTCACACACCATCCGTGCTTTGCAGGGGGCAAACTTTTGGTCATGATGTCTGCGATCATTTCTTCTGTGGGTAGGTATTTCATAGAAATATGTTCCTCTTGCACCTTCTCCCTGACAAAATGATGCTGGATATCGATGTGCTTCGTACGCCCATGTAGTGCTGCATTCGAAGTCAGCTTGATGGCGCTTTGGTTGTCGCAGCACACTTCGATGTGTTGATGATCACCCCCAATGGGTAATTCATTCAGTAGTCGTTTCAGCCATGTTGCTTCTCTGGCAGCTTGGCTGAGTGCCATGTACTCCACCTCGGTTGTTGAGACGGCGACTATCGGTTGCTTCTTGCTTCGCCAGCTAACTGCTGCACCTGCGAGCTTGAAAACGTAGCCGGACATCGATTTCCTCGTATCGATATCATTGGCCCAGTCGGAGTCACTGTAGGCTTCCATTTGTTCTCCGGATGCTCTGCGATAGACGAGTTTCTTCTTTGCAGTCCCTTTTAGATAACGCATTATGCGCTTTACTGCCGTCCAGTGCGCTTGTCCCGGGTAAGAGTTGAACTGACTAACGACAGAGACAGCGTGCGCTATGTCTGGTCTGGTGGCCATCGCAGCATACATTAGGCTGCCGACACCACTCAAATATGGTATTTTATCCATAGCTTCTCTTTCTGCGTCTTCCGCAGGTTCCATCACCTTGGTAAGTTTTCGATTATGGTCCAAAGGAGTAGATACTGGCTTTGCTTCAGACATGTTGAATCTCTTCAATATGTTGTTGATGTAGCTTTCTTGGCTTAGTTCAATCGTTCCAGCGTCTCTGTCCCTTGTAATTTTAATTCCGAGACAGTGGTGAATTGGTCCCATGTCTTTCATCTCGAACTTGGCCGCTAGTCGTTTTTTCAGCTGATTTATTTCATTTATGCTTTCCGATGAGTATGACACAATAAGATCGTCAACGTAAACACAAACAATGATTTTTACATTTCTTATTTTACCATGGTATAGGCACGGGTCAGCTGTGCTTTGTTCGAGCCCAATACTCCATAACTCGGTATCAAGTTTTTCATACCATATGCGGCTCGACTGTTTGAGTCCATACAAGCATTTCTTTAGTTTATATACCTTTTGCTTATTTTTAAGGTTCAATGTAGCCCTCGGGTTGTTCCATATATAATGGCCTCGGGAAGTTCGCCATGTAGAAATGCCGTATTTATGTCAAGTTGATGAACCTCCAGGTCATTCTCAGCTGCCAATGCCAGAACTGTTCCTAGGGTGTCGAACCGTACGATCGGTGAAAAGGTTTCATCGTAATCTATCCCTTTCCTCTGCGTGTATCCTTTAGCTACGAGCCTAGCTTTATATCGGCACACCTCCCCTTCAGCATTGACCTTTCGTTTGAAGACCCATTTACATTTAATAGCTTTGGTTCCCTCTGGTAAGTTTACGAGGTCCCAAGTCTCATTATGTACGATTGATTTCATCTCTTCATCTGCTGCCTTTTGCCATTGTGTAGCCTTGCTCCCACTAAATGCTTCTTTCAAGTTCTCGGGCTCGTCTGTGATGAGATATACATACTCGTCACCGAGAATTCTTGTCGGACATCTCTTCCGTTGTGACTTTCTTGGCTCGAACACGGTTTCTTGTTCATTCTCAATATCGGCATCCACTTCATTATCTTCTGCGTTGGCATTAGCATCATCTTCGTCATCGACATAAGAAGGACTAGCTGTGCTCCCACTTGATCCGGCGACGACATCGTCATTCTTCTCACCATCTTCAATGAAGATCACGTCTCTTGATATGATCAGCTTCTTTGATTCATTGTTGATCAATCGGTAGCCCTTGCTTGTGTCAGAGTACCCGACAAAGATGTGCTCGGAAGACTTGGCGTCAAGCTTCCTTCTATTCTCTTTTGGAATGTGAACATATGCCTTGCAGCCAAACGTTCTAAGATGAGCCAGGTCCGGTTTCTGTCCTGTCCATGCTTCTTGTGGTGTGATACCGTTCACAGCTACTGTCGGTGATCGATTCTTTAGGTATGTTGCAGTGTTTACTGCCTCCGCCCAGAAGCGTTTAGATAATTTAGCTTCCTCAAGCATGCAACGTACCTTCTCTACTATTGTTCTGTTTACTCTCTCAGCAACGCCATTTTGTTCTGGGTTCCGCGGCACAGTAGTCTGAGAGCGTATCCCACATTTTCTTAGATGGTCTATTAGTAATTTATTAATGTACTCACGGCCATTGTCTGAACGCAGGATCTTGATCTTCATACCGCTCTGGTTCTCAACTTCCGCCTGATACTCGATGAAGCGTTCATAAGTTTCACTCTTCTCCTTCAGAATGTAACACTCACTTGGTCCACCTTGTCTTGTCATCAATAAATGTTAAGAAGTATCTTCCTCCTCCATTGGATTCTTCGCTCATTGGTCCGCACAGGTCGGTGTGAACAATGCCTAGTTTTTCTTGAGCTCGGACTGTCTTAACTTTTGGAAACGGGGTACGATGCTGCTTTCCCAGAGCACACCCTACACAAGGTTAAGTAGGAGGTTGTCCCATTACTAGGCCGGTAGCCATACCATCTGCTAGCCGCTTCATTCCGCCTGGACTGAGGTGGCCTAGGCGTTTGTGCCACATTGTGTACTCACGGTTTGTGACCCCTACAGCAGCGATGTTTGCTAAGGCACTGTTAGTCTCCGAAGTGTCTAGCTTATACAAGCCACCAGTTTTGCTCGCAGTTGCTATGACGTTTCCCTCTTCATTATGGATCTGGCAGTTATGTTTTGTAAACACAACCTTGTATTCTTTATCTGTGAGTTTAGCCACTGATAAAAGATTAGTTTTGAGCGATGGAGCATACAGCACGTCCTTTATTGATGCGTCTTGTATTGATCCATTAACCGAAATGGTTAGAGCGACATTACCATTTCCCGTAGATGGAGCGGTCGTACCATCGGCCATACATAATGAAGCTGCTTGACCTTCTTGGATTGCGTCAAACCATTCAAGTTTATTTGACATGTGCTTAGTCGCCCCCGAGTCAACGCACCAGTTTTCAGCTTTGTGTACATTTCGATTATCTGTTGTCCAAAGATTTGTAGACTTAGGCCTATCCTTTTTGTCTTGCTTGTCACCTTTAGGACCTTGTTTTGATCGTGACTTGCAATCTTTAGCGTAGTGTCCAGCTTTACCACAGTTAAAGCATTTTAACTTCTTGATACTAGGCTTTGTTGCTAGAGCAGATTCATCAGGAATGGACTCACCTCGTTGACGTCTCGTTTCTTCCTGTAGCAATTTAGCTCGGACGACGTCGGCGTTCAGTTCCTGACCACAATTTTCAAGTGCAATTACAAGTGGGTCAAATGAGTCTGGCAAGTTGGATAGTATTATTATTGCCAGCTCATCATCGGTCACTGCTGCATCAATCGAACTGAGCTGTTGAGCAACAGCCAACATCTTGTTCAGATAGTCCTCCATATTTTTGAAGTGTTGGAACTTGATGCCATTTAGTTCACGGCGTAAGTGAATTTTCCTTACTAGGCCTCTGTCTTCAAAGGCTGCTTCTAATTTAAGCCATGCTTCACGGGCAGTTTTACATGTACTTACATGTATGTAGAGATGAGGCTTCAGCCCTAGGCTTAGAGTGGCAAGTGCACGCTGGTCTATATTCAGATTGGTTTCAACCTGTAGATCAAAGTCACCTGGGTCGATTGCTTTCCACAACTTATCACGGACTAATTGCATTCTCATGCCAAATTTCCATGTATTATAGTTGCTAGCGCCCTCCAGTCTCTCTGGTTGAGATGGGCCTAGGTTAGCCGCCATGTGCTCTAATAACGTAACAGTTTTTGTATGTTATTTTTAGATTATCTATTATCTTTTCGCTTAGATTCAAGCAATATCAATTTAGCAATATCTGGGCACATAACCTGTTATAAAATAACGTTGACATTGAAAGATTAAAGTGGATTTATTGATATTTCAAGATAGATCAACACTAATAAGCTAGGCCTAGCACACAGACATTTGTGACAAGATGAAAACACAGGAAGCAATGGTGCACTGTGGGTAATAGAGTTATTTCCTGTTTGTAGTTCATACATCTAGCACCAGGTGGCACTGGCATAAGGCCCTAGATTTAAATTTGAGCGGGCTATGGCACATTCATAACAAACTTAAGTGTGCGTTGTCCGCTTCTCTCCCGCCAGCGTGTTATAGGCGAATAACCCGTGCTAAATATTTCGAGCGTGAACCCGTCCATGGACCGGAATTATATTCATACTGTAAGAAACTATAATCTTTCCTCTTTGTGTGGATATACTGAACTCTGCTCTATCATGAATATTAATGACATTTGTTTTGAGTTGAAGTGAACTCTACATTTACACTGTAGCCAAAACTTCCAAACTGTTAATGAAAAAGCACGTAAAAACATTTTATCCGTGGCATCAGCATAACATTTGGTATCCGACTTGCTTTGTGGCTACTGTGAGGTCACTGGGTTGTACTAGATTATACATTACTTATAAAATATCCTTCATGTGCTAACAAAATCTTGAATGCGAAAAACATTTAGCAACCATGGACAGGCGCGTGGTATGCGAGGATGCCAAAGATGTATACAACGTGGCTGCGTCTCGCTTAGGTTGCCGCTCAGTCAGAGTACATTTGCGACAGCGCGCAAACATGGGTCCATTTAACTCATAATAGTTTGAATTAAGGAAGCTTCATCGAGCAAAGTAAGATGCCATCATCTTCTTCACAAAACTATTTATCTTGTGATGTTATTGGTTTAGATTTCTTTTGCGCGAGGCAAAAGATACGGCGAGTTACATTTTCGTACCATGCTAACTCTTATGGGCGCTGAGACCAGAGAGAACCAATTTCCTTCCCGCCATCAAAACTTAGGTTCCCTATTGCTTTTTCAAAACTAATGAAATGAGTAAGTTGTGACGAAGCAGGTCCGATTTTCAGTGGAGGAATAATTTAAAGCAAACCACGTCAACCCTGTCGGCACGGACATTATTGGTACAACTATAGTACAGTGCAGTACACATGTCTGTATTATCTGTGTGTTCTAGGTTATGTTCCGACTGAACTTCATGGCAGTCCTGCTGTGTCTCTGCATGGACCGACCCTACCACCTCTACTACTTTGTGCCCCTCATATCAGTCTGTTACCTGACTGTCTACATTGTAGTCGTGATTCCACCTCGTGTTACTGAAGCCACTACCAACAACAACCGTTTCCTATACCTTTGGCTCTGTGTGAAGTTTCTGGGAGTATTTTCCTTGACAACTGTGGTGTATTATTCAAGATGGGACATCGAATCGATGTTTTCGACCTCTACTTTGAAAGCGCTGTTTGCAACAGACAACAAAGATCACGAATGGTGGTTCCACTCGAAACTTGAGCGATACAGGTATTCTTTACGCCAATTTTCCAATCATTGAAATACACCTTTGTGCCTTGCAATTCAACACATACTTCATGTGTATATTCAGTACCGATAGCCATTTATAATGTACATGCAAAACAATTACATTCATAATGATAAATGCATCTTGACTTATCGGTTGACGCGCCCTTAAACCATATAGACAAGGCATTATACATTTTGAAATTAACATTAACAGCCTCCGTTCCAAATATCAGTCTCGTATTCACTATTTTGTGACATCTTTAAAATTAAATTGTATTTTGAAGAATCCCCTAACTTTCAAATAGTGACGTTACACTAGCTAAATCAACCGTTAATATAATGCTATGTATGTTTTCATAGTTTTTTGTTCAATCACGCCTCTCGAGTATAATATCATTGTTGCGATGTTAGGGGAATAATTTTTACTTGAATGTCTTGCGATTTTGGAACTGACATCAAAATGGAAACGGTATCCTTATCTACATGAATTGTATATAATGTGCTTACCTAATGTTTCCCTTCGTTTCCAGCATGATCTATGGCGTTGTGTATTTCTTCGTGTTATTAACCATCCGGCGCCGAGCGCCGCCTGTTAACCAATTCATTACTATTGAAAAATGCATCGTAGTGATTACGGCACTGGCAGCCTTATTGTTCTACTTGATTTATGCCACGGAATGCAGCGGCAAAGCGGAGTATAACAAGATACACCCGTATATGGCCTTTATCCCCGTAAGTGGTAACTTATTATATTTTGTTGTTAAAAATTGACCAAAATACCAATAATCCGACCTCAGGTGACATACAACCAATGAAGTTTAGTGAACCTTTGTTTTTGGATGAGCGAAGCGAGCGAAGCGAAGATTCCATTCTACTACACTGGAGAAAAATTCCAGAATGTTGTTTTATTCTTTTTTTTCTGTTTGTATTTTTGTGTCAGTTAACACGATTACTCCAAATACTCCAATTTTCTGGAGTCCTTCGAAATCTCTGAACTTAGAACTGCCACGTTTTTGAGCGCAATCGAAAAATTATTTCTCGTAAAAATCGCAATTTTACGATTGTTTTCGTTTAAAAAAAAACTCGACGTATAACACGTACATGCTTTATCCGATTGTAATGATTTTTCCACCTTACCTTAATATTATGAATTAAAATATTTGTGTGAAATCTGAGCGCATTCGAAAAAATATTTCTCCCGAATATCGAAATGTTACGGGTTTTTCCTTTTTAAAACCATTCTTTGACTTATAACACCTACATGCTTTATCCGATTGTAATGATTTTTGCACAGATCCTTAATTTTATGAATAAATGTATTCTCCTGAAATTTTAGGGTAATCAAAAAATTATTTCTGACGAAAATCGCAATTTTATTATATTTTTCGATTTTTAAACTTTCTTCGGTTTATACACTTACATGCTTTATCCGACAGTAATGATTTTTTTACAGAATCTTACTTTTAAGAATTAATGTATTAGTGTAAAATTTGAGCGCAATCAAAAAAGTTTTCCTAGTGATAAATGCAATTTTACGATTTTTTTATTTTTAAAATTTCTTCGACTTAAAACACCTACTGTTTTATCCGATTGTAATGATTTTTTACAGAACCTTAATTTTATGAATTAATATATTCGTCTGAAATTTGAGCGTAATCGAAAAATTATTTCCCATAAAAATTTCAATTTTGTGTTTCTTTTTCGTTTTTAAAAAATTACGCTCATCCGACAACGCGCCTGAAAAAGCGTTTGCAAAGCTTCCTAGTTATAACAATTTACAGAGCCAGCTGTCAAATGAGTAATTTGTAAAATGCGTATATATTGATGAAAGTGTATGGATTCTCACCTTTTGAATAAAGGTGCTTCAGAATGTGTAGGATTAAGATATCCTGTACTGCAGAATGATATTCTAAAAGATTAGCGTTACATTTAAAAAAACGCCGCCATCTATTTAACATGGTGGATTATCACATTAAACGCGGACCTTGGAGTATCTACCTGCTGATCTAACCTCGCTATAACAGGCATGTAGGCAAACTTTGTGCATTGTCTTTAATAAATTGATTTGAAATGTATTTGATCTAGTAGGCCTACTGTTCCAGAAGATGTCTGCGTAAATCCATTTTTAATAATCGAATAAATGTATGCAAAATATAGCGTAGGGATTGAAAGAAACAATGCCTAATTGTATACTGCTTATATTGTGGCCACAGTGTTCGTTGTAGGGGATTTTAAACTTGTGAGTTAAAAAAAATTGTGATACCATTGTCTTATAACGAGAGTATAAATTGCAACACGGTTTATGCTGTAGGTCGGAGAGTAGTAATGGGTAGAGTTATGCAACATATTGTGGTTTACTTAGTGATATTTACCTGTCAAAAGGTTTTACTTTGTGGATTTCCTGTGAAAGGTATGGCATATTCAGCCTAACACTGTCACTTGGATTACAAGTTCTTTAGCATCCATATTTTGGTATTTTAAATGCACCACCTTCTTTCAAATAATATACAAGTTCTTCCAAGTTCATTAGCATGCCATTTGGTCTTTTAAAAGCACCATTTTCTTTCAGACACATTTGTATCAACATTTTCCCAGTATTGTCATGATGCATTTTGTGAAATAAATGTTTACAGCCGTAGCATCTATATGAGGTTTCAATTCGTTTTCATTCTTACAGATTGTTGCCTACATAGTTCTACGGAACAGAAGCAAGTTCCTTCGCTCTCGCTACTCTTGCTTTTCGCGTGGTTCGGCCGCATCTGGTTGGAGTTGTTCATCGGTCCAGTACCACATCTGGCTGGCGGCCGACTCACAAGGAGTCCTGATCCTCATACCTGGTTACCCTGTTCTCAACACCGCGATAACAACCATCATCTTCGTCAGTGTCGCGCACGATATGCACGAGATCACTGCAATATTTCAACAGTTAGCCGTTACAAACAACTGGAAACTAAAGCCCCATTTTGTGCAGGCGAACCAGGGTCGGAATAAGGGGTGTGCGACCTGTGCCCTCGCACAGGATGAATGAAAACGTCTAAAAAGGCTAATCAATGTTTTCCATCTAACACAAAATAATATATATTTTAATTGGATGAGCGAAGCAAAGACTTCAATTTCACTTACGTGTTTTATTTTCCACTAACCTTACCCCAAGAAAAATAGCTCGGGTGTTTTGATTTTGTTAGTTTTTTTTGTCTGTTAGTTCGCTCTCTACCGGGTAAACGGCACATGCGATCTTGATTAAAGTTGAAGGGAACCTTCGAAATCTCTGAACTTAGACTTGCCACGTTTTTGGGTACAATCGATCAAATATTTCTTATAAGTATCGTACTTTTACGACTTTTTTCGATTTTAAATGAGATATTTTCGTGATATTTGGCAAACAGCTACTCCGATCTTGATGAAACTTTATTGGAACGTTTAAAATCGCTGAATTTATGCTATGATTTAAGAGACATTTGAAGAAATATTTCTAATAGAAATCGTACTTTTACGATTTATTCCCCAATTTTTAATACTTAATTTTCGTAATAGTTGGTCCGATCCTGACCAAACGTGTGGGGATACAACGTCCATATTTTACAATTACATAAAGATTATGTTAATGTAGTGTCTTACGAAAGAAAAAGTTAAAAAAGTTAGTCAAAATTAATAGAAATAAAGGTTTTAATATAAGCCTTTTACAGGTGTATAATTAACAAGTAACACAAGTAACTATAGAAACAGTTATGAGATCCCACTTAAAATCGTAATCATTGGACAGAAATATTTAAGAAAAATCCTTTGAGCAGTCTTTGTTGCGCACAAGTAAGCATGTATTTCCAAATAAAACTTGTCTCGTTACCCGTTAATGACATATTTCCAAATGATTGTATTAAAAATAATTTAGGCTATATGATCTTAAAAGTCTGAGAAGTTTGATAAGTTTTATAACTGAGTCATCCATCACCTTTTCTGACCATATAAGTTGAGTTTAATGAAAAATAGGTTTTAGTGGCAATGTTCTTAGTTCCTACTACAGTTTAGATTTGTTTATGTTCACCGTTTGTCTTGCATCATCTCGTCCTTGTGTACTTGATTCTCCCTGTGATAACCCCTCTTTTTCCCTAGTTTCTCTATGACTAGAACCTAGTTTTCAGTGTTATCTCTTCTCTTGCTCTGACAAGACCTCGTAGTCAGTTGGTATTTCTCGGCTGCTCAGGGAGCAGTTCAAACCTGTCTGTCATTAATTCTTGTATTCGAATTCTCAGTTCAGAGGGAATGGGACACATTTGACTGTTAGCAAACAGCTATTCGCTCGGCCAAGATGCATCCGACGTATATGAAACTTTGCAAAGTTGTCAATAAAGCATACATAGACAGCCCTGTGGTCATAGATTTTCCAAATTTTGACTAAATCAGTCAGAAAAAAATCACCAATATGGTCAATTTTAGAGTTTTTAGAAAAATCAAAATTCGTGAAAACTTATTTAATTTTTATAAATAATTTTAAAATAAAATTTAAAAATTTGTTCCTGCAGAGCCCTATAATTGCACATTTGTGACATATGTTCAAAATTTCAGACACCTCCCTGGTAGAAATATTTGTATGCCAAACGGGTCGCCAAGCGGTCACCAACAGGTCACCAAGGCTTATTTTTGATCGCCAACGGGTTTTACCAAGTGATTACCAAGGGTCGCCACCGAAATTTCAAAAGAAATATATGACAGCCAAACGTTCACCAAAAGGCAGCCAACGGGTCACCAACTCTGTAAGGCAGTATTTTGACACAAAAACGACCTGTTGGCGACCATTTGGCTGCTTTTGGGTGATCACTTGGCGATCACTTGGCATCAGTTGGTGAAACTAGTTGGTGACCTGTTGGTGACCACTTGGCAACCATTTGGCAACCAAATATTTTTACTAGGGCTGTGGTGTCAGTTGGCCGAGCGAACAGCAATTTGCCTTCGGTCATTCAAACATTTCACCTGACCTCATCACCCCTCGCAATTCGCCTTCCAGATTACCATCTTTCATTGTCTTGGGTTCAACTGCCTTGCAGATATTTTCTTTATTTCCTATTATCTCTTCTAAGCTCGAGTTCCTGTTCTACTTTTACTTTCTCTTGCGGTGGGCACACCATTACGACCATCTTAACTACAAATCCGTGCATTGTACCTTACAGTTTCCACGCCCACACTTCAACAGTTACTAGGGGTAAGTCAGTGTTCATTTATTTATTCTCTTTTAAAATACAGTCCACTAATTTCCCTCAGGCCTCGACCCAAACACTCTCTGGTCCTCCAGGCCGGATCTTTAACTGTTCTCTCGGTCATAAGCGTTTTCTCTGGTATTCTCACCTCTCGTATGTTAATTCTTGCATCTTGTGTTGCCTCTCGTGTATTTTGTCTCTTGGTTATTCTTGTGCGTATTTGCTGGTTCTATCCTACACTCTCGTATTACCTATTCGCTCATAATTGTATGCATTCTGTTCTCGCACGTTTATTCTCTCTTGATATCCGTGGGTTATATTCCAGCCTTGTTGATAATATTCGGTGATTCTCATGTTCTCAAAGCGACTAATTTTGATAATAAATGTCCTTGGGTTTTGTGCATTTATTGCGTGTTTGGCACGAAAAATTCTTCAATTGCTGTTTTTTTGCATTGCGTGTTTTTCTCATCCTATATTTATAGCTCTTTCGTCTTGTTCCGCGACCGCAAATTGTGTTATTGATTTGATGAAACTTTTAGAGCAGGTGAGGTTTAGTTGTAATTACTATATTGGTCTATACACTGCATTTTAATAAATTATAACACGATTTAAAACAATATTTCGACGACTTATCAGTCGTCTTCTACGGGTTCTATTGACAGGTAGCCTTTAACAACAGCACAACAAAGAGAAACAAAATTAATACTGCCATCTCAATGTGACCAAACAGTAAAAAGAAATCTTAAGCAACTTACAAAAAATTGAAACAGAGTTGTAGAAAATTAACAAAAACAAAACAACAAAAGAACTTGTTCTAAACTATGGCTGGTCACTTTCCAAAAATCAGGAAATCAAAACTAAAAGTACTTATTACGTTGTTAGGTACAGACATAATGGCAGCCTCTTTCAACCTATGTTTATGCGGATTAGATCAAGGAGAATGATTTACGAGTCCTTACAATTTACAAAATGATGGTTCTCCAACACATGTTCCGCTAGTCTAGAGGAGCAAACCTTATGCTATGCTTCATTTGTCTTTGTCTTCTTTCAGCCTAACCACTAGGGGTCTCTTGGTCTCACCTATTTAAGGATGTGTGAGTCGCGCGCAGACAGCAGCGATGCGCTAACACAAACTTCCAGTTTACCATTTTTTGTTGAGCTCCAAGCATAAGGAATGTGGCCCACAAAGTAATCATTCCCTAGAGAATTTTATTCCCTTTCTTATGGTTATCGTATTTTTTCGATACTAAAATCCATTTTTAACGTGCCGTATTTTAAAGTTTGCAATGTGTTCGGTTAATTATAGTTATTTAACGGTATGTTTTGTATTTTCGAATATACACAGTCACAAAACACAACAAATGTAGGCGAGTGAATTCTGCGGGTCATGAAGTTGTTGCCATGTTGATAGCTCATTTAGTCTCTTTTAAACATAAGGCAACTGTTTGTGCGTGTTTGTGTGGAGAGTGTCTCCACGCGGTGGCAGTTTCATGAAGCTCTGCTTCTCAACTCCGCGGGCGGAGGGGAGGACAACAGTCGAGCGAGCGAGGGCTCGCTAAGCTCACACAGGCAGGTGGAATTTCATGCCAGACGTTAGGGGAAGGAAGGTGTGTCCTCGAGGCACAGGCGAGACCGCTTGTTTTGTCAACACCGCACAATAACAACAGACTGACTTCCTGGTCAACCCATTCATTCTATAAAAGATTGACAATTTGTTTTGCTGGTTTTTAAGCGAGCGAAGCGAGCGTTTCCATTTGACTCTGCCGGAAAAATTAGTAACTGGTTTTGTTTTTTTTTTTGTTTTTTTGTTTTTTTGTTTGTTTTTGTTTTTTGTTTGTTTGTATGTCTCGCGATAACGTTCGAACGGAGGCTCGGATCGAGTTGAAATTTTCACCATCCGCAAGCTTTGTTCTCGATTGAATGCCATAGTTTTGTGGCAAAATCGTTCAAAAAGTTAAAAGTTACATTAAAGTTAATCGAAAGTTTTTTTTTCAAACTAACCGACGACAAAATATGAGATAGCCAAATCATTTAGAATGTCCGTCCGGTCAAGAATATGTAAATTTTATTTTGATCCGATAAGTAGTGTAGATGGAAATTACATTATAACAAAAGTAACGTTGCCATGGCAACGAAAAGACGCGCGAAGTTTCTATCTAATACACTGCCACCTAGAAGTAATCAAAATACTTTCGAGAAAGCAGTCTATTATTTGTCACCAAAGAGTTTAAATACTTTTCCCAAGGAGTCAAGGTCCTCTAGATGGCGTGGATTTTATCCACAAAGTAAAGGTTTTTACACACGGGTTTACCCAAATACCTTGGCAATAATAATAATATTGGAAACGCAAACGCCATAAATTTTATGTGCAATGTGGGTCTAGCAGCTATAGCACGTGCTCGCTTATCAACGCGTCCAACTGAGCGTTTCCTACATAGTACCACGAATGATGTGATTGGGAACTAGTAATAAGTTGTATCATCATGATAATGTTTCTTGGTGCTACTTGCTTTACGTCTTTATGACTCATACTATTCCGATCGATGAGTTGGTGACGGGAGGGATGAAGGACAATTAAGCCAGCGTATTGGCCGCGGACGATTAGGCGCAGGTTTAGAAAACCGTGTGGTCTCTGCACGTTCCTGGTTCGATCCTGACTAGGGCGTGGATCTCATGTGACGTTTTCCTCTTCAAAAATTACCCACTCATCGTCTACATTAGCATCGGTGCAAACATATTATGAGGCGTAAAGCAACAAAAAAAATGAAGGGCAATTACAAACAAAACATGCCTTATATGTGGCACTCAGGCATGTCCTCAGGACCTGTGCCCCAATAATATGATCCATCGCGGACGGGTAGCAGTAGAAAAATATAATAATGATAATAATAATAATAATAATAATAATAATAACAATAATAATAATAATAATAATAATAATAATAATAATAATAATAATAATAATAAATAATAATTCTCAGAAAATGGAAATAAATTCTACAGAGAGCTTGAAAAAAAAACATTGAAATAAAAAATCACCAACAAAAGATGAAATAGAATTTTTTTGGAAATCAATCTGGAAGATAACAAAAAGCATAATTCAGAAGCTAAATGGATTCAACATCAAGAATTGGATTGTGCTGATTTCTCCGGATATAAATTGGAAGAAATTACATTGGGTGATTTGTCTAGTTCCCTTCGGAAAAGTTCTAGCTGGAAAGCACCAGGGCCAGACAAATTTATCCAACTTTTGGCTAAAACAACTGACATCCACTCATACTATTCTAGAAACTTTGCTTAATAATGCTTTTAGTTCATCCTGAAGACGCAACCAGTATGGTTTGACCACAGGGGTTACGTATTTGTTACCGAAGTCTGCACAAACTGAACAACCAAAAAAATTATAGACCTATCACATGTTTACCTACAATGTATAAAATCTTAACGTCAATTATAACTGAACGAATGCAAGTATTTTAGCTACAAATAATGTAATGCCATTAGAGCAAAAAGGTTGTTGTAGAAATACGTATGGCTGTAAGGATCATCTTCTGTTGAGTAAAGCTTTAATGGAAAATTGTAAACAGAGGCAGAAGAATCTTAGCGTAGGTTCGATTGATTACAAGAAAGCATTTGATAGTGTGCCACATAGTTGGATATTAAAAGTATTGGAAATGTATAAGGTCAGCCCAATTGTTGTCAACTTCTGCAAAATTATGATGCTACATTGGAATACAAGTATGAAAATAGAACGGGGACCGAAGAATCGTATCGTATCGTTCACATACAGCGAGGAATATTTCAGGGTGATTCGTTATCGCCACTTCTATTCTGCATGAGCTTGTTTCCTTTGACAAAGTGCCTCAATGACGCAGGTTTGGGGTATGTATTATTGCCAAATGAAGATAAAGTCTCGCATCTTCTGTACATGGACGATTTAAAATTATTTGCAAAAAATGACGAAGAACTTAGTATCTTACTAAATATCGTCAAAACTTTCAGTGACGACATTTGTATGGAATTTGGAATCGAGAAGTGCAAGAAAGCGACATTCAAAAGAGGGAATTGTCTCAAGTGAAACATTCAACTTGACGAGCATATCACTATTGAGGACATTGGTCAAGAATCAACTTATAAATATCTTGGAGTAGAAGAAGGTAACGGTGTTCAGCATACATTAATGAAAGATAAATTGAGCAAAGAATACAAACGACGCCTAAGATTAATACTTGAAAGTGAATTGAACGGACGAAATAAACTATTGCAATTGGTCAATTTGCTGTGCCAGTATTATCTTATAGCTTTGGGATATTAGATTGGAGCATTGAAGAACTTAAGAGATTAGATCGAAAAACAAGAAAACTGTTGACAATAAACGGAATGCACCATCCACGAGCGGACGTAGAAAGACTGTATATCGCAAGGAAGAATGGAGGTCGCGGAATAACTCAACTAGAGGGGTCATACAAAACAGCAATGATTGGTTTAAGTTTATACATAGAAGGTAAAGAAGATGACAAATTTATTAGAATGGTTCAAGAACATGAGTCTAGCAAAGCTATGAGAAAATCTATCATTAAGTTAAGCAACAAGTTTCAATCAGTATGGAATTAACCGATATTAATCAGATCAATGGGTCCATCACTAACAAGGTCAAGGTTATCAAGAAGAAAATTAAGAATATTATCCAGGAAGATCTAATAAGTTGCTGGAAGTCTAAACCTTTGCATGGACAATATATTACACGCATGGAGCAACCACATATTGACCAAGATCAAACCAATAAGTGGCTGGGCAGAAGTAATCTCAAGGGTTGAAACTGAAAGTCTTATTGTAGCTGCACAAGATCAAGTTACGAAAAAAGAATTCTCAAACTCGAAGTAGATGACAAGTGTCGTTTGTGTAAGCTTTATGAAGAAAGCGTGGAGCACATTATTTGTGGATGCCCGGTCTTAGCAAAAACGGAATACATTGATCGACATGATAAGGTTGGGGCATATTTGCATTGGAACATTTGTAGAAGTTATAACATCGAAACTTCTGACAAATGGTACATGCATAAACCAGAGCAAGTAGTTTGACAATGGTAATGTGACCATATTGTGGAATGAGCAAATAATCACTGATCGAAAGGTTCTTCACAACAAACCAAGACATTGTTGTTAAAAACAAAGAAGACTCAAAAATGTTTGATCATCGATGTAGCTATTCCATCAGACCGCAACATAGTATTAAAGGAAGCAGAGAAACGCACAAGATATCGAGACCTTCAAATAGAAATTCAACGAATGTGGAATGTCAGTTGTAAGGTTGTTCCCATTATAATTGGAGCTTGAGGGACAATTGGAAGAAGTTTTGAAGAGAACCTCCAACATATCTCTGGCAATCACTGGACTCCAGAGCTTCAAAAGGCAGCATTATTAGGAACCGCCCATATACTACGCAAAGTTTTAGTATGAAGACATTGTTTCAGTTATTTCTTGTATGTATTGTATTTTTTAATGTCATGTATATTTAATTGTTTTGTAATAGGGTTTCACCTTAGAGGTGTGGTTCATCTCTGGTGAAAGCTCTTAAATACCCATTATGTAATGTTCATATTGGTGAATAAAAGAAATAATAATATAATAATATAATAATAATAATAATAATAATATAATAATAATAATATTTTTTTTTTTTTTTTTTTTTTTAATTATTGTAGATACATTTCTTTCTTTCATAACCTTACATATTTCATACATTCGACCTTCCACAAACTGCACATGCAGCTTATCTGTGGAACTATGTTTTTTTAAAGATAAGGATTTATTCACTTCTGAACACTTAACCTAATATAATTGAAATTTGATTAATTGAAATTAACCAAAATGTGAGTCTAAACAATGTGATAATTAATAAGTTTGACATTATGAGTAAATTTATGAATGAACATAATAGAAGAAAATTGATAAATACCTGAAAAACATAAAATATAAAAATCACATAACCACAATTTCCTCACTCAACAATAATATTGTTTTGAAGCAAATATGTCTTTAATTTAATTTTTATAGCTCTAAATGAATCTATTCTTTAATTTCTGGAAGAATCTTATTAAAATATAAAGGTACAGAGTAGCTTAACGATCTCTTCCCATATTTATTGTTAAAGGGTGGTAACTGGTAAATTCCTGCACTTTTGGCTCGAGTTGAAGGCTTGTGGTCAATAAGAATTTTATATTTTTTGTCAAAGTAATGCTTTAATAACAGCTTATAAACAAAGATTTTACTAACTGGCAAAACATCAAATAGTAATACAAATCCGAGACACATCTCCCATCAACGATTTCTCTTTCATTCATCATTTTTTATAATTTTATTTTGTAATGATATTAAATTTTAAGTTGCGAGTAAGACGCATTACCCCAAGCCGATATACCGTACGATAAAAACTGACTCAGCTAGAGCAATATATACCATTTTACGGTATTTAAATGATAAGATATCTTTTACGGCGTAAAGCTGATAAGCACAGATCTTAGTCTATGCATAGTTTCCCTATTTGAATATCCCAGCAATATCTTCGATCTATTTCAAGACCTAAATAGGGATGGCTGTAACATGAAGTAATTTTTTGTCTGGCATGAACATATAAACAAATCTTTGCCAGCGTTTCTGTGCAAACAATTAAAATCGTGAGCAATTACCTCTATACTGGCATTCTATCGGCATTTAAAGGTGGGCAGATATGCACAATTCTAGTTTTTTTCCGCGTTGATAATGAGTCTCATGTCATGGTTCCATTTCGAGAGATTAAGAAAATCTGCCTGCAAATATTCTACTGCTAGTTTGACGTTCTTATGTTTGCTAATAATGCAGCGTCGTCCGCATAAAAAAAAGATAAACACTTGACATATATCTGACCATAACGTTGACATATACTAAATATAGTTGAGGACCCAAATTGACCCTTGTGGTACGCCACTGCGACATAATTTAGCTTCACTATACACATCCCCACATCCCCAAAAATAATAATAATAATAATAATAATAATAATAATAATAATAATAATAATAATAATAATAATTTTAAAAAAATAACACAGTGAATAACAAGGAATAATAATAAAACACATGACTTGGCGAGCAATTGTAAATATTAGCAATATTCATTTTTTGTTTAGTTACCATACTTTCTACGTGCAATATATTTTCTTGGACGATTCACTCGCTGTAATAAAATAAATACGACTTTGCTTCCAAGGTTTACTTGAAATGTTTTCTGCAAACAGTTTTCTATTTCTGGCTATTATATTCAGAGATGAGAAAATTCTTCTATCCTGCAATGAAAAAAGTTACCATAAAATATTAAGTACTTTATAATGCCATTAGACGTAATGCCACAATCAATAAATATCTTCAACCATATTATTACCATGTGTACTTACTATTTTTTAACGGTGTGGTGATTCCCATAAAATTGGTTTGGGCTGTTTTCGTCCGAATCTTTTTTTCCCAGTTTTAAGTTTTTTTGCTGTGCTTCGTTTCTTTTAGCGCATTGTGTTTTGGGTTTTTTAGCTTTTGCATTTGAATGTACGGGGATCACAAATTGTGAGACCCCTCGGTAATGGGGGTGGGCTTTTCGGGCAAAACACATTCCAATAAACGGCTGATTTTGGGCAGATATCGACGCCAAAAATCTCGGTTTCGATAAAAACGTGTTATCTAAAAATAAAACCCGTTATGTGCTGTATCAGTACTAGACAAAAATAAAAACCAAAAATCATGGGGAACCCAAATATCATATTTTTAGAAACCGCGTATAATCTTTGCCGTTAAGCGCCCAAAAAACTATATACGAACCCAATCTGGCCTATATCAGTCCCCCAAATTTACTTTACTTGTCTAAATTTACGGGTTGTGTATGTTCATTATCGAATGTATAAAACAACAATAATAAAAACAACGTAAGTGAGTACTGAGTAGTGACAACAATCCCTTTATCTTAAAATAGAAAAATGGTAAATAAAATGTTATAAAATAGCAATTCTTTTTCTTTTTCGTAGCTAAATTTAAATGTTGCGTTTTCTGCAACTAATTTAGTGATTTCGGGGCCAAAAACCCTTTCCCTTTAACCCCCCAAATGTATTTTTCCTAAAAGCCTAAGCCCAACGCGTATTTCGAACCCGGAAGGTTCACGTAGACCTGACCCAACGCGAAAATAATAGTATTGGGTTCGACTCTCTGCTATAAAGTATGATCGGAAATTTAATTACGTAGTCTCTCCACATCACTAAACAAAAAACACCCCAAATTACGACCAGTTAATTAAATTTGGCCCTGGTTTGGGAACCAGTAGGGATGTTGGGTTTTAACTGAATGGTCCACCCGTGAATGTTATGCAAATTTTTTTTTTTTGATTGACATCGCCGCTTTTGGGCTTTTGGGCCTTAAAAGGGGAAAACATTTAACTTCTAACGACCTCTCCCCCATTTTAGCCTGGGGGCTGCTCCAAGGTCCGATTCGACAGTACAAAAAATCCCACTCCTGTACTGACTTCCTTGGTTCTTCATACGCGATACAGTTTTTGATTCATTTTTTTTCCGTATTGGACCGCCTTCGATGTAAAAGGGTTTGGCGATAATGCCCCTTCACCTATAAAAATAAGAATTTTTTTGTTCATGATATACTAGGAAACTTCCAAACGCTTTTTCAGGTGCGTTTTTGGATGAGCGTAATTTTTAAAAAACGAAAAAACGAAAAATTGCGATTTTTTGAGAAAAAATTTTTTCGATTCACCAAAAACGTGGCATTTCTAAGTTCAGAGATTTCAAAACCCCCCAAAAAATTTCTCGAAATTTGGAGTTGGGTTTTAGGGGAACGTTTTTAAAAACACAAAAATCAGGGGAAAAAAAAAACTTTCCCGGTTTTGTTTCTCCAGTTAGTGTGAAATGGAATCTTCGTTCGCTCGCTACGCTCTCCAAAAAGAAAACTTTTGGGTTATAAAAATGTATTGTTTTGGGGTTTCTTTGTAAGCGGGCCCTTTTCCATTTAGAAATTTGTTTAAAAAAAAAAAAACCCTGGTTGTGGAAAGGGGGTGTTCGCGAGGGTTGCAAATCACCCAAACGGGACGCCGTAAAACATTTCTCCGGCTTCCCCCCATCTGGGATTTTCACCGGGCCCCTTTTTTCCCTTTTTCCAAAACGCAGACATCCCCCGGCGATTTGACTTCCCTGCAAATTGTTAGTATGTCACGCTTTTTGATTTGCGTTGTTTTTTCGTCTAGGTCTTTTTCCCCCGCATTTGCCCGTATTCCGTCTGGACCACGTTTTACAGCAAAAAGTTTAGTTTTGCCTTGCTTCGCGTTAAAAAACGCCAGACACGTTTTGGACGCTGCGGCTCGCGCCTCTCGAAGACCCGTTTGAAATACACCCCAGGATCTTTTTCTAAGCCTTTTTTCCTGACTAATGTCCACTGTGGCCACTTATGGGGACAGGCCAGCACCCAAAACCCATACGTATAACCACCTGAAAGGCTGGGTTTCTCCGTTTTCCCTGTCAGTCGGGCCACTATCCCCATGTATCGTTTTTTGGGTTTTTGGTGGTTAAAATCTAACAGCGGTGGGCTTTTTTACCATTTGTCATTTTCTCTGTACCTAAGGAAAAATGCAATTTAGAAACTTAATTTAAATTGATTGTTTATTGGAATTGTTTAAAAAACCAAAATGTAATGTTTTTTTTGTAGTTTCTAGGGGATACTGTTGCAGTCCTGGCACGTGACGCCGTTCGGCTTTTCGTAAAAATATACTTTTTTATCACCCTTTCAAGGGCGACAAAACCATTGTTTTTTTCATAAGCTAAATTTATTTAGTTCTTTTTGACTCCACTGCACGCACGAAAATCAAAGTGTTACCGCACCCATAAGGAACATTTACAAATTGGCGTATGTCAACAACATAAAAAACCCTACTTATTCCCAAACTTTTATAATACTAGGTTACACCTACCTTTTTCCCAAAACTGCCCTTTTCCAAACGTGCATACTTTTTTTGCTCATTTCTTCGTTTGCACACTTCTCGACATTTTCGGCTCCCCAAAGGACGTGTTTAGCACATTTGCAAAATCCCTTTGACTGATCTACGTTTCCATTTGCGTTTCGAAAGCTCCCGGGGCCCTTTGGGAGTCTGTCAATAAAGGCTTCAGATGTTACGTCTTCTGGGGGGGTAACACTTTTTGCTCAAGATTTTGAAGATTCCCCTTGTAACACCGAGGGTGATTGGCCCTCACTTTTCAACGTCTTTTCCATAGGGGACTTGTTCCCCCCGGGGGAAAATGGGCCACTGTCCCATCCCCGACCGTATCGGTACATAGTCGTGTTGCTCCAGCTCCGCTTGAACCCATCGACTAGCCGTTTTTTCCCCCCGGTGGGAAGACCCCTTGAAATTTTTAAAAAACATCGGGTTGAGGGTTCTTTCCCCAGTGATTTGGCCCGGGAACACGCGTAAAAATTTTTTTTTTTTTAAAGGGAAATAAAAAAAAACTTTTTTTTGTTCGTGCCCCAAAAAATTAAACCTTAGAGCAGAAAAGCGACGTGAGGACCTTTTTTCATAACAGTTAGTATACAGGGGGGTTAAGTAAAACAAATGACTACCCCTCCTGAACGGAACTGAACCCGGGCCATATATCGCCTTCCCCCATCCACCACTACTCACCGTGTAAAACCCCCTTTATAGAAATCTCCTGCTGCTATTGGACCGTCGTTTTTCTTTGCCATTTTCTTTTTTTTTTCTGTCAAATTTTCTCTCAGTTCTATTTTTTTTGTAACAAAATTTCAAAATTAAATTTTATCATAGTTGATAAAAAAATAACCCCCCGTTAATTTAGTCATAGCAATCTTAGAAAGGCCCCCAAATTTAAAAAACAAATTTTTTCCTAATTAGGGTACTTTCTTACTTTATGCAAAATTTGGGGGAAATTTTTTTTAAAAGGTACAAAGGACGTCATTTTTTTGGCTTACTAAAGACGTGAAAGGTTTGCGAAATCGACGAGAAAAAATGTATATCGCTGTTCGTGTTTGACTTTTTTTTACAAAAAATTATTAATTCTTTAAATTTGTAAAAAGGCTAAACCTTTGATATAAAACCCCTCGGGGGGTTTAACTCAATGCTAAAACTGGGGTACGTAAAATAGCGTTTTGTACAATAGGGGTTCATTTTTGAAAACGCTACAAATTGCTATATGTAATTAAAGCAAAGGTTTCCAAGCACATGTTCTGAAACTTTGCCATTGAAAATTTTTTTTGTATTCTTTTTGTTTCAATATGGCAAATTAACTTTTGTTACATAAAATTCACAAAAAAGTATAATAATGTAACTCAATTTGTACGTTTTTTATTGTGAGGAAAAATGGGGCTACAAAAGCTGGTTTTACAAGTGAAGGTGCTATATTTTTTAAAATCGAAGTGCTATTTTTTCATCTCTACTCAACCCATTACAGCCCAGTCGCGGGTTACTTTTCCGATTAATTATCACATTTTAGTTTTGCCCAAGCCCAAATAATTTCATCATTGGGTTTTTTATTTCTACTGGTTACCCAAATCCTACATCTTAGTTTTTGCTTCCGGACATAACACGAGATTGAAACACCCGGGAAAACCGGGTACTACCCAATTACCCGGGGAAGCGGGTTGGCAGTGTTTTTAAAAATTACGGGCACTGTATTACAAATAAAAAATACTTTGGACAGCAATTTTTTTTTCTGCTGTAAAGATCGTTCACGGGCCGGAAAAATTTTTTTACATTAAAAATATATACAACATTTTCCTCCAGGGTAATGTTATTTGGGTTTTTTGTATTTGGTATACAGGAAAACGCTAAAAATCCGCCGCGTTGATGGATGGGTTTTAAAAAAGTTTAGTTTTCATGGATATCTTTACTTTTTCAAATTCTTTGTTTTGCTGCCAACCAAAACGCATTTTAGCGATTGTTTCAAGTTTTTTTGTTACCTGTCAAATTTGGGATTATTTTCCGTAAAAAAATTTTATTAAAAACTTTATTTCTATGATTTTTTGGGTAAATTCTAAACTTTTTCTTTTAAAAGGTACTACTCACCATAACCTTAATGTCCATTTAATATAAAGTTGTACCCCACATTTTTGGTCAGAATTGGCACAAGGCACGAAAAATGCACAAAAAATCAAAAAAATTATATTTAAAAACTTTTTTTTATAAATTTTTTGGTAACTTTTTCAAATTTTTCTTTCAAAAGGTACTACACACCATAACCCCAATGTCCATGTATAATTTGACGTTGTAGCCCCACCCCTTTGGTCGAATTAAAACCCCAAAAGTCCGAAAATATCGTTAAAAAACGAAAAAAAAACGTAAAATACGATTTCAGAGAAATATTTCTTTGATTGACCCAAAAAAAAATCCCTCTAAGTTCAAGATTTTTGAAGGTCCTCCAAAATTTTTATCAAGATCGGATATGCCTTTGCCTGGTAGAGAGTTTTTAAAAGACAAAAAAAAAAAAAAAAAAAAAAAAAAAAACCCGAGCTAAATTTTTTTTGGGGGACAGGGAAATTGAAGGCTTCGCTTCCCTCATCCAAATTAAATTAAAAAAAATTAGTCAATTACTTTCCATAAATTTACTATGGGCCTTTTAAAAAATGTTACATCAATTAATTTCGCCTCTTTATTACATGAAATGGGAAAGCACTTACTTCCTATTTGACGTGGTACTCTAAAGTTGCCAGCCTATTGCAGGAATATGGTAGCCAAAAGCTCTTCCCTTGGGGTGTGGCCTATACCAATACGAGAGAACCCCACACCTCCATCGTTGGGCCTTTTGGTCTTTTTCAGTTTCCACGCGGACCCTACTCGCAGCTCGCATTTATGTACAAAAACCGATGAAAGACCTTCCGAACTTCTTTCACTAAAGTAAATTTTTGCAAAAATACCTTTTTGCGGCTGCCCATTTCACAGTACGATTGTCTAGTGTGCAATATCAAAAAACGCGGGAACCTTTCACTGGGAACTCGTGGCCCGGGGGAAAAATTTCGTTATCAAGGGGGGTAAATCCCATCTTCGGATTTATCGTTTTACTTTTGAAGATCTCCCCCTAAAACTTCGAACAAAATTACATGTAAAAAAACTTTACTTTGTAAATTGTGTATCAAGTTAAATTTGATTTTAAAAACCCCAAAGAATAGAAACATATTGTGGAAGGCTTTTTTTTTGGCCGATACGCTACCGGTTTTACAATTCTCGCTTAGGTATGAAAATATACTAAATTCCGCGTTATTTCCCCCGTATTTCCTATTTGTTTTAAAAAAGGCATCTAAAAATAGTGTTGAGTATTTTTTTACTAGGAAAAAGCTTAAGTCCCGCCGCGTTGATGGATGAGCAAAATTTTTTTAAAAAAACAAAAGAAAAAACGTAAAATTGCGATTTTTTAAAAGTTAATTTTCGATTAGCTAAAAATTTTCCCCGAATTTTAATTTATAAAAAATTAAAAAAAAATTTTTTTAAAAAATCCTACAATCGGATACAGCATGTAGGGTTTTTTTCGTCGAAGAAAAATTAAAAAAAGTTGAAAAAAAATCGTAGAAATTTCGATATCATGAAAATGATTTTTTTGATTGCGCTCAATTTTTCCCCGAATATTAAATTTATAAAATTAGGGTTTTTGTGAAAAATCATTAAATCGGATAAAGCTGTAGAGTTATAATCGAAAAATTTTTAAAAAATCGAAAAAAATCGAAAATTGCGATTTTCATGAAAAAATTTTTTTGTCGATTTTTCCCCCCGTGCAGTTTTTTCGTTTAGAAAATTTCATAGACCTCCTAAAATGATCGCAATTGGAGTATTAGTTTTTGCCCGGATTGGGTTTACAGACACAAAAAAACAAAAAAAAAAGAAAAAAAAAAAAAATTCCGGATTTTTTTCTCCGTGTAGTGAAAAGGAATCTTCGCTTCGCTCACCCAAACAACATAACAGTAAAAAGAATCTGTAGTAGGTGGGGTAGGGGCCCACTGAAAATCTTTGTTTTAAAAACAAAGTGGGTTTTTAACCATGGCGGGTGGGGGAAGTTGTTTTAAGCACGTTGACCCGTTTCGAGCAACACTCAAAAAGAAATTTTGATGGGGTTTGTTTAAAAAAATTTTTACGTTTCAAATCTATGACAGAATTAAATGTAAAACACAGAAGTTTTTTGCTATTTTCGTTTTAAATTTGACACATTTTATATTTTTCTAAACTAGGAAAAAACCCTTAAGTCCCGCCGCGTTGTTTGGATGAGCGTAATTGGGGTATTGAGCTGCCCCGTGTTTTTGCGGATTTTCTGTTTTTCTGTAAAAATCATTACGAATAGAAGATTTTTTAAAAATTAAATTTAAAATTAAATAAAAAAAAAACTTAAAAATTTTTTTTTTTTTTAGTAAAAACGAAATTTTAAAAAATTAAAAAAATCGTAAAATTTCGATTTTCTAAGAAAAAATTGTCGATTGCGCTAAAAATTTCACACGAATATTAAAAAATTCAAAAATTTAAAGGGTTTTGTGAAAATCATTTCACGGATAAAACATTGTGTTTATAAGTCAAGAATTGTTTTAAAAAAAAAAACCCGAAAAATTTTGATTTTTCATGAAAATAATTTTTTTTATTTCGCTCAAATTCCACGAAAAATTTTTAAATTATAAAATTATGGTTCTGTGAAAAAAATCTAACAAACGGTAAAACTTAGGTGTTTTTGTAGAAGAAATTTTTTAAAAATCGAAAAAAAACGTAAAAAAGCGATTTTCTAGAAAAAATTTTTTTGATCAATTTTTTTTCCCCCCGTGCAGTTCTTTGTTCAGAGATTTTATAGACCTCCAAAAATTTCATCGGGAATTTGGGTATTGGTTTAGCCGAATCGTGTTCCAGACACACAAAAATACAAAAAAAAAAAAAGAAAGAAAAAAAAAAAAAAAAAAAAAAACATTCCGGTTTTTTTTTTCCAGTGTAGTGAAATGGAATCTTCTTCGCCGTACGCTCGCTAGCTCATCCAAACAATTTGAAAATTTTTGTAAATTACAACACATTTTTCCCTTTCCCTTAACTTTGGATGACCCGGGTGTGACGAAATTTGTTTTTGGTGAGCCTTCCACAATTTCCCCTTTTTACTTGTAAACTTAAAAATCACGGGTGTTTAATTATGCTTCTTGGCACGCCACACTCATACGGTTTTACCTTCGCACAGATTAGAAAATTTTGCATCTTTTTTCATTTTCTTTGACAATTAGTTAGATTTGTTTCGTGTTTGGCCATGCGGGAGTCTGATTGAGATCTGGTTTTTGCAATTTTGTGCGTTTTCGCGAACCCCCTTTAAACGACCCATTTTAATTTGGGTATTTCCCCTTTTTTAAAAAACTCGTACTAAATACAACACTAATGCAGCGATAAAGTAAAAAATTATTTTTATCAGATACACCCATAATTTTCATAACCATAAACAAAAAACTGCACACGACTCCACGTTTTTCCGCTTTCTGGGGACCCGTTTGTCTTGTAAAGCTTCAAACCCACTTCATTACTCACCTTCCTGAAATAGGGGGAAACATTTTTGTCGATGATTCCGGAATTACCCTTTTTTTGGGGAAAATTTCGAGATTCCGGGTATCTACTTACGTATTTCAAAAAGGTGGTCTACGCTCCTTGGGGGGGGTTGCGAGGGTGGGGGTGGGGATAAAGAGCTGCAAGGGGAAAAATAAAAAAACTTGCAAGGAAATTACCCAAAACCCTCCCCCCCCCCTTCCCATTTCTCACACATCATTTTGCCCCTTTTATTTCCCGCTGTGCGAGTACTACTCTAATTTGGGGGGTTTTACAAGGTCGATTTCCCCACAAAAAATCCAAATGAATTTTTTACCCTTCCCTACACCTGTCAATCACACTAATGGAAGGGTATTGAATGCTAATTATTATATTATATTTTTAAAACATTTTAGGCTCGGTGCCAGCAAAAAAGGCCCTTAAATTAAGTCTTTTCGCATTTTTTCCTTTCACTCCCCTTTCTGGTCCTTTTTTTATAGCTTGCTACTTTTTACTTTTCCCACCCCTTGCAAACTGAATCACCCCCAACCCCCCCTAATACATGCATAATGAAAGATTATAAAAATTATTATAAATGGTTTTCTAACGGACACCATTTGTGCCCAAAACGCCCCCCAAAAAAAATGAGACGTTTTGCCCAATTATCATCATCAAAAAACCCCCCGACCACGCCAAAAACCCCTACTGACGCCTCCCCCCCCCCCCCCCACCCCTAATGGATTTCCCTATGACAAAACCCCGGGGATGTGCAATCGTTCGATTGGGTACGGATTTAGTAACGTTTTTCCCATCTCCATAATCACCATCATGTCTCGATAGCCTCGTTGCAAAAAAAGAAACATAAGCCCAAAATTAATCAAATTTGCGGACATAAGGGCAGCGGGGAAAGCACGTTACCGGGGAAGGGGAAACAAAAAAACATACCTTTTATGGTAAAAATTTTTTAATAATAATAATCATGATTTTAATGATGTCAAAAATTTTTCCTTGGAAATCTGTCCCGAAGACAACTTAGAGACTTTGTCAAGCAATTGTGGGATTTGGATAAATGGGGTGAATGTCCCGGGGGTTTTGTAGGCTCAAATCAGCAATAGCTTTTTTTAGTAAAAACCCTTTGGGAAAATTTAGCCCTTAGTCAGGTTTCCGGTAGCGAGGTTTGAAAGGCGACCCTTTAAAATTCAAACCCCTGCGCTCGCACTGGGCCATCTCTGTCGGTAATCAAATATGAAAAAGGGTTAAAAGATTAGTTATTGACACTCGATCAAAACCCCTTTAATGCCAAATAAATATCTTATTCTTTCAAAAGCTGTTCGTAAGTTTCGGAAAAAGAAACAACGATACTAAAATTAAAAAGAATAAGGAAACGAAATAAAAAGAATCGTCAAGATGGAAACGCGGTGTAAAAAGTCAAATTGTACTTTATTGATGGTAGGTGGCAATGCGAACGTTTTGGTGGGGGTGTAAGTAGGGTTGTTTCCCATCTCGCTCCTTTAACAGTAACAAAAATACTTCCTGGTTTTATACTCCTCCCCCCCCCCCACCCCCCGCCGCCCCAAAACTTTTTACACCTGCAATCATGGTTTCGGAGGAAAGGAGGGCGGGCTTTTCATGCAAAACCGCCTAAAATCTTTCTCTCTCGATTCTCGCTCGCTCCCCGTCCCCCCTTCCCCTAAAAATTTGGGAATTGTCATAGCAGCAATCTCAGAGAGCGCGTGAAAAAAACGGACGTAGTTCCCCTTTAAACGCCAATCTCAGACTGAACAATCCTCAACGGAGGTATAAAAACCCAAAACCCTTTTTTGGACAAAAAAAAAAGGGGGCAATCAAATTGTTTTTTATTTTCCAAATTTTTAAAAATTTTGTTTTTTGGGTCCTGTATCATTTTTATTTTTTTAATTTGTAAATCGTTTTAAATTTATAATACCTTTAAAAAAATAAAAAAAAGTTTTCCCCCGACCATTTCTAAGGTTTAAAATTACCCCTTCTTAAAAAAAAATAAAAATTTGACCACCCCTTTTGAAAAAAAACCCCAAAAAATTCGAGACCCAAGGGGGGGCCCCTAAAATTATTTTCTCTTCCCCCCTTTCCCTCCGGGGGAGGGGGGCTAATTACTTTTTCTCCCCCTAAGGCCCCAAAAGCACAAAAAATTTAGTTTTTTCGGTTAAGGAAATCCAAAATACAGAAAAAGGAGGCATTTGGGGGTTTTTCGTAATACAATAAAAAGTTAGTAAAAAATATCCTTTCTACTTTTTCCCCAAATAAAAAAAGAAAATTTTGAGTTATAAAATTTAAAAATCCTTTAAATCCCAAAATCCAATCTCTAAAAAAAAAAAGGGGTTTTTGGGTTTTGAAAAAAATTTTAAATTTTTAAAAAATAAGGGAATCAATTTGTTTTTTCCCAAAAATTTAATTGGGTTTTTGGGTGGTTTTATTTTAAAAACAGAAGGGGGGCTAAAATTTAAAAACAAGAAAAAAAAAAAAAATTTTAAAAAAAAAAAAAAAAAAAAAAAAAAAAAAAGGAAAAAAAAAGTAAAAAAAAAAAGGGGGGGGAAAAAAAAAAAAGAATTTTTAATTAAAAAAAAAAAAAAAAAAAAAAAATTAATTAGAAAACAAAAAAAAAAAAAAAAAAAAAAATTTCCCCCCGAGCAACCGTACCTTCCGACCCCGCGGCCCGTAAATACCAGGTTTTTTTTTTTAATCTTAAAAGCGGCCCCAAGTTTTTACAATTAAAACGGGGGTTTGATTTTTTTGGGCCAAAACCAAAAAAATTCAACACGACCAAAATTTTCGGAAAAAATGTAAACTTTTTAAAAACCCGGGCGGTTCTATAGGTTTTTTCCAGCAAATTCCCGGGGGGTACGGGAAAAAAACCGGTATTTAGAATTTAAATTAACAAATTTTTTACCGACACTTTTTTTTTTAAAAAAAAATGGGGAAAACCCCGGGGAGAAATTTTGTGTTTGAATAAAAGCGGGGATTTTAAAAAATTTAAAACCCTTTGCCATTAAAAACATCTGGGTCAAAACAAAGGGGAAAAAAGGGAAAACTGGAAAAAAATGTAAAAACAACCTAATTTTAAAAATTTTTTTTAAAAAAAACCCAAAAAATAAATTTTAAAAAAATTTTTTACTTCGTTCCAACAATTTTGGGGAAAGGGAAAAAAAGGGGAAAAACTGGGGAAAATAAATTATCAAAAAGTAACCGAACCTTTAATAAATTATCGAAAAAATTTTTTTAACTTTAAAAAAAAGGGGGGGGAAAAAAATTAGTTTCACCAAAAAAAAAAAAAAAACCCCCCCCCCTTTCCCCCTTTAAACCCCCAAACCCCCCAAAAAGGGAAAAGGGGGAAAAATAAATAAAAATGAAAGTGTTTACCCGGTTTTTAAAACAAATTAAATTTAAACCTTTATAAATCTAGCCCCAAAAACAAAAGGGGGGAAAGGGGGGATTTGGACCCAAAAAATAAAAAAAAAAAATAGGAAAAAAAAAAAAAAAAAAGGGAAACCCCCCACAAAAAAAAAAAATTTATAAAAAAAACGGAGCCAACCTCTTCCCCTTTTTTAAATGGGGGTTAAATTAGGGTATTTTTTTTTTCCAATTTCGCATTAAAAAGAAGTAAGTATTTTGCGTTGAGAGCGCCAAGCCCCAACATTTTGTGGTAAAAAAGTACTATTTTTTAAATCAAAAAAATAAAAATATTTTTTGGCTATTTAATTTTGGGTCTTAGGAAATTTAAAAAGTCATTGGCCCAAACAATTCTTTATGATTTTGAGTTAAAAATTTTTTTTTTTTTACCACGAAAATAGTTGGGGTTGGCGCCGCAACAGGCGAAATGATCTTTCCTTTTTTTCAAGGAAATAGGGAAAAATAAAAGCTTGGTCACTTCTATATCTCACGTATTCACAGCGAAGACTTTTGAAGGAGAGCTTGGCTGCCGTTTTTTTTAACAATTTTTTTTTTTTTGTGGGGTTATCATACATCTGCATTCGATACGGGGGTTTTTCACTTTTATAATTTTCCTGACCCGGGTACATGGGGATTTTTCAAAAAAAGCTTTAGACTACGAAATATATAGCTAAAGAGAGTGATGGGGTAATTTGAAATACAAGGGAGTTTGGGCAGGATGTTGTCTGGATGGGACTTCAAGATGTATTATCAAGATGGAAAATATCACCGAGTTGCTCAGAAAGGAAAAATTTAAAGTGGAGGAAGATGAGTCAAATTCTAGGGGTCTTATTATATTTTTAATAGTATTTTCTATTTTTTTCATTGTTGACCGCTTTTTCTAAGCCATTTGATGGGCGGTTAATTTTGGTTTTGTGAAAGAAGGGGTATAATCTATCACAGATAATTTTTTCCCAAAAATTTTTGAAAAGCTGGAGGTTTAAGAGGGTCTATAATTATTTCAAAACAACTCTTTTCCCCCTTCTTGGAATAGGAAAAATCTTTTCAATTTTTGTTTTTTTTGGAAAAAAAACCGTCCCAAACATGTGTTATATATGGTGCTGGGAGTAACTATGTTGTTTTTACATTTTTTAAAGAGTGAAAATGGTTTGTCTATTTCACACGAGTGTTTTTTTTATTTGGGAAACAAGTTTTTATTATTTTTGTTTTTGTTTGGGGGAAAGTTATTTAATGTGTTGGAGATAAATCTGTCTTTCAGGAGCGTAAAGAAACCCTAGGATTATTTTTTGATTTTTGGGTAAAGTTTGTTTGCTGTGAGTAGTTTACATTAGGGGTTTCAGCTGATGTGGCAAAAATAAGGTAGAAAATGTTTGTATTTCTAGTTTATTTGTAATTTTATGTTTGTCAGGTGTCATCAATAAAATGTTATGGGGGTTTTGAATTGGGGACCTTTTAAATTATTGTTAATTTTCGCATATTTTTTTTTGTTTTATTTTTACTATTTGAAATATTTCCCCTTTATTTCGAGATTTTTTGCCGCAATTAGTATTTTTTGAATATTTTTTGTATTTTTTTTGTATTTTTTTTTGGGAATTTTTGTATACGTATTAAATTTTTTAAATGTGTTTTTTAAGTGTTTTTAATAAGAAGAAATTTTAAGTTTTTTTGGATATATCTATTCCCTTTGGGAAAACCATGTGTTTTTTTTTAAATTTTAAAAGTTTTTTTTAGGAAAACATTTATCAAGTATTTCAATTAATTTCAATAGATTGTAAAAAGAAATTTTAAATTAAAAATGGGTTTAGATTAAGGAATTTCTACTTGTACCATATAAATTAAAGATTACGATCTTTTCTAGTTTTCCCCAAGCCGCCTCGAAAAGTTTTAAAAAACCAATAATGAAAACCCCCACACACACAAGTGCTTTGGCTCTAGGTGGGATTCTTTTTTTCTGTAATATTATTTAGTTTTTCTTAAAAATTTCCTTTTATTCTTGTATTGTTTCTATGTCCAGAAAAATAAAGACTTATCTATCAATCTAACGGTCAAATCACTGCGTTTGAGTGTGTTATATGCGACAGGGGCTTTCAGAGGCTTAGCTAGTGCTATCCACTACATCTGCATTCGATACGGGCGTTATCACTTGTATAATTTACCTGACCGGATACATGGAGATTCTTCAAATAAAGCTTGAGAATACGAAATATATAGCTACAAAGAGAGTGATGGAGGTAATAGTTGAAACACAAGTGTCAGTTGAAGTGCAGGATATATTGTCTAGATGTAATCTTCAAGAGTGTGTTATCATGATGGAAAACATCATCCCGAATAGGTCAGAAGGAAATATAAACGTGGAGGAAGATTAGTCAACTTCTAGGGTCATTAAGAAACGAGATGAAACAAGTATTGACCTCAAGAATCAATCTACACAATGTTAGGATTGCAAATATTTATGCCGCTTTTGAGGAATAAGTTTCTTTTAGCTCTCGAATTTCAGAAGTTCCATTGATTGTTGTAACAAATGATGATACTTCTCCCAGGATGATACTCGAGTACAATGAGCGTGACCTTGAAGTTGAGATGGTCGGCCATCTTGTTCACTGTTCGAAGATTCACGTGGAAATAATCAAGTAAGGAAACGTGACATAGCAAAACCAATGTTAATTCTTCACTTTTAGTGTGCTTTACATCTCCAATAGTGATTTCGTTAAACGAAAAATAACCACATATTTCAAGTTTTATCTTTCAAGATTGATGTTGTGTTCTTTTCTAAGTGAGTGAGTGAGTAAGTGAGTGAGTGAATGAGTGAGTGAGTGAGTGAGTGAGTGAGTGAGTGAGTGGGTAAGTGAGTAAGTGGCTCAGTGAGTGAGTGAGTGAATGAATGAGTGACTGAGTGGGTGAGTGAGTATAAGTGGCTCATGTGAGTGAGCGAGTGGGTGAGTGAGTGAGTTAGGGAGTGAGTGAGTGAGTGAGTGAGTGAGGGAGTTATGAATGAGTGAGGAGAGTGAGTGAGTGAGTGAAGTAGTGAGTGAGTTTGTCTATGAGAGTTAGTGAGTGAGTACGAATGTCGACATAAAAGGAAGGCTTTACGAACACACAATATTGTAATTGATATTCATGTATAATAGCACCGGAAAATTAGTTAACAAATTAAATACAAAACAAACAAAAATACTGTCCAGTTTTCCTAAAAACATTTCAATAACATTAATAGCGTATATTTTGAAAACAGGGCAATAATGAACTGCAGTCAAGAGCCTACGCAGTGTTATTTGTAGCTCAGCTCGTAGGGCCAATAACTCTATGCCTGACACTGTTTCTTGTCTATGTAGTAAGTAATAAAATGACACCTTAATTTGCTTAAAATAGTCCAGCCAATAGTTTGTGTAGAGTATGTGCTAAAATACAATATTAAAGTCTTTGCTCAGCCGTACCTCGTAATATTATGTAACCTATAGACTCTTTGCAATATAAGATTTAATTTGTGTTTAAGTTTAATTTAAACTGACGAATTATGCACGGTCCTGGCAGAGGAGTTAAAAAAGCGATTTTGTGTAGTTTAATCCATTTGGAACTAATAAAGGAATGATTGCACCCCAACCAAAATAGGCATGGGTTGTCAGGTATGATTATGAGTTATGACGTATTTAAAGTTCTTTTTACTTTTCATGGCGGCTAGGAAACACCCTTAAAACGCAAAAAACGTTGCGTGTTGACGAGGGACCTGAGTATACAGCGCCCTGTAGCGGGCACCTAGGTAATAGGTTTTGTGAAATAGAAATTTTCCCGTAGACAACCTCAATGTCTAAATACTTATAGGGTATGAATTTGGTTAAAATAACAAATCCACGGCTAAAGTAGGGGCTTTATCCAACATTTTGTTGAATATATGTAAGGAAAATCATGAGAAAAACCTTCAGTAAGGATTTTAAAGTGTGGGTTTTGATCCAGGTACATCTCAAATTATAGTCTCGAAGCGAAGTACGTGAAAAACTTCTATCGGTGAATTATATAATAAAGTAACATTATTTGAGTGCGCCTAAACGTAAGTACTAAACAGATTTTTGACTTCATACTCGTAGGTTCATTGTCCTACAGATTGTAATAATAACCTTTTTGCAATGATTGACTTATTCCTTATCATACATGTAAGTAAGTAATTTTTTATTCATTTGACTAATACAGAGTAGAAGTATAACACTTCCGCCTTTCTCTAGAGAGTGAGACGAGATAGGTGGACTGAAAATGAATAAGGTGGTAATAAGATTAAGGTTAACAAAGGTTATAGATAATACATTATTAAATGTAGGAATGCAATATGAAACATAAAAAAATGCAATTACATTTACAAATGATGCACACAATAATAATAATAATAATAATAAAATAATAATAATAATAATAATAATAAAATAATAATAATAATAATAATAACTAATAAATTAATTATTATTATTTACTATCGAGTTTTAGTTATAAGTATTTATACCATAATTATGTAGTTTAATAACGTTATTTAGACCTAGGCTGTAAATAACATTGAAACAGTTGAATTTTGTTAATTTTTGAGGTTAGTGTAGGAATTATTCATTTAGGGGCACTTTTGTAACTTCACAAGGTTAATATTAAAATGTTAATATAAGCATTTTAGTAAGCCCGTTAATTTTTTTGCGAATCGAAAAGATTGAAGTTTCTTAATTCGTCAAATAAAAAAAATTTTTAAAAAAACGAAAAGGCAAGGGGGTTGAGGGCGAAGCCCTCATCACCGCCCTGAAATTGATAAATATTGAAAAAAGGGTTTTTAATTTTTTTTTAAGTGCATTGACTTATAACAAAAACAAATAATATGTGACTTTGACAGTAGTAGAATTTTTATCTAGAACAAGGGAAAGTAGGGAAAAAACAGACAAGGACTTTCTGCGGTGAATTCCCCAGACCCCCAAAGCTGGAAAAAATGGGCAGCGCATAAATGGACAGAAGATGAACATGTGTGTATGCGTAGCTTTTATGGGTAACGTTATTAGAGATTTTTTTAAATAGGTTACGACAAAAAACTCCAAGAGAGTTTAACGTGAATATCCTTGTTAGAAGTAAGTGCGCAGAGAAAAGCCCCCAAAAGAAGAATATAGTTAAAAATAAAATGTTTACCAGTAAACATATTAACTAGAATAAAGACGCGAAGTGAAAGACGAACAACAAACACCATCAGGATGATAACGGCCGCTACATCGACAGAGACAGCGAAGAAAAGACCAGTTGATACCAGAACTACTAGAACTTCGAAAAAATTTACCGGTAATGCATACCTGCTACAACTTCCAAGAATCTACCAGTTATACGAAAATTCAGCACCCAACCAAACGTCCAGACCTACCAGAACGTCCGGACCTACCAGAACACCAGAACCTTAACCGAGACGTCCAGAACCACTAGAAATGCCAAACCATTCAAGAAGATCAAGAACCCAGGAACGACTAACATCAAACACAGAGGAAGATATGAATAACGCATTAGAAAATACACCTGCATCCATCTAGACATCCTAGCTTTAGCATTGCAACAGCCATGTCAGAGTTTGCGCACGTAGAACCAACAAAAGACCATACATACCTAGACCGCAAGCATTCAAAGGAAATGAAGACAGCGGTACAACATTTAACAACACATATTTTATCAGCAACACACAAACAACTATCATTTGCAGACGTTCATGCGGCAATTTACTTTTGCCGCTGTAGCAGTGATTAGATACTTGGGCTTAAAGTAAAATCTATCTACCTCTTCAAAGATAAAACAAGGTGAAAGAAAATTCCGAAATGGGAACAGCGACTAATGGGAGAATCGCTGAGTTTATGAAAGATATCGGTAGATTGGAACAATTGGCGATTGGGTAATCGATCTACAAATGTGGTACCTACTGCCAAAATATATTTGAAAGAATCAGGTTCACACAAAACATGAAACACTTGAACAATTCCAATTCACGATATTTGGATACCTTAAACAAAAAGTAAGTGCTCTGCTAAGAAATTAAAAAGATATAGAGAATGTAGCATTAGAAAAGAACCAAAACCGAATGTTCAACAGAAAATGAAAACCAGTTTTACAAAAACTATCTAGTACCGAGAATAACAGGAAATGGAACACCACTAAGACAGAGATAAAAGAGTTTTGGGGGGCAGGAATATGGGGTAGCCCGTTAGCCACACAACCATGGATGGCACAATGGATTCAAGACGAAAGAGCTAGATGAAGCGATGTTAATGAGATGAGATTCGAAGGTATAACTGTTGATGAAATTAAATTCGACAATCTGGACTACACATAGCTGGAAAGCACCAGGTAATGATAATATTCAAAATTTTTGGTATACGAAATTCAATACTATTCACAATCAATTAGAAATGTCTCAACGAGTTATAAATGGAGTTAAAGACAATACCCGAATTCTTTACTGAAGAAGTACCCTTTCTCACCGAAAGATAATGACCGAAGAACCCAGTAAATTCGGCCAATTACATGGCCTACCAACTATATAAAATATTGCTTCATGCATAACAATAAAGTATATAAGCATTGCGAAGAATACAATATCATGGCCGAGGAACAAAAAGATGCTGGGGGGAGTAAGAACTCCAGGGATGTAAAGAACAACTCATTATCGACTCTAAGTAATGAACCAGGCACACAATAGAAAAAGGAAATATTCCACTAAACTTCATTGACTACGAAAGCTTATGACTCAACACCACACGACATGCTTATTCAGATTTTACAAATATATAAATCACCCAGTAATTGTAACTTTTTGAAGACAGTTAATGACGACATGGAGAATCAACACTTAAACTAAAATATGAAAAACCAGCAGATAACCTACAGATCCAATCCGAAATTAACGTGGCCATTGTTCCAAGGTGACTCATTTAGGCGCATTAATGGTTTTGTCTGTCATTAAACCCACTGTCGCATATGCTTACGAATCAACATACGATTTAAAATTAAGGACATAAACATGGTATGTCATACAATTTCTCACCTATTCTTCATGATGATCTAAAGTTTTCCCTCAAATTTTGTTCAACTAAACAGTTTTAATCAATACTAACCATTTGAATTTAAGTCATAATATCTGCATGGTTTTGGAGTAGACCACGTGTAAAGACGCTACATATCGGAAAAGGGTAAGGTTTACGCAGGCAGAAGGTTCATCTAGATGATGGAAATAGGATTGGGGTAATGGTGATAACAAAGTATACAAATATTTAGATTCTCACAAGCTGCCAGAATTGAACTAAAGTAATGAAAGAAAAATTAAGGATACATACAAGAAGCGACTAACTCTATCCTCAGACGCAACTAAACGGTAAAAGCAAGATCAAGCAATAATTACATAATATGCTATACCAGACTGACATATTCATTCGGAATCATTAAATGGACGCAGACAGACATCCACGCGCTGGAATATTAACTCGTACTAACACTTACTAAACACTGAATGCATCATCCTAAATCAGCCAATAGAGAGATTGACACTTCCAAGAGAACACGAGGACGAGGCCTAAATTGATCTGAATCAACTTATATTATACACACTAGACATTTAAGAAATACCTTTTTTTACAAGAAGCAACCAATCAACCTGATAGGGCTGTGTGCTAGCTGACAAATCATTAACTCCACTCAATCTTAGCAAACGAAAATGTCAATCTACAAGGGAAACTCATAACTGACGCTTCAAAAGTTGTTTACGTCTCTCACAAAAGACCCTACCAGAGACATTATATGAACTACACAAAGGTCACGTAGATATTAAGCATCATATAGGTGGTTAACAACAGGGAACTATTTGAGAACCGAAGGTTTTATGCTGGCTATTCGCGACAGCGAGTGATTGCAACGAAAAATATAAAAAAACATTTAACAAGATGCGACAGTAACGATCAGTGTAGTAAAATATGTAGTAGAGGGGTGAATACAATCGAACACATCATATTTGGCGTGCCAGTCACTATGTCCAGACGGATTACCTCTACAGACATAAACCAAGTAGCTAACATTATTCACCAAAAACTAGCAATCAAGTACAACCTTCATTGATACACACCACCTTACTACAAATACAACCGGAGAAAGTACTAGATAGGCAAGCATTTTAACAATATATTACGACCGCACAGTTATAACAGACCAAACTATACATCACAACATACCGGATATAATTATAATTGACAAGAGAAACAAGAAACTACCCTTATTACGTTGCTGCCAATGTGCCATAACGTCTAGACACATGGAGAATAAATTGACAAGTAAGTGAACTTGCAATTTGAGATCAAGAGAGTGGAAAACAGAAAAAGGTAAATACAATCCCTACGTGATATCGGAATGGCATCATACCGAAGAAGCTACATGAAAGCATTAAACAACTAGAATCTTCACCCACTGTTTACCATCGAGACCAAAAGGCAAGTAATACTCACATGTGTGAATAGTTTCGTACATTTCTACTAAGCAAGATACTTCGAGATTCCGAGACAGCTTCCACCTTACATGGTTTTCGTGTTTCCCAATTCCGGAAGAGCAAATGCTAGATGGCACGAGAAATCGCCACGACGTACACAGCATAAAGAAAAATCATCTACAAACTATATTATACATGACCTTATTTTTGTTAGAGTTAAGACAAAGTAATAATGAAGGTATGTATATAGGTCACATGGAAGTACTTGGACGTAAGTCCGTACAACATTTTAGCTCCGGTTTTGACCGAGTTTGTATGAAATACATCCAATAAAATAATAATAAAAATAATAATGCAAATAATAGTTTTAATAATAATAATAATAATCGTAATAATAATAAAAATAATAATAATAATAACAATAATAATAATAGTTAAAAAAAAAATTATTGTAGATACATTTCTTTCTTTCATAACCTTACATATTTAATACATTCGACCTTCCACAAACTGCGCGTGCAGCTTTTCTGTGGAACTATGTTTATTAAAGATAAGGATTTATTCACTTCAGTAAAAATAATAATAATATATATATTTACATTTTTTTTATTATTAATAAAGTTTTCTTTACAGTATTAATAATTACAAATTTTATTCGATTGCCCCTCAAAGCTTTGGAGTAAGCTTGTCCTGTGGTTCTATTTCTTATGACAATAATTATTTACATACTAAGTTTACATGCTAGATACGGAATGGCCAGATTCCATTGCAAATTCCTACATAATGTTTTACAATATAAATTATAAAAACTTATAAAACAATTCAAATTTGAATAACAAAACACAAAAATAAAAAGAACAGTTTGGTACTCATGCAAATAGAGCTCTGGAAAAAAAGGAAAAGGAAAATAATTTTAACAAATTCTACATTAAATTAGAAAAAAACAACTCTTTAACTCTTATCTTTGACTTGGCTCAACCTATCCAATTCTTTTAATTCCGCGGCAGAGATTAATACTCTGTGGCACGTAACCTGCGAGATCGCTCACCATATTTGTTGCTGTCAAAGAATGTAGTCATTTGCGGCTTTGCGCTCTTGGTATATATGGTAATGGTCAATTTTAATTTTGTGTTCATTTTATATAAAATTTAGTTATTAGACGTTATATATACCATAAAATTTTTACCGTCGGAGCAAATCAGATTATTTTGAATACTCGTTTGACGACCAATGATCTGTTAATATGATTGTGTAGAATTGTTTTTAAATATATTTTTCTTAAACTTTTCTTTTTGGATTAATTACATAATGAAGGCCATTTCCCAGGCCAACAGTGCATACGAGATGATTGACTCAACCATGGGCGATATAAACCATACTCAATAGTACACTATATGGGAGAATATTTTTTAAATGATTACAATTGTGCTGAGGCACGGTCGATCCTGTTGCATAATCTACTAATATTTTTTGTCCCCAGAAAAAGCACGGATCAACTGCGACTCCCAAATACACGTAGACTGTACAACCGACTCAATCACTTGATCACAGTTTTGCAATTTATGGTCACGTGAGTTTGATAATGGTATCATGTGAACACTGTACCAAGTTTGATGGACTTTCCAGCAACATTTGTTCCAAGATTTACAGGAGTAGAAATTGGAACTTTTTAGTTTTTTTAGCATTAACAATCAAACATCATCATGAGTCCGCATCTCAGAAAATTTTAAATCCTCTTGCAAAAAATACATTTCAGCAATTTGGATCCTCTATGAATCGCAACTAATGCTGAGTCCATCGGCAAAAAAATATGCAAAACACTGCTTTAAAGATTGCGTCAACGCACTTTAAATATTAACATATACCAGTATAAACAATGGCCCCTAGGATTGCCTTGTGGCACCCGCTGATTTTATTATTTTAGCTGTCTGAACACTTTCACACCTATTTCACAACTATTTTTCTATTTCTAGATAATTCTGAAACTCAATCGCAAATCGGACCCTCACCCCGACATTTTCCAATGCTAAATAATAAATTTTATTGTGGTTGAGCGTGTCAAACGCTTTCGTTAAATCAATAAACATGCAAACCACATGCAAATTAATCACTTCATGTTTTGAATTTACTAGATTTGGAAAAGTTTAATAAGAGGTTCAGATGTACTTTTGCCCTGCTGAAAACCAAATTGTTTTTTTGTTTTGATAGTATTAATTTCGTAAAGTAATCACTTATACAGGCCAGACCACATTTTTTTCCATTATCTTATTGATTCACAGACAACAAATCAATTGGACGCTAATTGAATAATCATAATGGCTTCCTTTTATTATCGACAGGCCTTACAATTGATATCTTGAGCATATCTGGCACCACCACCCTCTTTAATTGTAAATTTTATAACAAAGCAATTACTGGACTGATCTGATTCTTAATATTTTGTAAGTCTTAAATCCTTATTCCATCAATTAACCGTCAACTTTTTTCCGGATTCATTGCTTACGATGATTTCTTGCACTGTTGCCCTCAATAGGAGGAATGGTCCTTCCGAATTGATTCTGCTGGTTAATTAAACGATTTTCTCTGTATCATCTTAACACACAGTCACATCACAATGAATGATTTGTCAACCTCGTCCACAAAAACATTCGCAATTGTTTACTATATTAATCGGACTCATCAATTTTTGCCTAAATACTTTTTAATAACGCATCTACTGACTCTTTACTTTTCTTTCCTATTAATTGTATTTATATTTTGCCACGTATCTTTTATATTTCCTCTATCTTCTTCCAAAAGTTTCGTAGTAAATTCTGTTTGCTATTTTTTCTTCTTATTTAATATATTACGAATTTTTGTTTGTCTCAGCCCTGTATCCCCTTTCGCAAGGTTTATATTTTTTACACTTTTTCCATTGATGAAAAAAACGTCTCTTTTCAATATCATATCCATAACTCTGATGTCCATCCAAGATTTGGGATTACCCCTTTTGTATTACGTTGGCTCATGTTTATACACGTAGCCTGTTCTACGCCCTTTTGAAATTTAAATCAACGAGTTAACAATGTTTCACAGCTGTTATCAGAAAGCAAGATATCCCAATTTTACTTTTAAGAATACGGAGGAGTTTATGTTTATTCATAATTGTGACATATTTTTTACCCTCAATTAGTTTCATATTTGAGATAAATTCAATGATGTCCATCACTATGTAATGATCCGATACCTTTGAGGTAAAGTAGCTGACCTAATCTGAATATTAACCGCTCGTACATAAACGTGATCTATGCACGACCTTCTGAGTCTGCCCTCTACCATCTCCTCACCGTGTTGCCGCCAGAGATATACTAATTAGAATCCGTTTAGGGCCCGCTAGACTTGTTTTTTTTTCGTAATGTTGTACAAATGAATCACAATCGCTTAGAATATCATGTTGACCTAATAACCCAATAAAACATTGCGTTGTGTCTGTAATCCTCATTCCATGTTTATCAATCTCCTGATGATTCTTTCTTGTTTCTTACTGGTGGTCGGTATACAAACAAAAGTGGCACAACATTATTGTTAACTATTATGTTACCTGCTATGCCTTCAAAATAACTAAACAACACATTACTCCTCTCAAATAGAATCGAGTTCTTAACGTACAGAATTAAACCACCACCTCGTCTTTCGTTTCTTAAGAGCCCGTATCACGGAGCCATTTTAAAACAAGAAAAATGCCAACTTGACCACATTTTTTAAGAAAACCATTCACAATATTTGAATCGGGTAAGTTGCATTGTTCAAGTTGGACTTTAACTTAAACCTTTTCAAAAAGAACAATTCACATTTTTTATTTTAATGAGCCAATTTTATGTAAACAAAGCACCCAAACTAATGCCTTTCTTATCTTGGAAACTAAAGAGATGAACGATCTGACCTTGCGAAAAGGTTTTTAAGTTTTTTTGAAAAACACATTTCCAATGTCCTATCTCGGAGAATAAATTTATAGTAAACTCAAAAAATTTGGCCGAAGTTTGATTGAATGTGCTTACTACTAGCAGCGACCGCCTAAACTTCGTGAACGTTGACCCGTTTTTTTATGTGTCTTCACCCGAGTCCAGCCAGCTATTTGGAAATGACCCGTCCGGCCGTCTTCCTTTCAAAGACTTGCTTTTGTTGAGGAAAATGAAAGGCTCGTCGTAGGAAACCAGTCACAAGTACTCCAGTTATTGATGATTTGTAAAGTAAAACTTGTTGTCAAGGGTTGGGTCGTTTCTAGTCGTAGATGATCTTACATCTAATGTAATAGTGGAGGAATAATCGTTTGCTGTTGACAATGGTTTTCCGTTTGGGAACCAAACAGGAACTAAACACAACTGGGCTTTTAGGACCTAACTAAAAACCTGAACACGAAATTAGGACAATAACAAAACAACAAAAAATACCAAATAATTAATAGGTATAAAATGTATAATTGAAATTATTCCGTGATCAAATATTGAAACTTGGAAATGAAAAAGAAAACAGTAAATAGAAGAAGAATCTCGGCTGAAGACTGGGAAGCTAGACAAAGGAAAGTTTAAACAATAAAATAATAGCTCAAAATTGTAATTGCACCTAGACTTTTTTTTACTTTTTTTTTTATTACCTCAAATTTCCATATAATCGCCTTACTGTCCTGTCCCGTCACCAAAAAACTGTTTTCCACCTTTGTTAGTTAATTTCCTTTTTCTTCAACAACTTCCAGCCGATTTTCCTTGACTTTCAAATGTCGTCAATAATGGCTCTGGAATTAGACTGAACCAAAACTCTTCGTTTCCCAAGAAGATTGGGTATATAAAAGTAAGTTTCCAAATCAAACATCGTTTTTTTTTTTAAATAGTATAGTAATGATACAACATTGTAATGTTATTTGACTTAACAATTACTATAATTTGTATTTTAAAATTTTTGATATAATTTTTGCAGTCCTCCCCAATTAACCACTGCTCAAGCATTTGTCTTCAGTTCTCTTTTGGCACTTGTCACGTGAGGATCGAGTTTTTAGATCATACGAGATTATATTATTTTTATGGCCGACATTGTTCGGAAAACAATGCTGCTCGAGTTAGTGCTTGTTGTATAATGTGACACAACACTAAGTTCACGCCCGTCAGTACGAGTGCTGGAACACTGACGTGGATGTTGTCCGACGGAGTTGTTTGCGTTTGTTTGTTTAGATCAGTCGGAGAAAAATTCACCCCAAATACAAAAATTTGTAAAACTAAAAAAAAAACGGCAGCCAAAGCTCCTCCTTTCAAAATTCTTTGCTGTTGAATGTTGTGAGATATAGAATTTGAGCCAGTCTTTTCATCTTCCTCCATAGTTTTCGCATTGAAAAGAAAGTCATTTCGCCTGTGACGAGCGCCAAGCCAACCATTTGGGGTAAAAAAAGTAACATTTTAAACTGACGAGCGCCAAGTCAACCATTTTTGTGGTAAAAAAAGTAAAATTTTTTAACTAAAATCATAAAAAAAGAAAATTTAAATGCCATTGATTTGGTTGCATTATCGAGAACTTTAAAAGTCAATGGCCAAGTACTTTTTTTAAAATGATTTTTGAGTGACAAATTTTCAACTTGGTTTACCACGAAATGGTTGGGCTTGGCACTCTTCAACAGGCGAGAATGATCTTTATTTTCCTTTTTCAATGCGAAACTAGGGATGAAGAAGAAAAGATTGGCTCAAATTCTATATCTCAAACATTCCACAGCCAAGACTTTTGAAGTAGAGCTTGGTGCCGTTTTTCCAATTTTTTGTATTTGGGGGGATATCACACTTTTGCTGTTTTGTTTCATATTACGGCTATTCGAACCGCGTTGTTTCTATTTTCCAAAATATGCGACCAAGTCAAAATATAGTGAATGGCTTTGAAACCTGGCTATTTTAGAAAATCAAAAAATTTTATTCAATTTTTTCTGATCCGGTACAGACGGCCATATAGCCACCTCAAAATATTTCCACCTTCATTCGCCAAGACTCCCATTCAACTTAGGGTGTTGTGGTTTTTGTGACAGTCATTTTTAACTGTTTTTCTATAGACTGACTGAGAGAATTTTTTTTTTTAACAATTGTCTTTCCTGCGAAGTTTTTCGGTTTTGGCGGTTATTTTTTACCGATTTGTACCGCCAAACCAAAAAAATTCGCAGGAACGACAATTGTTCAATTAAATCTTTTTTCTCTCAGTCATCCATAGAAAAACATTGAAAATGAATGTCACAAAAACACAAGACCCTACGTGAATGGATGTGCCCCTTGGCGGATTGAAGCTTGTTGAATTATATTTTGAGATGGCTCTATTGGCCGTGTACCGGATCAGAAAAATTTGAAAAAATATTTTTGATTTTCTAAAATACCGTGTTTTCAAAGCCATTACTATGTTTTGACTTGGTACATATTTTGGAAAATAGAAAAACGCGTCGATAGCATTAAGGCGGAAATACCTTAAAAACAAAATTAACAGATGCGGGAATTTCAAATGTAATTTTTCCATTCTAAATGCTCGAATGTACAGGCTGAGACGGAGTTTTATTCACTTTCCTAATTACGTAACTAGATATCAATACATTTCGTGAAGTAACAAAGAAACGGTTCTTACAAATTAAATTAAATACGTTGTTTTATTATATACTAGTCTTTTGGAAAGAATTAATTGATGGCCTGCTAGTCAGTTTGTAAGTGCCTAGCCTGGACGGCAAGGTCATGCCAAATTTCATGCTGATAAACTCATTAGGTGCATTCATGGTGATGCTGGAAATCAAGGTAAAAATAATATAACTTTAGGGAAGGGGGTGGGGGGGAGTTTGGTGTGTTTGAAAAAATGTGATTTAGGAAATGAGAATGGCCGATTGGGTTAAAAACATAAAACTAATTTTAAATACTAATTAGAATAAAACTACTTTTGTAAGAGCTATGAATTATTCAATTTTAGGGGATGATTTAAGGGGGTGTTTTGAGGTGGAATATCGCTTGCCTCATCGGCGGATTAATTTTTTATATTATTATCTACCATCATGCTAAATTTCATGCTGATAACTCATTAGGTGCCTTCATGGTGAATGCTGGAAATCAAGGTAAAAATAATATAAACTATTGGGGATGGGGGTTGAAAAAATGTGGTTTAGGAAATGAGAAATTCCGATTGGGTTAAAACACATTAAAGCACACACAGCAGAAAAAATGCGTTCAAACCAAGAACTACCACCAGATCAACAACAGCATCAACAGCATCTTCATCCACAAGACCAACCTACACCACTACCACCATCTTCACAACCACCTCAACCACCACCACAACAACAACAAATAGAGCCGTCCACCACCATCCTGGCAGTTCCAAGAAGAAGTGAACGTTTGCAACAGAGGCAAACAAACGAAAGAACAGCAGTCCCTTGAAAATGTCATCCACAGTGATGACGCTACGTCGGGAAGTAAGGAATAATATAAATGATTCACCACCGCGACGCGACGAAACATTCCGTCAATGTTATAATTTCTCTTCAATAATAATAATAATAATAATAATAATAATAATAATAATAATAATAATAATAATAATAATAATAATAATTTTATTTTTTTTTTTTAATAATTTATTGAAGCAAGAAACTAATTTGGAACAAGCCAAATGGCTCATCAGTGGGTCACATAATTATTAATGTTAACACATCTCATTCGTAGCGTAAGGCTTAATAAAATAAAATCAAAATCAAAAACAATCAAACTTTTAAATGAATATACGGTGCTAACATAGGTAATCAATTACAAAACATAAATACTACAACCCTTTACAAAAACATACAAAAATAGATTATACAGGAATTACTAATTATAAATTAATAATATCTTTACCTACCACACAGATTCGTTTTCAACAACATAAATATCTAGAAAATAGGACTGAAAATGACTTAAATTGAGCATGAAGGAAGGTTGTTCAGGTAGTGCGATTTGACTCTATTCTTTATTAATGAAATTTTGTCCAAGGATAATATTTCAGCCGGCAATGAATTAAAAATTTTAGGTATAAGATAATGTAAACAACGCTCACCATGTTTGTTTTCGGGCATTGGAACAACAAATTTTCCTTTACTAACAAGTCTCGTTCCCTTATAATTATGTAAATATGGTTTTTATGTTCATTATTAAAATAATACTTTAATACTATATATAATAATAATAATAATAATAATAATAATAATAATAATAATAATAATAATAATAATAATAATAATAATAATAATAATAATAATAATAATAATAATAATAAAAGGAGACACAAAGAAAACAAATTGTTAAGCGAGCGAAGCGAGCGTTTCCATTTGACTCTGCCGGAAAAATTAGTCACTGGTTTTGTTTTTGTTTTTGTTTTTTTTTTGTTTTTTTGTTTTTTTTTGTTTGTTTGTTTGTATGTCTCGCCATAACGTTCGAACGGAGGCTCGGATCGAGTTGAAATTTTGACCATCCGCAAGCTTCGTTCTCGATTGAATGCCATTAGTTTTGTGGCAAAGTCGTTCAAAAAGTTAAAAAGTTACATTAAAGTTAATCGAAAGTTTTTTTTCAAACTAAACGGACACAAAATCTGAGGTGGCCAAATCATTTAGAATGTCCGTCCGGTCACGAATATGTTAATTTTATTTTGATCCGATAAGTAGTGTAGATGGAAATTACATTATAACAAACTACCGTTACCATGGCAACGGAAAGTCGTGCAGCATTTTTGGCTCATGATAGCGGTCGAACGGAGGCTCGGATCGAGTTGAAATTTTGACCATCCGCAAGCTTCGTTCTCGATTGAATGCCATTAGTTTGGTGGCAATCTCGTTCAAAAAGTTAAAAAGTTACATTAAAATTAATCGAATTTTTTTTTTCAAACTTAACGGCGACAAAATCTGAGGTGGCCAAATCATTTAGAATGTCCGTCCGGTCACGAATATGTTAATTTTATTTTGATCCGATAAGTAGTGTAGATGGAAATTACATTATAACAAAAGTAACGTTGCCATGGCAACGAAAAGACGCGCGAAGTTTCTAAGGCACTGGCACCTAGAAGTAATCAAAATACTTTCGATGAAGTAGTGTATTATTTGTCACCAAAGAGTTTAAATAGTTTTTCCAAGGAGTCAAGGTCCTCTAGATGGCGGTAGATTTTATCCACAAAGTAAATGTTTACACACGGGTTTACCCAAATACCTTGGCAATAATAAATAATATTGGAAACATGGCCCTGTGGACAGCGAACGTCGCAAATTTAAAAATTTAAAAAAATGTGCAATGTGGGTCTTGCTATAGCACGTGCTCGCTTATCAACGCGTCCAACTGAGCGTTTCCTAGTTTAAGAATAATGAGAAACTGTTTTATCGGAAACTAGGAAACACAGTTATGGTTGACAACGACAATATTCCTCCTCCTACTAAAGAAGCCTTGGAGGAATATTGGAGTAACATTTGGTCAGAACCAAAAGATTTTAACCGCGAGGCCGAATGGCTTCCTCACATAGAACAAAGAACAGATGAAATTGAGGAAATGCCGGATATAGTAGTAAATATAGACGACATAACAGATGCAATTAAAAAAACTCATAATTGGAAAGCTCCTGGAGTAGACGGAATACAGAACTTTTGGTGGAAAAGACTAACGCCTGTGCATTGTAAACTAAAGGATTTCTTTAACCAAGTACTTCACGACCCATCACTTGTTCCAGGATTCTTTACTCAAGGTATAACCAATATGATATTCAAGACAGGAGACAGATCGGACCCCAAATATTATAGACCCATCACTTGCTTGCCAACCATTTGTAAAATTCTAACATCAATCTTTTCCTTGAAATTAACAGAACATTTATCAGAACATGAAATTTTAGCATGGGAACAGAAAGGATGCACACAAAATGCATATGGATGTAAAGAGCCGCTTATAATTGATAGTATTGTTACAAAACATGCAAATGACAAAAAGAGGAATCTATCAGTAGCCTATATAGATTACAAAAAAGCATTTGATTCGGTTCCGCACGATTGGTTAATCAAAGTTCTTGATTTGTATAAGGTAAATCCACAGTTGATAACGGTGCTTAAGCATCTAATGAATTCATGGAGAATTAATGTAATACTAAAAACCAATTCAGATTCTGTTAATATTGAAAATATGGCAATAAAGAGGGGGATCTTCCAGGGGGACACCCTTAGCCCTCTATGGTTTTGTCTCGCATTAAACCCAGTATCAGAGCTACTTAATCAAAACAAATGCTGGATACGCCTACCTGTAAAGAAATAATGACAAGGATAACACATCTGCTGTATATGGATGATTTTAAAATGTATGGAAAATCAAAAGAAGAGCTCAAAATTTTAATTGACATTGTAAAATTATTCAGTGAAGACATTCATATGGAATTTGGATTAGAAAAATGTGCTTCAATGCATATGAAAAGTGGAAAATTGCAAGAAACTGAACTTTTACTTGGATGTCGCAGGCCGTGCCGGATGATTCGGGATAACCGGGAAAGAAACTCACAAAACTTTGGATTCTATACAGACCATGTTTTATTGTCCAAGAATATATATTTCCATAGAGAGGCCAGTGGCTAATTCAACTACAACAAATACTACAACTATGAAGGCGCGATAGCGCAACTCCAATTCATAGAGAGGCCAGTGGCTATTTGTACTATAACAAATCCCCCCAAAATACAAAAATTTGTAAAAAAGACGGCAGCCAAGCTCTCCTTCAAAAGTCTTCGGCTGGAATGCTGTGAGATATAGAGTTGAGCCAAGCTTTTATTCTTTCTCCCTAGTTTCGCTTTGAAAATATGTAAGATCATTTCGCCTGTTGACGAGCGCCAAGCCAACGATTTTTGTGGTAAAAAAAGTAAAATTTTAAACCGAAATCATAAAAAAAATGACTTGGCCATTGAATTTGGTCATGGCCAAGAATTTTTTATGATTTCGAGTTTTAAAAAATTACTTTTTTACCACAAAAATCGTTGGCTTGGCGCTCGTCAACAGGCGAAATGATCTTACATATTTCAAAGCGAAACTAGGGAGAAAGAATAAAAAGCTTGGCTCAACTTCTATATCTCACAGCATTCACAGCCGAAGACTTTTGAAGGAGAGCTTGGCTGCCGTCTTTTTACAAAATTTTTGTATTTTGGGGGGATATCACATATTTTTGTTGTTCGTTCGCTATCAAGGTGTGAATGATGGACTTTGAATGATTAAATTTGTTAAGTTCAAAGTTTTTTTTTTTTTACATTTTGGGCCCACGGTCCCTCCAAAGATACCCCTTGAATAAAATAAAAATAAATTTTATTTAGAGTCTACCTACTCAGTTATATATAACTGATTTCAGTGGGGGACTTTAAATCAAAGCGGACCAAGCCAACCCTGCAGGCCCCGACGCAATCGACGAGTGAGCGATAACCAACCAAAGATCGATATTTTTTTAATAGGAAATATCAATCAGTGGTATGGACAGTGCGAACACCCGCGGATCAACGCCAGAATCAACAAGGCCGATCCAGAACAACTCTGGAATTTATTATGTGCTTCGTTTGCTAGGACGGCTCCAAAAGTCACCGGTTTACAAACTCCTAAGACAAGAAGTTCAAGAACTGATAGACTTAAGTCCAAATCAGAAGTTAAAAAACTCTGACTTGAGCGGGAATCGAACCCTGGCCCTTCTGCATTGGAAGCAGATACGCTAACAACAAGACCAACACACTAGCATAAGCACAGATATTTATAATGGTTATAAGAGCATGTTTAATTTCAAGCTTGTATACAAATTACTACGCCTGAGTAATAACGCGTTTTGATTTTGCTAGGACGGCTCCAAAAAACACCGTTTACAAACTCCTAAGACAAGAACTGATAGACTTAAGTCCAAATCAGAAGTTAAAAAAACTTCTGACTTTAGCGGGAATCGAACCCTGGCCCTTCTGCATTGGAAGCAGATACGCTAACAACAAGACCAACGCACTAGCATACGCACTTGATATTTATAATGGTTAAGAGCATGTTTAATTTCAAGCTTGTACAAATTACTACGCCTGAGTAATTACGCGTTTGATTTTGATTTGATTTTGATTTTCCCCGGTCCCAATTGCCCGGTTTTGTTATATGAGGTACATCTGAGTGTGGCCCAAGTTTCAAAGTTCTAAGATGAACCGTTTTCTCGGTATAGCGTATTATTCATAAGAGTACGGAATTACCTACTTTTGATAATTTTGGTTTTTTTTCCGGTACCGTTAACCAATTTGCTTTCCATATTCAAAAGTGATAAAGAATGAGAGATATCAAAATGTATTCCACGTTTGAAACATCTCAGTTGTAGCGTTTTCTTTGAATGATTCATTTCTTAAAGTTCAGATATGTTTTTGTCATTTTGGGCCCATGGTCATCCAAATTTAGCCCTTGTGTTTTGGACGCAAGATATTTATAATGGTTAATAGCATGTTAAATTTCAAGTTTGTACAAATTACCACGCCTTGGTAATTACGCGTTTTGATTATCATCCAAATTTTGATTTTCTCCGGTCCCTGTTACCGATTTTGGTTTTGAAAGCAAAAGGCACTGCGTCTGAAATACACCTAAGTGTGGTCCAAAGTTTCATAGTTCTAAGATTTACCGTTTTCTCTGTAGGCTAAAGAACTCTCCGCGGAGAACTCATAGCCACCCACCCACCCACCCACCCACCCACCCAGCCAGCTTTAAGGAATTTGACGATGTTGAGAGCCTTTTTTAACACAGAACGAGTAGTCGAATCGGGTAGATTTTTTTTTGGTCATGGACCTCATACCAGGTCATATACCGAGTTTCAAGATTGTAACTCTTTCGGGGCGGCGTGTGCGATACTAAAAACCCCCAACTTGGTAGGGTATATGGGGCCCGGATTCGGTGTCGCCTAGCACCCGTATTCGTTTGTCTGCGGGCGACGCCCCGTCCCCAATATACAACTATGTCGGCGCTAGAGCGCATTGAACAAATTGAATAGAAAAGTACCTGATGCCCAAAATCCCCCTAAAAGTATTGATTATGAATTTCAAAGTAATGAGATTTTGAAATTTAATAAAAAAAAAGTTTTGGAATTTTAAAATAGAAACGGGGTCAGCTAATTTAAAATAATATACAGAAGTTTTTCAAGAGTTCCAAACTTACAGACAAGTTTTGTCGGGGAGCACAAAGCGCCCATCCGTGTCGGGATCTTAAGTTGTTCTGGGGAGTACCCTCGACCGCAACAGGAGGAGTGTAGTTTTGGGTTTTCTTCGAGATTTGGTTACCGGGATGATGAAATTTTGGGGGGGCCCGGACAGAATTCTTCACTGGGTTTTCGATATTCCGCCCACCTCTTCTTTTGCAGCCCTTTGACGCGTCTTTGAAGTAGGGGCCAAAACAAGGGCCTGGTTTCTCCTGACTGCCCCAGGGTGGTCGGACACATATGCCCTTTGGTTCGGTAGCACAGTGAAAAAACCTTCCGTGTGCCGTGCGATTACCCATACAGCATCCCCTGGTTTTTAATGGCGATGAGTAGGGCATCGGTGTCTTCGATCATAATTTGACTTTTGTTTTGTTTTTATTATCCTTTTCCTTTTTCCCAAGATTCGACTTGTCCGGGTATTTTGTCCATTTGTGCCAACGAGACGGGGAGCGATTTTCTTAATTTACCGATTCATTAATAGCTCCCCGGGACTGAAGCCGTTTTGAAAGGGTTTTTCTGATGCGAGGGGGGTAGAGTGGATCCCTGATTCTTAAAACCGGGTTTACAATCTTGACAGCCGCTTCACAACCCGTTATTTTTGACTGAACTTTGGGTGTGGTGAGAATTAAGCCCGTACGTTTTTACGAATAGTTTGAACTCAGAGTTTCCAGTGACCCAAACTGGGGCCCTTTGTCGCTTCGAAATTTTCCCCGGGTATTCCGTGCTCGAAAAGTTTGTGGGCATGATGGGAAATCGCCTGATTTAAGACGGTTAGTTCCGCACTCAAAATCCCTCGAATAGTAATGGGTAACCCCCAAATAAATTTTTGATTGCAACTTAAACAATCCATAGCGACAGTTTGCCATGGTCTGTCGGGGAAAGTGCTGGGCGAGGGGTTCATGTCGATTTTTTTGATTCCTAAATGCTTTCAGGACATGATCGTACTTTTAAATTCAATCTGACTTAAAAAGTCCGGGCACCAAACAGCTTCGCGTGCTCGCGTTTGACATTTGTTATCCCTTTGGTCCCCTTCATGTACCGTCATACTTCTTTTTGAAATTTTTGCGGTTTTATGTCGGCCCCTCAAATTATTAGATGACATGGATAGAGATTTCATTTTGAAGACAAAAGGGTATATTCCGGAACAGTTGGTTTTTTTGGGGGCCAAATTTGTTTGGATATACCTTTTTTTTACTTGTTCTTAAAACAATCTTTGCGAGATACGTACTGTGACGGGATTTTAAAGAAAAAAAAGAACGTGGGCTTGTTTCTTCCTCCAGCGCTTTTTTCCCCTACAAATGACAGAGGATTTTTGAAAGAGTATCGCAACAACAAATCTTAACCGGGAGTTAAAATATAGAGTAATCAACCTATCATGCAATTCGGAAGCGCGAAAGTCTAGGTGACATCTCGTCGAGGTCCTTAGAGGGGTTAGAGAGGGGAACCAGGGGTTGTGATCCGTTCGATCGGGAAAGGTTTAAAACCCTTTATTTACTTTAAAGGATCACATCCCCCGTCAACGCCAAAGCCTCTCTCTGATGTTCCATATTTTCGCTCGGCTATCGACAGGTGCGCGACCGTGGGCTACTGTCTTTTCCTCCCATTTCCTGCTTCTGGCTGAGGAACACCAAACCTGGATGAAGCCTGAGAAACAATCGGGGGGTTTTGGCAGGGTGTACAGGGCTGGGAAGGTGCCTGGGAAAAATTTTTGATCTTTCGAATGCTTGTTTTTGGGGGTTTCCCACGCCCAAACTTTTTTGAAAGGGAGGAAGAATGGCCGGATTTCCGCTTTCTGGAATATTTTCTTAGGAATTTTTACCATCCCCAGGAAGCTTTGCACCTCTTTGACGTTAGTTGGTGGATCCCCCGTTTTGGATGTGCTATCTTCCCACGCGCTCTTATACCATGAGCTGATTGTGTTCCCAGAAAAATCTACTGAGTCTAAGAAAAAAACCTTTCGTTTATTTAGGTTATTCCTGTTGAGTTTTAGCCTTTTAACATGCCCCTAAAAAGAGTCATGTTCGGGCGGTTTTTTTACCCCCAGACTATCAAGCATCCATGTGCACCAGGACTCCCTTTAAATCCGCATATTTATCATTCTTTTCTGAAAAATGCCCCCGGGCGCTGAGGCCCAACCAAAAAGGGAAGCGCTTGAACTTAACCTTTCCCCAAAAGGGGGTTTGAAAAAAATTGTGGTTGAGGAACCCGGGGGCAAAGGTTCGCCCCAAAAAAAAAAAACCGATTTGCGCTACTTTGTAAATTTTTTGGACCCGCTGTTGACCTAACGTTTTCGTTTTCGGTATAGGATGAAAAACTTCTTTGCTACGGTTAAGGTCTTAAATCAACACAAAAATTCACAGGGGCCTGAGCCATAGGAACGACCACCCAAACGGGGGCGACCCTCAGATGGGTTTGTCAACCTCGGCAAGACCCCCTTCCACCATACGTTTAGCTCTGTTTCCACAGACTTAACAAAGGTAAAGCTACCGTTTTTTGGAGTATGATTGCTCGGGTTAGCTCGGGATGATACTTATTGAACCCGGAAAAGTCCCTAACCTTTTAAGAGTTGTGGGAACTCGGTTTTCCCGTCTGTTCCGGTACTGACACCGGTTTAGGATGGCATTTTCGCCCAAAGATATTTTGATGGTGACGGGGGGGGGGGGGGGCCCCCTTAGGGTTTTTATCAAGATCATGCACTATGTTATGTCTCTAAAGCGCTTGTTATTTTAAAGAAGCTCGACTTTGCTACACCAAAACTCTTAACGGACGTTTGTCTGGTCCGCATAGTTTCCTTTTAAGGTTTGGTAAAACATACCCTTTTAAATGCGGGGGAAATTGGGTGGTAGAAAAAGTGACATTGCACCGGGATCGATTTTAACGGATTTTCTCATTTTGACTTTCACCGTACCTCCATGGATCGGGCTTTAGTGTTTTAACACGCAATGAACACACATCTGCCTCGTCACCCTTGGCTTTCGAAAATTTGTGTCTTTCTTGCGGGACAGGCCTTGCATAGTGGCCCTTTTTTCCACTTCGTTGATTGGGCGTCGTGGACATGCACTGCGGTCTTTTCTTGATTAGTGCAAACCACACCAAATAACTTCCGACGTGTTTAGTCTTTTAGGTTAGGTTTTGGGTTCTTTTCCCCGTTTTTACCCTTGACTTTTCTTTGACCTAGTGATTTAGGCCCACCATTAGCTTTTTAGGCCAGGCCAACTTCATCTAAGCCTAGATTTTCAGTCTGCCTACTTACCATTTGTAAAAAAGTTTTGCTTCAATCTCTTCAGATTTCTTTTTTTAGAAGGGGCCTCTGTATGTTTTGTTTTGGATCTAACTGAAGTTTTTCACGATTTTTGATCATCATTCCGATAATGAGAGTCAGAGCATCATGCTGCGTCAGGTCCCCATTCAGAAGTACATGGGAAGAGCTTTTTTAAAAGCAACAGCTCCCCTGCCAGCTTTTCCGCCTTAAAAAACGGGCCCCTTTTTAAATACATTTTTTTGGGGCAAAAAAATACTTTCAAAATCTTCTATCACCCCTGTATAGGGCCCCCATTTGTTGCTGACAACTTAAATGAGGCAAGAATTTCTTCTGCTTCTCCCCCATGAAAATATATAGGTTATCTACCTGTCTTTTACTGGATTGAAGATCGATTCCAGATGTAGATCTGAATTTGTTGTACCTTTTTTCCATTGCAACCACTCTTGGGGTTTTGAAAGAGAAGTTTGTTGGAGGTTGTTTTGTGACTTGACATGTGGTTGTTTGTTCCTCCAGGGCTATGTCTTGAATTATAATTCAAAATCTCCAAAGATTATCTTCATTCATACCTTGGAAAGAAGCTTTATGAAACTAGTTTTCCGCTTGCCACCATGTTTACTTGGATGTCGCAGGCCGTGCTGGATGATTCGGGATAACCGGGGAAAAGAAACTCAAAACTTTGGATCTATTCAGCCCATGTTTTATTGTCCAAAAATATATATTTCCATAGAGAGGCCAGTGGCAAATTTCAACGACAACAAATACTACAACTATGATGGCGCAAACAGCGCAACTCCAATTCATAGAGAGGCCAGTGGCTATTTGTACTACAACAAATACTACAACTATGATGGCGCTAGAGCGCATTGAACTAATTGAAATAGTACCTGATGACACATTACCAAATCGGTGTTGATCAAGAAATTCCGAATATAAACAATAGCGAAGAAAGATACAATTACCTAGGAATGAGGCAAAACATTATTCTTAACCACAAGGAATTAAAAATTGTATTTAAACAGAAGTATGAACATAGAGTTAAAACTATCTTAAAAACAAATGTTAAAGGAAGCTATAAAATCAAGGAATTAAATGCATGGGCTTTACCAATCTTGACCATTTCATTTGGTATTGTGAAGTGGTCAGATGTGGACTTGATGGACCTAGATCGTTTAACAAGAAGACAAATGACCTTCTTCAGAACTCACCACCCAAAAGCATCTTCTGAAAGGTTATATATACACGGAGAAAGGGTGGAAGAGGATTGGTAAATATTCGGTCGTTGTGCTATTCGCAAGTTCATAAACTCAGATCATACTTTCTTAATTCTACATTTCATTATCACCAAGAACTTAAACTCCGAGATAAAACTATAACTCCCCTCAGGCTAAATGACGATTCTTTCATCCAGAAATTTTACATAGAAGATTTAAATATGAAGATGAATGTCTGGAATATTTAAATCACTTCATGGGAGGTACCCGAAAAGCATCCAGCAGCCAAATATGACATTGTTAAATCATTTAGATGGATTCACAAAGGAGATTTGTTTGCTGAAACCGAAGGATTTATGTCGCCACCAAGATCGGGTTTTATAAATCCCAAAAAACTAAAAAAAAATTCATCATCAATCCAATGAAAATGATATGTGTAGAAAATGCAAAAAGTTTACCGAAAACAAAACACCTTTTTTATAGCTGGGTGTCCTTCAATTGCCAACACGTGGTATCTCAGTAGGCATAATCAGGTAGCAAAGATAGTTTATCAACATACATCTAGGAATGAACGCACATCTACTAGTCAATCCACCTCCTTATTACAAGTATTCTCCTGCACCTGTGATCGAAAATGCAGAATTTATAATGTATTGGGATAAACAGGTTATAACAGACAAAACCAAGACCACAACAAACCGGACATCATTTTATGCGATAAATGTAACAGAATTACATATCTAATTGACATTGCGATCCCCATGAGTAAAAATATTGGGAACACCGAGAACACTAAGGTGGAAAGATATCAAAATTTAAGTCAAGAAATAGCAAGAATTTGGAAAATGAAAACTGTTACTGTCGTGCCTATCGTGATCTCAGCCACTGGAGTCATACCATCTTCCCTCTCTGCCAGCCTACAATGCCTGGGTCTGTCTGCAAATCTCTACATCAGCATGCAGAAAGCAGTCATCCTTCAAAACGTGCCACATATTCAGAAGATTTTTGCAGTAATCAATTCCCCCTCTCTCTCTCCTCTATGCCCGACTGGGTCGCAGGTCTTGTGCCGCCCAGAAATATATCGTAAAGGGTGTGGTTTTAAAGGGGTTTGTTATTTTCAACATTATCTCAAGTTAAAGTAAATATCAGTGCTTCGCGTGGAAGATAGGCGAGAACTGTAAGTAAGCTATAGAAATTTTAAATTCCAATAAAATATAATGGTCAAAAAAATCTCAAACTCAGAGTGGGGCACGCCGTGGTAGCAAGCGTGGGTACAAGCAGCAATGCTGAACGCTTACGCACCCTCTGGGCGGGACAGGGCCACCCAGAACGGGGTTTCCCGCCAGCCGCCGAGGGTACGTCTTTACCTGGACTCACCATAGAGGGCGTTCGGGGTATTGTTCGCGAGGTGGTTGCAGAATTTATGAGGAAAACCAGACATATTTGCACAGCTGGTGGAGACATTAGTGCAAAAGCCACGATAGGTTGAAAGAGGCGGTCGACGAGAACGCGAGGGTACCCGAGGACTGCGTCGTAAACTGCTTGACAGAGAGGATGAAATCAAGACTCTGCGCGACGAGATGGAGGGGCGTTCCGACGAGCTGGAGCAGTACCAGCGCGCAACAACTTACGCATTTTGGCATCCCGGAAACGCGGGGTGAAAACACCGACGAAATTGTTCTACCCCGTCGCATCTAGGCTACAAATACAACTTCGCAAGGACGACATCGACAGGTCCCCACAGAGTTGGTTCAACAAATGGGCGACCACGCCCAATAATAGTGAAATTTTGGGTGTCATATCAAAAGAGACACATGTTTTTGGGGGCGAAGCGACACCTAAAGGGTTCAGGGACCACAGTGAGGGAGGACCTCACCGCGTCGCGTCTGCATGTGCTTCGTGTCGCTGTGGATAGATATGGCGTAAACAACTTTCTGGACCCAAGACGGCGTCGTAATGATACAAGACGGCGATGAACGACACCGCGTTACCCGACTCTCCTACCTGCGCCATCTCGAACACTAGACCTTACCATCGGATAGATAATTGGCGTAACTATTTAAAAACCCCTTAAAACCCTAAATATTTCTACTTTTTCTGGACGTTGGCCAAGTACCGTTTTCTTTTCTCTTTTTGTGTCTTATCCAGAATTTATTGAATTTATTGAATAGGCCTATACTTTAATTTAACCTTGATTTAAAAATTGTTTGCACTCTATATATTTTTTCATTGTTTTTCTAGTTTTTGTTTTTGTTTTCATTTAGGATTTGCCTGCACTAATAAGTTTAGTAAAAAAAAAAAAAATGAAAGATGATGCTTCCACATAAAAATTTTTCTATGAAATATTTCAAACAATACTCTGCGAGCCTCAAGATTGCACATATCAAGCACAATCATTAGTCGACTCGGACCTTTTTTTCTGAATTTCATAACTTGTTTGGAGTTTCCAAATTGACATTATAGCAATAAGTGAGACTTTTTGAAATCTTCTATACCTGACTCTGGTATTGAGCTGCCGGCTACTCTGTTTACAGAAAAGCCCGTAATGTGAAACGAGGGGGTGGAGTAGCTGTTTATGCAAGAAAAGGGTTTTAAAATGTAAAATACTGCCCTGCGCTCCCCGAAACGCTGACCACATGTATGATTTTACCCCGAGTATCTTATTTTGGGGATATATCTTTCCTTTGTACTAGGTTGCTTTTTTTATGTATATACAGAGCTCCAAAAATAGGTTTTTTTATGGAGCTGTTTGTTAATGACATGTATAGTCATTTGTTTAATTATAAATACGTCATCGTAGCTGGAGATATGAACGCTCGTTTCGACTCCAATGCATTTGAAAGTGAAAATATCAGTGATGTACTGAATATGTGTAACCTCACTCGTATTCCATACAACTAGGAAAACGCTAAAGTCCCGCCGCGTTGATGGATGAGCTTTTTAAAGGTTTTAGTTTGCGTGGGATATCTTTACTTTTGCAAGTGCTTTGTTTTGCTGCCTACGCATTGCAGGTGAATGTTGTCAAGTTTCTTTTGTTTCTTGGCAATTGGTATTATTTACCGTAAAAACTTGTATTAAAAGCTTATTTTTATAGATTCTGCTAAATTTTCCACTTTTTCTTTCAAAAGGTATACATAACCATAACCTTAATGTCCATGTATAATATGAACGTTGTAGCCCCACCCGTTTGGTCAGAATTGGCCCAAATGGCACGAAAATACGCACAAAAAGTCAAAAAAAGTAATTAAAAGCTTTATTTCTCTCGATTCTGGCTAACTTTTTCAACTTTTTCTTTCAGAAAGCAATAAAATCACCATTACCTTAATGTCCATGTGTAAAATATGAACGTTGAAGCACCACCTGTTTGGTCAGAATCGGCCCAAATGGCACGAAAATATCGCACTAAAAATCGAAAAAAATCGTAAAAGTACGATATTCATGAGAAATATTTCTTCGATTGTACTAAAAAACGTGGCAAGTCTAAGTTCAGAGAAAACGAAGGTCGTGTCAAATTTTCATCAAGATCGCATATGCCGTTTGCCCGGTAGAGAGCGAACAAACAGACGGAAAAACAAAAAAAAACAAAACAAAACAAAAAAAAACAACGGAGCTAAATTTTTTGGGGGGTCGGTGAAATTGAAGTCTTCGCTTCGCTCATCCAACAACACATTTCACACTGCAACGTCAGAAAGTAATCTAGACGTTATAGCCTCAAATTGTCACAGTCTTCTTCAAACGTTCGGGCAGTGTCCTGCTTCAGGGTTTTCAAACCACGACCTCATTTACGCTGTTTTTTCTCTAAACACTCCTAAATACACACCTAAGTTAATAACATACAGGGACTTTTCTAAATTTGACTCGGATGCATTTTTTGCGGATGCTCATGAAACAAAGTGGCATGAAATCGCAGTAATCAGGGATATTGACGAAAAGGTTAGATACTTTCTCTTCGTTACTCACTGGAAATGGATGACAAACATGCCCCGCTTAAACCAGTACGAGCTAAGCATCCACCAGCACCGTGGATGACTCTGGACATTAAACGGCTTATAAATGACCGGAGACTCTGCTAGGAGACGCCATATAAAAACTAAAAACGGTGACGATTTTGAGATTTTTCGGGGTTCTTCGTATAAAACAAAGCAAGCCATCCGAAACGCAAAAATTAAGTACACACACAATTTATTTAACACTTCGAAATCCCCTTCTACCCCTTTTGGGAAAACCATAAGATCTTTAGGCATTGGGAAAACAAAGTACACTAACACCTGATGTGTCAGTAACGGCCGAAGCTCTAAACGTTCACTTTAGTCCATTTCTAGAGTCACGGATCTAGATAGAATCAATCATGTAATTTAACCGATATAAGTTCACAACCCCGACCCGTCGGAAGCATTTTACTTTTCACACGTTTACCCAAAAGATGTAATTAAAGCTGCAAAAAAAAATCAAATCGAAAGCCAAGGGCCCCGACAATATTTCAATTTCTTTAATACAGAAATGTATAACATTACTTTACCTTCGCTCTTGCATATATTTAATTTTTCTCTTCAGTCTGGTGTTTTTCCAACGCAGTGGAAAATGGCACAAGTTTAAAACCCATCCCAAAAATGTCAAAACCCGCATCATGCAGTGACTTCAGACCCCTAAGCCTTCTCTGCGTGCCCAAGTAAAATTCTTGAAAAAATTGTCCACGAACAGCTTCAAGCCTATCTCTCCAAATATAAAAAGTTTTGTGATATTTCCCAATCTGGTTTCAGAAAGGGGTATAATACCACTACAGCATTAATTAAAGTCACCCATGACATTCGCTTTGCAATGGACAGGAAAGAAAAGACTCTCTTAACATTGTTTGACTTCAGCAAGGCATTTGATTGCGTGCATCACGAGTTGCTCCTTGCTAAACTTGCCAATATTGGCGTGGGGGGATGCAGCAATTTTTTGGTTCGCTTCTTATCTATCCAATCGGTGTCAACAAGTATCATGACAACAGTGCCTCCACTTGGGTTTTCAATATCAATCGGCGTCCCTCAAGGATCAGTCCTTGGGCCTCTAATGTTCTCAATATATATCAACGACATATCTATCAACTTTGAACATTCTAACCACCATATGTATGCAGATGACTTACAAGTGTATATTCACTTTTTATCTCGGGATGCTCTACGCGCCATTGACTGCACAAACAGTGACATATCTAACTTAGTAACTTATTGAAATGACCACAACTTGTCTCTCAAGTATCGAAACGCAGCTAATATTACTTGGTTATAAAAAGCTACTTAGCAAATTAGATAAAGCACTACTTCCTCCGATCACAATAAACAATACGAAGTACCCTATCAGCAATCAGTTAACAACCTAGGACTCGAAGTAGACGAAACACTCTCTTGGACTCCTCATGTAAACAAATTAACAAGTAAAGTTTATATCAAGTTTGCACCAACTGAAACGAAATTTTCCGTTTCTCCCTTCTCAGTACGTAAAGTTGTCATTCAGTCTCTTATATTTCCCATTATAGACTATGCATCCGTAGTCTATAATGATTTATCAGTTACACTAAACTTAATTACAGCGAGTACAAAATGCATGTGTCCGATTCATTGCTAATGTGAGACGCGACGAGCATATTTACACCAATTTTTAAACTCAAGTGGCTAAAACTCGTCGATAGGCGTACCCTATCAATTGTCATACTTATTTCAAAAAAATGAAGTCGCAATGCCCCATTACCTCTACAAGTCCCTTTAATCGTATGGAGAGTATCCATAATCGCACAAACAGACACACAGCTAACACACTTTAAATAGCAAAACATCGTACGGTGAAATGCAACAAATCATTTATCATAACAGCAAGCCCCCTCTGGAACAAATATCTACTGCAAACCTATCCCAAAAATTCAGCCACCATGCTCAGGAGTAAAATCCACCCTACTCTACTTTCTACTTACCAATAACAAACCAACAAAAAGGGTATCCTGCAAACAACATCAGTTATCACAGTACTAGAGTCAGAATATGTACGCTCTATTTATAAATTAGTAACAGGAATTTTATTTTAAGACTAATTATTACTATTTTTTATTCCTAATATTATTCCTAATTAACATTATGCTTCGGTATAAAATAAACATTGTTTCACTGTAAATATTTGCATTAGTTTTAGCAGTTAAGTGATAATGTTGATAATTCTGGTTTTAGAATCACTATTAGTATAAGAATATAATAAATAATTAAGTACTGGCATGGAGTAAACATTTGTATTAGATTTAGTATACTCTTACGCATAACTTATAATATCAAATTGTATATTTCATATGTAACCATACTATGTACTATGTATGTATATTATAGAGGATGGCTACAATTAAAGGGGCTCCATAGCCCTATGTAGCACGCCTTTAAGCCAATAAATATCAATATCAATATCTTAAAGGATCTTAAAGGATTAAAGGATCGTAGAAACCTTCACTCCGTATGCCTAGTTCACAAACTACTTTCAACATCGTCACCGTCTTATCTCGCCTCTAGCTTTCAATTCCTTCACTCAAACCACATGTTTAATACCAGGTCTAGGTCCGGTACACAACTCTCATTTCCCATATACAGAACTAATCTCCTTGACCACTCATTCAAAATCCACGCTATTCGAACTTGGAATGCTCTTCCGTCTGAAATCAGAGACAAATATATAAATAACTTCTATGCTTTTAAAAGTGCCACTACTTCCTATTATTCAAATTCTTAACTGTACAAACAATAAGTGATATCAAAACACCCAAACAACCCAAATAATGAAAATAAATTACGTATTTATATGCTCGGTTACCTGTGTTACTCTATTTACTTTACGAGGACGCCTTCTTTGTTACTGTTGTGACTTTGCGACCAACGTGATCTACTGACTTGACTTGTACGTCTCGGGGCGTGGTGACGATGGGTAGGTCCTACCTCGAGCCCCACGGCTTGGGAGCCACTTTGTGACTTCACGCCCGATGTGAGCCACAACGTCCTAACCTGTACGTCTCGGTTCGTGGTCAATCGTGTCTACCAAGTCACGTCGCAACACTTTACCAACACTGCTTTGCCCGAACAACCCGACCAGCGCCAGAGTGTGATTCACTCGTGACTCACTAGATAGAGTCACTTTAGGTCGGGGGTTGGTGTAGGTAAAGGTCACCCGTTCTAACCCTATGCCTGACTCGCAAACTTGCCCTGTTCCTAGCTCGCGGAGAGATGAGACTAACATAGACCGGAAAACAAGAAACGCAAATCGAAAACACATAAACGCGACGCAAAAATAACAACAACTCGCCAGAGTGTACTGACAGTGCAACCCAGCACGGTCCAGCACACTACCCACAGGGGGTAGAGAACCCGTCTTACCAGGCACGCTAGTGGTGAGCCACGCCGTCGCTGGTCCGCTCCACGCTCGTTCTGGGCCTCGGGCACTGCTGCTGAAAGTAGGTCAACCACCCGTGATGCGTCGTGGTGTGGACTGAAGGTCCTTGCAAAACTACGCTATGAGTTGAGGAAAACAGGGGGCAAACATGCATTACTAAGTGAAAAGCTGTGTGCTTTTAGTGGACTTTACTGACTCAACAAAGAATTTAGATTACAACAGTGAAGTTATGTTTCAAATGAATTTAGCAATCGGATCCGAATTTAGACAACAAAATACATACATGTGATACAGGGAAAACAATAAAAATACAAGAAAATGAAAGCCAACGCTCTACTCAACCATGTCCTTTCTGTCCCACTCCAAAGTCCTATCCTGTTCCTTGGTCTTGAGTGAAGAAAGGGGGGGGGGAAAGATGTGGCTGCAAACGGCGACGCGCTCCGGCGCGTAGGTAGCCTACGGGGGAAGGCGTCCAGTGGGGGACGCGGACCTGGTGTCCTACTGCGTCCCTCTCAGCTACTCGCCCAGAATGTTTAGTTTCGCTTACCACAGCCCCAGATGTTCTCGTAGAGGGAGAGATGCCCTTGATCTAGCATCGTGGTACTGACTAACCACGTGGTCTTGTACTTTACTGGCACTAACACGTGCACCCTATCTCGACACCGCAAAGCCAGTCCGAAGACAGGAACTGTAAACTTGATATGAGCTCATGCTCCCCGCAACTCTGTAGTAGTTTAGAATTTACCGTGTACTCGCCGGGTCGTCATTATCAGACGTACTGTTGGCGGCTACCCTTTACATAGGGGTCACCAAAAACGCGCTGTATTCTTCAGAATAAGTTTCAAATAGTAAAATAATGTTAAAATAAGACCAACTCCCTAAGCCTAGTCGGCCACTCCGTAATGGACGGAGGCTCCACGACCATGATGGCTCTCGCAGGGTGGGTTCCAACGCTGGCACGACACGTGCACCTGGGACTCAACCGTCCGGTTCCAAAGCGTGACCCACTGTGGTAGAGGTGGATGCTTCTTGCTGCCTCGCACTCGTTCGGGGCTTCTTCTCGCCCTCGCCATCCGGTCACGTGTGTCTCTATGGACACTGCCATTGGTCAGTCTTCTTGGTTCAAAACTCCGCGGGTCATCCTAGGCTCGCGATTCGTTGACTGCAAATTCAACAAAATTCACATTTCCGTTGGATTTTGTCACCGACGTTGCCATTTACGTTTGCCGCATTCCTCAACCCTTGCTCGCTGCCGTCGAAAGATGAAGCCAACGCACTTTTCCAGCCCGTTCTGAATTTAGCATGGGGTGACGTCACTTCTAGGCCACTCCGGTAAACCCGAAACCAAAAACATGAGCCTCGGCTCCACAACTTCACATTCCACACTTTCAACCCTAAGGTTGGCCTTTGCATGCCTAGATGCAGATTCACACTGGCTTGAACACTTGTTAGAAAAATATGATTTAAAGTCCCGAAAATATTGAAAGTTCCACATGATATGAAATACATAGACAGATTTATAAGCAGCAAAAATATAAAAATACAAGGGGTAGGGCTGTAACGTTACACTGTAATGAAACTGTATGAAAGCGATGGATGAATGCGGAGAATGAAATGATAGCTAAATTGTGTAAATTGTTTATCATAATTTCAAATGTTTATGTTTTCAGTTAATTATGTGTAATTTTCATCAGGCCAATTACTTTGTGTTCAAATTATCGATAATTTTCATAAGCCTTCATTATCATTTGTATTATTATTATTAGTTGTATTAGGTTGGATGGAAGATAAGGCTTCACTAGCCTTAATCCCGCCTTAAAATAAAGACCTTTATCAAACTCCTCAGACGATTATAAAGCCCTCAAGAAAATCCACTCCTTCAAATAAGAAACACAAAAAAACAATTTTATTCACAAAAAATTGAAAAGGCCGACAATAAAACAAGAGCATCGTGGCAACTAATAAAATCACAATGTTCAGCCCCACAATCACGTGATGACCTTTGCTAAACATAGAAGGCTCCCTAGTGTCAGATCCGAACATAATATCAAACTATTTAAATAACTACTTTATAGAAGCGGGCATTAAAAACAGACCACAAATTAAATCATAATACTGCAATGCCCCCCACAGCAACAATCCCTCAAATCCCACAGTCAATGTTTCTTTTCGACACCACCTCAACAGAAATTGCAAAAATTATTAGATCGTTAGGTAACAAACAATTTTCCCGGACTAGACGATGTCCCCACTGCAATTTATCAAAATGTTACAAATCCATTTCTATTCCCCTATCATTAATAATAAACAAATCATTTGAAACTGGTATTTTCCCTTCAAAGCTGAAAGAAGCTAAAGTTATTCCCACTTTAAGAAAAAGGGCTCTCTAAACGACCCAAACAACTTTCGCCCAATATCTCTTCTCTCTTCCTTTTCAAAAATCTTTGAAAAAGCCTTTTATGCCCGCTTAACCTCTTTTACATCCAAACACAACATATTATCACCAAGCCAACATGGTTTCCAAAAAGGTAAATCAACTACCACAGCTATTTTTTCACTTCTTTCAACTATCCACGATGCACTTGATAAAGGGGACGTTCCCATAGGCATTTTTTACGATCTTAGTAAAGCATTCGACACCATCGATCACTCTATCCTACTATGCAAATTAGAATCAATGGGAATCAGGGGCCAGGCCCACTCCTGGATCTCCTCTTACCTATCTGCCCGGTCTCAAATAGTCGAAATCCGCAAACTCAACCACCCTCTTCAATCTCAACCGCTGATCCTGAAAAGTGGGTGTCCCACAAGGAACCAGTCTTGGACCACCCATCTTCCTCCTTTATGTCAACGATATGCCAGAATGTTTCACCGCTGGTACACTAACAAAAATACGTCGATGATTTCAGCCATATACTCACAGCACAAAAAGGAAAATCTTTAGCACCACTCTCACAAATGTCCAACGAACAAGCTTCCATAATGTCACAATACTGCAACAAAAACCTCCTTTCTATTCAACCGTCAAAAACGGTGTATTTAAATTTCCACTCACAAGTAATTGGATCCACCGAAAGCCTCCTCATTCGCATCTCATCTAAGAGCATTGCCTGCTCTGACGCCATCAAGTTCCTGGGTCTACATATGACTGACACCCTTGATTGGACAGACCACATGACGCTGTTTGCTCAAAGATAAAGAGTGGTTGTTTCCTCCTCAGAAGAATAAAAGCCCTAGTCAACCACAACGTCCTTATTCTCATATACCATGCTCACATCCCCTCACACATATCGTACGGACTTATTTTCTGGGGAAACTCGCCGCACAGCTATAAGAGTTTTTAGATTACAAAAACGGGCCATTCGAATTATAGTAGGAGCCTCTTGGCGTACCTCGTGTAGAAATATCTTTCCTACCCAAAAATCTTGACCTTAGCAAGTACTTTAATACAACTTGCAGCAGTCTTTATCAAATCAAAACCCTCACCTCTTCAAATTAAACTCAACAATTCATGACCATGATACACGATCACAATCAAAAATTCATGTCCCAACTCACAATACAACGCGTTTTTCCAAAGGACCTCATTACCAATGTCTAACAATCTACAATCATCTACCACCAGAAATTAAAAACATACAATCACTAGACTCTTTCAAATACACATTGAAATCATTTCTAATAGAGCATTGCTTCTACACAATCAATGAATACCTTCATCCAGCTGACTTTTAACTTAATTTAGTGCGCCCGGACATACAAATACCCCATCCATAACTTTACACTCAACTTTCCTTCCATATTCCTGACACTTGTACGTATGAACATGAATATAATTGAAAATAATGCAATTCAAGACAAAAATAAGTACCTATTATGTATAGAAATAGAACGGAAGATATTATGAAATGTATATTTTTATGTATAATTTTATAAGTTAACAATGTATGTATTATTCTTAACCATAGGCTAGGCTATTCACTTTCTCCATTAAGAGTTATACTTGTGCAATGTACCAGTCAAGGTGAATAAAATTATTATTATTATTATTATTATTATCTATCTATCTATCTATCTATCTATCTATCTATCTCTCTCTCTCTCTCTCTCTCTCTCTCTCTCTCTCTCTCTCTTATCTCTATCAAGTGCGTTATTCCAATTTTATTCATATTCATTTTCATCTTTGCTCCGCATCGTTATAGCTTCGTAGAACCAGCAGAACTATGGCAGCCACTAACAACGCAACAGACAAAAACTCCCCCAGAACTGTCAAGGAACTGGCGGAACTTCACTACAGGCTGGAGGGTTCCTTCTCGGCACAGCTGGCCACGTTACAGGAGACCCTGATGACGCAGATAAGCCTCCTTGCCACCAAGTCCGGCTCGGCGACCGACGTCTCTAGCAACCACCTCCGGAGCGGCGCTCCGTCTCCACAGGAGATATTCGATCTGCAGACTCTGCTGGAGTCTCAGATCGCGGCCGTGAAGGCCAGCATCGCCGAGGAGATGAGGGCAGCGCGGGCTGACATCGCCCGCCTAACGGCGGCGTCCGAGGAGCACTCGGACCGTCTCGACGCTGACGAACAGTACAGCAGGCGTAACTGCCTGCTTGTGCATGGCCTCCCTGAACGACCTAATGAAGATGTTCTCGACACTGTCCTCCACTTTGCGAATACGACATTGTGCATGGACCTGTACCCGTTAGACATCGACCGCTGTCACCGTCTGGGACCTGTCAGGCGTAACTCCGCAGAGGTCGTGTCGTCGGGACGCCCTCGTCCGATCATCATCAAGTTCGTCAGATATATCGTCAGGGAGCAAATCTGGAGCGTTAAGAGGCGGCTGGCGAAGAAGGAGCTCCTTATAACGGAGTCACTCACAAATGTGAGGTCGAAACTCTACGCCACTGCCAAGGAGATCGCCGGCAAACGGAGCGTCTGGACCCAGGATGGGAGGATCGTCGTCCTTTGTCCAGACAACACGCGACTGTACGTCACACGCGAACGCGACATCCACAAAATACGAGCGGTGTATAACCCCCAATAAACCCCGGATTGACAATTGAAAAATAGGTTTCTACGTGTGGGACTTTCTCCACTCTATTATCCAATTATTATTCGTAAAGAAAACTCTTTTTTATTTTACCTTAATGTTAAGCAAACCTACTTGTGTTATTCTAATTTTGTTCAGTGTGCATGTATGTGTGTGTGTGCGTTTCATTATGATTAACAAAGAAGACGGAATCGGAAATGGTGAGTTAACCAAGCATATAAAATCGATTACATTATCAACGATAGGGAAATTCTCTTATATAAATATAACTATTATTGTTAGTATCTTTATCATTGTTGTTGTTATCCAGTTAAACTTAATTTTGTTTAAAAATGGTTCGCAATCATAAGTTGGCAACAATGAGCATTCCAAGTTTCACCCCACCCCAACCCACCCCCACATTGCCAGACAACACTTCAAACTTTATCGACATTTTAATGACGTTACCAGACGTAGTAAACGACCCTTCTCTCTCTCCACCCATGTCGCCTACCATTCATCCTTCGACTGGGATTGTTCTAAAAACACGTTTGGCGGGACATCCAAGGTCTCTCTCAGTGGTGCATCTGAACGCTTCGTCACTGATGGCCCACTGCCTGGAGCTGTTAATGACAATAATGTGCATGTTATTCTCGTAAGCGAGTCCTGGTTAAAACTGTCACTTTCTTCTAGTCTAGTCAAATTAGATGGATACCGTCTAACACGAAACGACCGCACTAAGCGGCGAGGTGGTGGTGTATGTTCCTATGTCCGTTCCGACATTAAATGTAAAATATTAAGTCAGTCACAAAGCGAATATAACGCTAGGCCCGAATACATTATCTTTGAAATTAAATAAAGAAACCAAACAGTGCTTATTTCACTCGTATATCGTCCACCCAAAATCGGCTTTTTATCTGAATTTGAAACAGCCCTATTAAATTATATTGCACATTATGAACACATAATCGTGATGGGAGACTTCAACACAAATTTGCAATTGGTCAATCACACCGATACAAAACAATTAAAAACTATACTCGAATCCTGTAATTTAACTGTACTCCCCCTAGAGCCAACACACCATACTTCAACCTCTCATACGTGGATTGATATTATGATGACATCTAATCAGGACAAAGTGCTAAATCATTTCCAACTCTCGATTCCGGGAATTTCCGCACACGACTTAATATATCTTCAATACTCAATCCGAACTCCAAAGCATAAACCAAAATTAATTTCTCGTCGAGCCTTGAAATTTATCAACACTGACAAATTTAAATTGGACTCGATATCTTTGCCCTGGGATGATATACTGACTGCAACTACTATTGACGATAAACTATCCGTGTTCAACAATCTGTTGTTACAACTTTACGACAAACACGCCCCTCTTAAAGTGGTTAGGGTAAGTAAGCCTCCGTCACCTTGGCTAAACACAGAAATTAAAGACCTTATGTCTAGACGGGACGCTGCTTACAATAGATACAAACGTAACCCTACTGACGACAACAAAGAGACATATAGGACATTAAGAAACAAGACAAACCAGACAATTAGAACAGAAAAAAAGAGACACACTTATAAGTCTTTGGACCCTAAAACACCTATTAAAAAAATGTGGCAAAGTCTGTCACAAATGGGCATTGGTAAACAAAAAGATGAAGAAGCTCCACTTGAAATACCATTAGATACAATTAATACCCATTTCACTACACTACACCTTTAATTTTGATCCTTCAATAAAACATTCACATATAAAAGACATCGAAGACAACCAAGCTAAGCCAACCTACGACCCATTTCACTTTAAACATGTTACCCCAAGAACGGCCTTGCACGCCATAAAACGAATAAAATCAAATGCTCAAGGAATAGATCTAATACCGATTAAACTTATTCAATTCATGATTAATCTCTCCCCCATCCTAATCGAGCCAATATTACACATATTTAATTTTTCTCTTACATATAACGCCTACGCTAATATGTGGAAACAAGCCTTTGTCCGCCCTCTGCCTAAAAAGACAAATCCTTCTACACCCAATGATTATCGCCCAATTAGCATTTTACCCGCCTTGTCTAAAGCCCTGGAATATATTGTCCACTGTCAAATATCAGATTTTCTGAAATTAAATCAAATTCTAGACGAGCACCAATCTGGTTTCCGATGTAATCACAGTACATCCACAGCACTCATTAAAGTAACTGATGACGTAAGAACTCACATGGACAGTAGACAACTTACCATACTGACACTTCTTGACTTTAGCAAAGCTTTTGACTCCGTTGACATAGACATCTTATAAGCAAACTTAAATCTATAAATTTTCTCCTTCCACACTACAATGGATGAATTCGTATCTCCACGGCAGGCAACAGTGCATTATCTCAGGTGACAATCAATCTAATTGGCTGTCGCGATAGGGGTGGCCTACCCCCTTCTCATTTTTTATTCATTTATATTTGCATATCAACAGTTTAGGAGCTCCTTTGCACGTCAACTGCAAGTAGTTTAGCATACTGACCAATTAGACATTAGCCACTTTGCATACTGACCGTTTAGACATCAACCACTTTGCATACTGACCAATTAGACATAACCACTTGCATACTGACCGATTAGGCATTAGCCACTTTGCATACAAAACCAATTACGATATGGCCATTAATAATTAGGGTGAATAAATTCTTATATGACTTATTAACTAATCAAGTAGTATTTTCAATTTTAAATCAATATTAATTGTGATTAATATTGATGTGTAATAAGACTAGATGAGAGCTGGAGAAGCATCTCTAAATTCTAGGCTGATTTCAAGGTAGTCGAAGCATCTCGAGGCCGGGGTTAAATGGAAACACCTGCAAGGCTACGCAGTTCAGAAAAAGATAATTGATGTCAACAAGGGCTTATGAAAGGAAAGTAAGTCGACGATAGACATCCGTCTGGGTGGTAGTATGGGGGTGTCTGGAGGACCGCAGGCTCACCGACAGTAGGTCGCGCCAAATCATCTCGCAAGAGCGAACACAGAGATAATTGGCGATGTTATCGGACTTTCCGAGTATGGAACTGCGTGGTTGTAAGATCCAGTCCTAAGGTAGGGGCGAGTTAACAGGAGACTCACCCATAGGGCATATGTCCAGGGGTATCGCCATAAGAAAACCAGTCTCAAGTTGAGGTTGCTTCAACCATATAATTGGTCAGTTCCTAGTAAACTAGAGACTTCGATGGAGTGGGGGTTGTTTCTACGCACGTTCTGCAGAGAAATGTGGGGAACAACGGACAGTGGTAAAAAGACGGTGGTAGTGGTGTGTGGTGTTTTCTTGAGGTCCCAGAGTGGACGTGTTGGTCGTGTGGTGGCCTATAGGGCGTGTGGATCAAGCCACAGTTGTGAAGATGGAGGCAACTCACCTGTGCCTAGGAGATATGATTCGGTAAAGTGCGTTTTAGATGAGTGCCTATGGTACGGGACATAGTAACTCATGTTAGGAAGATTAGAGTTGTCGTGTGAATAGGATCAGTGTGAGCGGATATAGGAGTTCAATAAGGCATAATAATCAAAAGTGTGTGTTTATTTTCATTAGAATTGAGGTTCATCTACGAACATTTTGTACTTTTGTATGTGTCTACTGACCATAATATCTACGTGAGGTTCATCTACGAACATTTTGTATTTTGTATGTGTCTACTGACCATATATCTACGAACATTTTTTGTATTTTGTATGTGTCTACTGACCATAATATCAACGTGAAGTTTATCTAAAAACATTTATCATCAAAGACAATCACCGTACGCAAGAAACAATCATTAACTCTTTTTTTGATTACAATTACCTCATTTAAAAAGACTACATTCAAGCACCGACCGTCTCTTCAAGAAACAAAGACGTAATTAGCGGAGTGTATGTGAACTGTAACCCATACGGGGCCGATCACCCAGTGATACATTAGCAATCTTCAGGAAGTTTAACTACGCATAACCAGATTACTACGTACCCAACGTCAAGATCCCCCAAGAATTCCCCTAATAGTGCTACGTCATCAACGTCAATAACATTACACCAATACATAAAGGATTACGTCAAAGACCTCAATAACGGCTAAGTACCTGTCTAATGACAGTTTTCATTAAACCACAATATAATTTTGTAAACTTGTAGTAGTGCTGTATTAGTCTGTCACCATTATTCAATTTAACGAGCTCGTAGGTAGGATGTAAAACCAATGTATCGCCATAGTAACCGTCAATAGTGAACAGATATTGTGAAACGTTAAAATGCCTACATATGTGTAGTAGTAGTAAACCTAGTCACGCCCTCCTTACGTCACTAAACCATATGCATAATATTTACTGGAAGTGAATGCAGACGGGGACGGGGACTCAGAGGTGACGCCAGCAGAGGTAGGTATAGGGTACTAATTAAGTGAAGAATTAGACCTGAGAACTATAAAATAAATTAATTGTTGTTTAATTACAAATCATTTAAATATTAACTGATTTTCTAACTTTGGATTAAGGGGTTTTGTGTTCGAGGACTTGAGCTAGATAAAATTACTATGTAAATTTGTGAGATCGGTTCCAATCCGGGCAACGACAGGGTCTGATCGCCACATGGCTACCAGTGACGGCAGGTGTGCCGCAAGGAAGTGTTTTAGGACCTTTGTTATTCTCATTGTACATTAACGACATTTCAAATTCACTCATTTATTGCTATCACCACCTATACGCAGACGATCTGCAAATTTATATACATGTCTCTCCCTTACTAATTAATCAAGCAATTGAAATGATAAACAAAGACCTGCAATCCTTTGCTTTGTGGGCAACTAAAAACGTTTTGCAAATATACCCCAATAAGTCTCAAATCATTATTTTAGGCTACCACAAACTTTTAGCAAAATTAGACCACTCGACAATCGACAACGTTTCTTTGAACGGTACAACAATACCCTTTCAACAACAAGTCAGAAACCTAGGACTTATTATGACTTATGACCTGACTTGGACGGAACATGTCAAACACGTTTGTAAAAAAACGTATGCTGCACTACACTCACTAAACAGACTAAAAAACTTCTTTCTGACTAAACTAAAAACAATGCTAGTTCAATCTCTTATTATTCCCCATTTCGATTACTGCGACGTTGTTTACAATGACTTGACCGAGGACCTGGCTATTCGTCTCCAAAGGGCACAAAATTCCTGTGTCCGATTTAAATGAGAATAAGAAAATCTGACCATATAACCCCGGGTTTCAAGACGCTTGGTCGGGCTAGATTAAAGGATCGAAGAAACCTTCACTCCGTATGCCTAGTTCACAAACTACTTTCAACATATTCACCGTCTTATCTCGCCTCTAACTTTAATTCCTTCACTCAAACCACATGTTTAATACCAGGTCTAGGTCCGGTACACAACTCTCATTTCCCATACACAGAACTAATCTCCTTGACCACTCATTCAAAATCCACGCTATTCGAACTTGGAATGCTCTTCCGTCTGAAATCAGAGACAAAATATATATAAATAACTTCTATGCTTTTAAAAGTGCCACTACTTCCTATTATTCAAATTCTTAACTGTACAAACAACAAGTAATATCAAAACACCCAAACTACCCAAATAATGAAAATAAATTACGTATTAATTAATATGCTCGGTTACCTGTGTTACTCTATTTACTTTACGAGGACGCTTTCTTTGTTACTGTAATGAAACTGTATGAAAGCGATGGATGAATGCGGAGAATGAAATGATAGCGAAATTGTGTAAATTGTTTATCATAATTTCAAATGTTTATGTTTTCAGTTAATTATGTGTAATTTTCATCAGGCCAATTACTTTGTGTTCAAATTATCTATAATTTTCATAAGCCTTCATTATCATTTGTATTATTATTATTATTAGTTGTATTAGGTTGGATGGAAGATAAGGCTTCACTAGCCTTAATCCCGCCTTACAATAAAGACCCTTATCTATCTATCTATCTATCTATCTATCTATCTATCTATCTATCTATCTATCTATCTATCTATCTATCTATCTATCTATCTATCTATCTATCTATCTATCTATCTATCTATCTATCTCTCTCTCTTAAAGATTTTGCCATACAATTGCTTGTTTTATAGATAGAAACTTTTATTGATTTTGTTATCTCACTCATCTTTATTATTATTTTGTTAATTTGATTAATTTGTCTACAGTACTATGTGTACTATACTTATGTTTTTACGCTGTTATAATGTAAACTTTTGTTGGGCTTGGGCCTCACCCCGCCTTAATTGTGTATACCAGGACGAAAATGTACCTGAGATTGTTTGAACAATAAAGAACTACTATAATAATAATAATAATAATAATAATAATAATAATAATAATAATAATAATAATAATAATAATAATAATAATAATAATAATAATAATAATAATAATAATAATAATAATAATAATATATATATATATATTTTTTATTGAAATACATATCGCTTATACATTTTTTTATCAAACAAGTTCGGCCATCCACAAGCTGCACAGAACAGCTTAACTGTGGAATATGTTACATTTAAAAAAAAATTATACATGTGAAATAATGATTTTTAAATAATTCAATAATTCAAAATTCCAGATAGCAATACAAAAATTAGTGAAGTAACAGTAAGTAACAGTAAGCAGTGAATGACTCAGCGTGTAAAAAATAAAATAAATTTAAAATACTAAAATAAAAGATTAAAATAGTAGGTAAAAACAAGTTAATGTGCGAATTAAATACTTAAGAGGATGGGATAGTAGCAAAACTAAAACCACGCGAAAACACGGGTCCCTCGTGACATCTCGAGAACGACGCAAAACATCCAAAAACCGACTCTCGACCGAACCGTGGCCCTGCCAGAACCATAAAATGCAAGAAAAGATATTGTAATGTGATGGTAATTAAGTTTTTAAATAGAAATTTAATTAATTAAATGCATATTTTAAATATAACCGCACCAATTATTATACTTGAAAATTTTTTCTTGGATTATACATCTCCAACAAAACCACAACTCGGTCCAGAATCCGTCCCTAGACACCCCGCATAGCCCTCGAGATATCACGAAAAAACCGTAACCTCGCGTATAGCTTCAATTTCGCAAGTATCCCATCCTCTTAAAACTAGCCAAAGTGGTAAAATTTTACTAGATTGTAATTAATTAGATGATTAATTAATTAATTAGATGATTAATCAATTAACTAAAAATATAAGTTTTCACCATTTTAATTATTCATAAAAAAAGCTTCATTTGGTCCCAAGTCGACTATGTGTGATCATCTACACATTTGATTGAAATAAATATAATTAATTCCAATCTAATTCAATTAAATAATAATTAAGTGGAATTCAGTGTGGGACCAATCATTATTTAGGTTTATTGGTGATCATTTGTTTTTAATACTACATTGTCAATCGTAGCGCATAATTGAATGTAAGACAATTGTAGGAATCAGCTCATCTCAATTTCATTAATCCATTAATCTGGGAAGTTGGCATGAATTTGTTTGGGGCCATCAAAATTTGGATTTATTGGCATTATGTTGTAAAGGGGTGAAATTGTATGACAAGCGGTAGAATTTTAGGTGTGCATAATTATACATAAATCGAAAAGTGGTAAAATATTAATAAAATTCACTTTAATACGATGATTAATTAATAAATTTTAAATATTTTTTCATTTATTCATTTCCGTAAAATAAGCTTCATTTTGGGATACCAATGTCGATGTGTTGTCTCCTTTAAAAAATTTGTTGGTAAATTAATCAATTAATTGTATTATTTCAATTAATAAGAAAGTTACAGGACTCAAAACTTGGGGCATCGAGTTTTGGATCCTGTGGTCAATTAGTAAATTCACAAATTTTATGCTTTCTCACGATTTGCACGATTGTTAGGCTTATAGACCCCAACTATAGTTACTACTCCCACAGTCCACTGTCCACCCACACCCCCTTCTAGTTCTCCTCACTCCACTCCCACCCAACAGCGCCACTGGCGTGTCTTGTTTAAATAACTGTATTGACCTAGGTTAAGTTAACTCTCTGCCTCTCGTCTCGAGTGAGCAAGGCCTGTTTGGCGAAAACCGTTTCGAATTTTTGTTTTATTATGTTTATTTGTGTGTCTTTCTTCTACCGCGATCACTGCAGTCACGACAGAGTAAGCTGTGGACTCCCTACCACACCCCTACGAACATTTACCTGGAATGTGGGAAGGGACCCGGGTTCGAACCCGGTGCTGTCTGGAGTTTTAAATTTCTGAAGTGTTCAGTAATATTAATAAATATTAATTATCTTATCATTATATGATATTGTTTAATGTGGTTAAAGAAGAAGAACGGTAGCAGGAGAGTTCCTATTATTTCTTCAAGGTTATTTTCTGTGAAGAAATAAATAATAAATAAAAATTTATTTAGGAGTCTACCCACTCAGTTATATCACTGAGTCCAGTGGAGACTTTAAATCAAAGCGACCAAGCCAACCCTGTAGTGCCCCGACGCATCGACGAAGTGAGCGATAACCAACCAAAAGATCGTAGTTTTAATAGGAAATATAGCAACAGTGGTATGACAGTGCGAACACCCGCGAATCAACGCCAGAATCAACAAGCTGATTCAGAAAAACTATGAACTTACTATGTGCTTCGTTGCTAGACTGCTCCAAAGTCACCGTTTTACAAACTCCTAAGACACGAACTGATGGACTTAAGTCCAAATCAGAAGTTAAAAAACTACTGACTTTAGCGGGAATCGAACCCTGTACCTTCTGCATTGGAAGCAGATACGCTAACAACAAGGCCAACGAGCCACACACAAGACCAACGAGCCCTCATTCGTTTACCTTACTCACAACTTATTCTCCGCAATGTGGCAATGCCAAGCTGTGTAAATACCAATCCTGCACCAGGTTTGCATGATCGGGGTTTGGTCACGGGACTCTTTGACATTGAAGTTCCAGCCGGACTACAACAACAATACGCACCGCCATATAGATGTTGTTTAAGGTTGAATATTATCAATGTCCAGACAAATGTGATCAAACCAATGATATTTAACATCTATAGTAGGCTAGATCAGCGTTACCCAAACTACGGGTCGCCATGTGTTCGATGCCGGGTCGCGGTATAATACTGCCATGTGCATGGGGTTTATCTTTTAGTACAAAACAGCAATTCTTACCAAAGATTGGTTCCACATCTAAATTGTAGAAAGAAATACTATTGTGTCAGTCACGTACAGACAGCCTCAATACCAAGGATTAAATCTACAGTGGTCGAACGAACAACCAAGATGAAGGAGGCTTGGATTCGTCAATAATCAAAAGATTATTTAAAATTTGGTTTTACAGACTGAAAATTGACATGAAAAAAAAACATGAAAATTCAAAACCGCAATGTGTTATCTGCTTTGAAGTTCTTTTGTCAGAAAGTTTGAAGATCTCCTCTCACAAGCACCTGCACACGGAAGTAAGGTGGCTCTCGAGGGGGAAAATTCTCTCGCGAGTTTTCGAGCTCAAAGAAGAAATTAAACAATTTTGTAATAACAAGAATATGCAGCATTTTTAAATCGACGAGTGGGTTTTGAAATTCGTATATTTAGCAGATATGTTTACACAATTGAATGAACTCAATTTAAAATTGCAAGGCAAAAACAACAATGTGGTTATTTCTTACAGAGAAGATAGGAACTTTTATAAAAAACAGTTTCGCTGTGGCTTATGCGCGTGGACACCTAAATTACTATGTTCCCAACTTTCAACGAAAGAATGGTTGAAATAGAAGAATCCAATAGATTGGATTTGGATATGCAGGAAATAGTTCTGCAAACAATTAAAAATCATCTGCAAAACTTGGAAACAAAACTAGAACAATATTTACTGTGGAGCACTTCCAAACCATTGAGAGTATGCTATGGGTGCATAGCCCCTATCTACTGACAAGTGTAAGTGACATTTCAATAGCTGGTTTGAGTGATAAGGAAGAGGAAGAGATGACAGGTTTGCAAAACAACTTGTCACTGAAAAGAGGGTTCGATAGTTTGTCCTCATGGGCATTTTAGCTAAATGTGCGGTCGAGTTTCCGAACATTAGTGCTAGGGCAGTTTTGTTTTTACTACCGTTTTCCACGACCTACCTGTGCGAATTGGGGTTTTCAACTCTCACAAAACTCAAGACAAAAGATAGGAACCGTCTCCAAACTAGTTCCAGTATGAGGAGAGTTGCACTGTCGACTGCAGATCCTAATTGGAGAGAGCTGACTGAGAATCATCAAGCCCACCCATCCCACTAAACCTGGCTGATTGACTGTCATGGTAAGCTTGTTTTGTTTATTTACCATAACATGTAAAACGAATTAAAATCTGTATAATTTTCTCATTACAAAAACTATAATAATAATAATTATACATTGTTGTAGCACGCATTTCAATTATTCTATTCTTTCTAAAAAAGACAGTTAAAGCATGCGTTAATTAAGCCGAGTCGTTAATAGTAGGAGCATGATTAAACCGGGTCGCCATATTGTAAGTTTGGGAAACGCTGCTATAGATTATGTGGTAAAGAAATAATTTTGGGGATTTTGCCCCTTTAAGACATTTTAAATTGAATGGTGAATTAAGCAGTCTTTTTTTCTTTCCGAATTTAGCTTTACAAAATAACTTATCTTTCTCTATTAATTTAACATAGGCTATAACGTTTTTAGTTCTAACAACTGAGTTAAAATGGAGACAATAATTGAAACTTGTAACATATGAATGTAAACAAGAATGCGCCCCTCTAGCCTAGGGGATGTGCCTTAAGGGGCGGTAAAACACGTACTGGTCAAAACCAGCCACAGGCTGGGAAGCGAAAGAGGGAAGGGTGGGTTCTTACGTCGTGGTCGTCAATGTCTTTGTCATCGTTCGTGTTGTCATTGGCTCCGTCGTCATTGAGGTCGTCAAGAGAAGGTGGAAAGGTTCCCGACGACGACCGTCAGAGTTCGCCTCTAGTTTCGGGACATAAGGTACTACCCTACTAACTAGCTGATGTTTTCGAGATGACTTTACCTCTTTCCTTGCATTTGTCGATACCCCGAGCCCAGACGGGAGCAGATGATGTAGAAAATATATTTTGTTGTTAACCCTTAGGTAATAATACACCACTATAGCCTAGGGGATATGGGGGGGGGGGAGACGTCCCATGGGTCGAATCAGCCACGGGTAGTTAGAGGAAAGGGGGTTCTCACTTAGCACTCGTCATCGTCTTTGTCATCGTTCGTGTCGTCTTGGTCGTCGTCGTCGTCGTCGGGATTTCGTCAAGGGAAAGTTTAGTCTACATCTAGCACCGTCATCTGATGAATGGATAAGCCTACGTTATTAAATATTAAAAATTTTATCAGCGATTTTTTTCTTTGATGGGGAGAACTTGTTTCCTGTTTCAGCTTGAAAGTTTTCATTTTATAAGAGGAACGGGAACTTGACTTATTATTATGGGTGTGTGAGTCATGATTTTGTAGTTCGAGTCGAGTCCAAGAACTTAAAATAACTCTAGTATCGAGTCCAATAGTGGCTACTTTTTTTTTTAATTTCACTATTGGTCTCCTGACATTATATTTACAATATGAACAATATTAATTTTATTTATTCATTGAAGTAAGTCAAAAGTGAAGAAAGTGAAGACTAAGTAAAATATATTGATGATCTTGATCTAGATCATTTTATTGTACAAGCATAAATGTTATTGTAGCAAGGTGTGTTTATCATACGAGTTTAAGCGGTTCAACTAATTCTATTTAAAAGTTAGTTCGAACTAGTTTCGAACTGAGGATACAATTCAAGTAATATGGCACTTCAGTGATTCTGTATGTGTGTATACGTCGAATATCAGCCGAATCAAATTGAAAAATAGTTTTCAAATGTGTAGGAATTCTTTTAACGACAATGGTTTGTTTGAGAAAAAAATACTTTTTGTTGTTATTTGTCAGACAGTGAAAATGCAGTGCCCAAGGTGTATCGAAACTTGCACGCTCAAGGTACCCCAAATCCGTTTGGAGATGAATAAACCTTGCAAATTTTATACGTACTCCGTACTATGTTTTCCATAGTATTGCACAGATGATAGACTGCAGCTACACTGCGATATATGCATTTCAAAACATTTTTAAAAATACAATCCAGAAATTACAAAATCTTCCGACCAGGGGATTGAACCCAGGTCTCCCCCATTTCGGATAAAAGGGGCGCCTGAGCCAACTAGACTAAGAAAACGTCAAAGTCGTTGTTAGACGAGTGAGTGAGTCATGTGTTGAGTACCGGGAGCATTGTTTTAAGTTGATTATTGGTATGAATAATAAGGTTTTAAGTTTAGTTATATGCGCGTCAACTTTAAGGCCATAATGCGCCACTCTTTTCTATGATAAGCTAGAAAGGAAAAACCAACGCTGTCTAGATCAAGTCTTATGTTTGGGGTAGAAAAAGGAATGATACTGGGCACTCAACCACATGGCTCACTCACTCGTCTATTAACGACTTTGGCTGTTTCCTATAAAGTGAACGTGAATGAAAGGGATGAGTCTTGTTAAACACAGCCCCTGGACATTCCTATAGGTTTCATTATGCTCGAGACCCTGGCTCACGAGGTCTCAGGCTCGACTCCCGCCTTCACTTTGACCTCCGCGAGAATCGAAACCAGGAGGCCTGTTTACTAACGTGATAGAAACCTAGTCCAGCGACAGGGGCGAATTAGATATTGAACGTTTGAACCCAGGGATATTTGCAGATCTGGGGAGTAACGTAACGGAAGCAGCTCTAACGAAATTACTGTTTTCAATTACTTCACATTATTTTGTTTATATAGTTTTGTCTGTCATGAAGCAGGAAGTAGCCACTAGACGAGCCGCACCTATATTCACCATCAAGTGAGGGGTACACTGTCCCTCTTAGGTGATGTAGATACAGGTCTGTAAAGTACTCACGTGCATAGTTTTAATACAAGGTAACAAGGCTAATATAATACGTGATGTCATGTAAATAAGAAGCATTTCATAATTATTGTTGTTGTGACCTCTGGAACAGTTCATATTCTTGATTGCACCAACACTCGTAGCTCCCAATCAGTCTTATCACTGACACTTTGACCTCTGACCTGTTCTCCTCACGCCACCCAGGGCTTTCATCTTGAGATGAACTTTGCATCTGAGTCGACTCGGCGAGTGTGGATTGGCCTAATAACATCACGTGGTGCCTGGTCCGTGGGTGTTTGCTATTGGACGACGGCCATCTTGTTTGTCTCTTGCTTCCAAGTCCACTGACGTGGTGTTGCTCACGGCTGGTTGAATAAAGCGACGACCATATCTAACTCATCATTCTCAGCCCAGAGCTTTGTCGTCTCATCTATAATATTATTATCTCTCTGTCAACAATGTCCAAGGTGTTGTTTGCACTGCTTGTGATGGCAGGCCTCCAGGACGTCCGTGAGTAACTCCTTCTGTTTCAGTTTTATATTTCTGAATAATTAATATTAACTTTTCTAATTACAGGAGTGATTTCCGAACAACAATATTATCAAGAAATCTACACATAATTTATCAATTTTTAATTTTTCCAAATTATCTCACATTAACTAAATTTTAAGAAAAACCATAATATGTTCCTATCATGTCGTCAATATAATATGTACTGTGTGTTTTATAATTTCTAGGAACACACCAATTCATGTCAATATATTTATATATGTTTTGAATTTATAAAATAGAAAAATATGAAATTGTTTCAGAATGACAGGTTTATCAGCACAGGCCCATTGCAAGAACATGTTGCTGTCCTGTAGTGTTGTTGCACAAAGCGCCTTATGTTTAGACGTCCGTCTGAGAAACCCGACACCTCGGTTCAAACCCCACTCGAGTTGTATATTATATTGTAGCTATTGTGTAAATTGTGTGTCTAGAAATAAGCCCTCGTGTATGCACAGGTAAATTATATTATAATCAATGTATCGTAGGTCTGTGCAAAGACATCAGTTTCCTTCCAGTGCTGTACCATGTTTTTAAAACTCATAATAATTGCAATATTCAACAAGTTTGTTGGACGCAGGATCGGTTTGGGCAGTGTTAATATGTCGGCCCGGCAAGTTGGGGACCGTGGTTGGTTACCAAACTATGGCTACCATCACAAAAATTAAAACATATCTAAATCATATCTTGTTCTGACACCTTTTGACTTCTAAAATATGTTAACTTTTTGTTATTTTCAATGTAACTTTGAAGTTTAACAAACTTACTTTATGGGTCAGGCAACATTGGAATTTATATTATACTTGTTCTTTGTGTTGGTGTCGGCTTCTAAGCCCCTGTCTCCTAAGCCCCTGGACCTTTTTTGGCTTCTAAGCCCCTGTGACGACGGTTGTGCTACACGTTGCGAAGCGGGGCTAAGAAGACAAACCGGTCCGGGCTTTAGAAGACTAAAAGTCTCTTAGGCCCTGTCTCCTAACGCCCGCACGATGTTTTGTTCGGTCGCACACGTTGCAAAGCGGGCTGTACTACTGTAGGTGAAACCATAAATTCCCAACTGTTGGTGGTGGGTGGGGTGGGGGGATAAAAATAAATCATTAGCAATATTCGATTGATTAGATATTGCTTAACGTCTCATTCGACTCGAAAATGTTGCAATTAAATCATGTAGGCATTGCAAAAGCACTGTTTTAATATGCATTGATTTTATTGTGACGATTTTATTGTGACAATTTTATTCATAGTTGATGTTGATAAAGAATTGGTTTTGGGAGAACTAACACCATGGTTTTCATTACTTAACAGTAACTGTGTAGCTGCGTGGGTAGACCCCAAATACACATAAATGTATATCTTTTACTTTGCATACTTAATATAATATTACTGCATAATTTATGCCGATTTGGGAAACCCTGCCCCCTTTTAAAACCCATTTTTTGGGTTTTCCTTTTTAAATTTAGTGCTGGCACTCAAGGGCCCGTCTAAGAGTAATAATACTATTTACTTAAAATTCAAAAATTTAAAAAAAGTCCCCCCAAAACCGGGTTTTTCAAAACCAAACGGGCCCCCCACACTCTAGGTGAGCGTCGTAACTAAAAGGGACCATCAGGAAGGGTAAATTTTAATCTTGAATTTTTTTTAGTTGCATTATCCCGTTGAGTGACTAAATATTTTTAGTCACTAAAAACGATTTAATCTGAAGGGCTTTGTTAAGTGCTCACCTGGAATGGGGAGACCTGGGGTTTTGAATCCCGGTTGGGGAAATTTTTTTTTTTTATTTCTAAATTTGTAGTAAACTAGGAAGCTTCGCAAACGTTTTTTTCAGGCGCGTTTTTGGGAAATGAGCGTAATTTTTTAAAAAAAAAAGCGTTTATTACGTTTTTCAAAAAAAAATTTATTTTTCGATTACGCTAAAAATTTCACCCCAAATATATAAATTCAAAAAATTTAAAGGGGTTCGTAAAAAAATCTTTAAAATTGTAAAGCAGTAGAAGTTATAATTCGAAGAAATGTAAAATAAAAAAATAAAAAACGTAAAATTCCCCGTTTTCCCATAAAAATTTATTTTTGGATTGCGCTCAAATTTACAGGGAATATATTTTTTCAAAAAATTTAAAGGTTCTGTAAAAAAATAAATTAAACTTTCGGATAAAGATGAGGTGTTTTTAATTCAAAGATTGTTTAAAAAATCTTTAAAAAAAGATTTTCATAAAAAAATTTTTTTTCGATTGCGCTCAAATTTAAACACGAATAAAAAATTTCATAATATTTAGGTTTGTAAAAAAAAATCATTACTATCGGATAAAGAAATGTAGGTGTTATAGTCAAAAAATTTTTTTAAAAAAATCAAAAAAAAAAATCTTTATTGCGATTTTTTGAGAGAAAAAAAAAATTATTGATTGCGCAAAAAAACGTGGAAGTTCTAAGTTAAGATTTTTCGAAGGCCCCAGAAAATTCTTTGAAATTTAGGGTTTTTGGTTTTATCCGAAATGTTTTAAACAAACACCAAAAATACAAAAAAAAGGGGGAAAAAAAACGGATTTGTTTCCCCAGTGTGTGAAATGAAATTTTGGGGTTCGTTCGCTACGCTCACCCAAAAAACTAGGAAAAGGTTTAAAAGTCCCGCCCCCCGGTTTTTGGAAATGAGCGAAATTTGGGTTTGAGCTCCCATGTGTTATGCGGATTTTCTGTTTTTCTGTAAAAAAAATAAAGGAATAAGTTAAAATTTTTTTAAAAATTTTATTTAAAAAAAAAAAAAAACTAAAATTTTTAATTTCCCTTTTAAAATTGATTTTTAATTTTTTTAAAAAAAGAAAAAATCGAAAAAATTGCGTTTTTCTATAAGAAATAATTTTTTTGGGATTGCGCTCAAATTTCACACGAATATTTTAAATTTCATAAAATTAAGGTTCTGTAAAAAAATCATTACAATCGGATAAAGCATTTGGGTGAAATAAGTCAAAAAATTGTCTGAAAAAAAAAAAAAACCCGAAAATTTGCGTTTTTCATGAAAAAATAATTTTTAAATTTTGCCCCAAAATCGTGGCAGTTTAATTTCAAAATTTTTTAAAAGGCCTTCTAAAAATTTTTATTGAAATTTGGGAGTAAAAAATTTAGGGGGAAAAACGTTTTTAAACGAACACACAAAAAATACAAAAAAAAAAAAAAAATTTAAAAAAGGGAAAAACTTCCGGATTTTTTTCCCCAGGTGTAGAAGGGGAATCTTCGCTTCGCTCGCTACGGCATAAAAATAGGTTGATTTTTTTGGAGTGACACCCAACTTTTTCCCCCAGTGGGGGGGTGGGGGTTACGGGCCCGGAAAACGAAGTGATTTTAGGGGAGGGCCCTCCCCCCGGGGGGGAGAATGGGCCCAGAGAAGGCCCCTTGAAATTCGAAAAAGGGCGTTCAAGGGAAAAAGTCCCCCTCGCAAACTTTTCCGCTAGTGAGAGGGCATTTATTTTTTACTCCCCAAACTGGGGAGGCGAGCCTGGCAATCGTCGTCGGGGCCCTTGGGCCCCCTTTCCCCCCTTGACGCCCCCCCGGCGACGATGACAAGGGACCCCAACGAACGACAAAAAAAGACGATGAGGGGCCCCGCGCCCGTGAAAAAACCCCTTTTCCCTCCCCCTTCCCCGTGGTTTGTTCGACCGGCAGGGGCCCCTCCCCCCCCCCCCTTAGGCTAGAGTGGGAAATTAAACCTAACGGTTGCCCGCGTCCTTATCCAAAAAAAACAAAAAAACAGGGGGGCATCTCTAAATTTTTCAATAGTTTTTTTTTTTTCAACCCAAATTTAATCGTTTGAACGAAATCTTTTTCCTACTTTTGATTCGGGGGAAAGGGAATTAAAAATAAAATTTTTCATCCACATTTCATTTTTTTTGTTTTTTCCCGGAAAAAAATTTTTTTTTTATTTTTCCAAAAAAAGAAGTAAAAAGGACCCCAAATTGCCTTTTTTGGGAAAAAATAATACATCTGGGGGGGGGGGGGGGGGTATCTGAGACAGTCTTTGGTTTTTAAGAGTTCACGAACGAACGAAGATTGAACGATTCTTTTTTTGGGCCCTCCTGTAAAAGTGTAGATAAGCCCATATTTTATACTTTTCGATTTTAAACAATAAAAAATTTTGTGTACAACCATCAAAAAGTTTTAGAACGTGCCATTTTTTTTTAAATTTGGGTTTTGCTTCTTTTTTCTACCTTTTTTTTGATTTTTGTTTTTAAATTTTAGAGAGCGGATCTTTACTTTCTGCAATGGGAGTCTTTTATTGAACATCGGGGTTAAAAAATAGTTTTCTTTAATTTGGATGAAAAACTGAAAACGCAAGTGCCCCGACAAAAGACTTTGGAAAAAATTTTTAGTAATAATATATTTTTTTTCTCTATACACGAGTATCAAAAAAACTCATTTTTTGGCCCCCGAACTAGCTTGACCAGGGGACCCCCCCCCCCCCCCCCACAGACGGGGGCCCCCCAAGTCTTGCGGGGGGGGGTTTTGGGGTTCCCGTACCCCACTATTAAACCTTAAAAAAACGGATAATTAAATTTTTTAAATTTACATATATTAATTAATAATGGATAGGCCAAAAGGGGCCCACCTACCATAGTAGTTTTTCAAAAAATTTATCGCGAATCAGGAAAAAAAATGCAAAGCACATTTTGGTGTTTTAGGGCCTTTTGACGGATTAAAAACCCACTTTTTTTAAATTTAATTTTTCTAGAATCGAGTTTAATACTATTGAAAAGTGCTACGATAGGTCCCTTTTCATTTCTTTTCTATTAATTTTGGGGAAGTTTCCCTTAATTCATACATAAAATAGGGAATTATACAAAAAATAAAATATTAAGGAATACATAAAAAAAAAGAAAATTTCCCAAAACGCTTCGGAAAACATTTTTTTTATTTTCATACCCTGGGAAATTTTAAATTTAAAATTTTAATTGATTTTTTTTTAAAACGCACCCCTTAAAAGGGAAAACCCCTAGTTTTCGAAACGCAGGGAATAAAATTCTCTTTTTTTTTAATTTCCCGGTGATATTTCTTTTTTTGGGCTATTGTATCTTTCCTCAAAAAATATTTTTTAAAAATTTAAAAGGGAAAGATGACGGCAACCCTTATCTAAATGAGTGAGGGTTTTGGAAGAAAACCCAAAAAACATATATTTTTTTATTTTTTGGGGGGGACGATACGTACCTGTTACCTTTAATATGCAAATTTTGGGACAAAAGTGGGAACACTGGGCTAGGTGTTAATTTTTGAGCGACGATTTTTTTAAAATTGTACTTCACACATTTTTTTCCCACCCCCTTAAAAGGAAAAAAAAATTTTTTGAAATACCGTTCGATATACGATTTGTTGTAGGGTACAAATAAGAGTTTTGAAACCTTTGCGGACGAAAAAAAATAGAACATTAAAACGATATTTCAAAAAATTTTTTTCCCTTTATAAGGAGGGGGAAGGCAATGTTTTTTTAAAAGCGAGCGAAGCGAGGGGTTCCATTTGACTCTCCCGGGAAAAAAATTTGTCACTCGTTTTGTTTTTTTTTTTGTTTTTTTTTTTGTTTTTTTTGTTGTCTCGCCATAAAAGGGTTTGAACGGAGGCTCGGATGAGTTGAAACTTTGACCATCCGCAAGCTTTTTTCGATTTTAAAAGCCCCTAAATTTGTGGCCAAAAACGTTTTAAAAAATTAAAAAGTTTCATTTAAAATTTAAACGAAAGTTTTTTTTCAAACTAAACCCGGGGACAAAATCTGAGATAGCCAAAAACATTTAGAATGTCCGTCGGTCCCCGAATAGTTAAAAATTTTTGTTTGACCGATTAAATAGTGTAGATGGAAATTAATTTTAACAAAAATAAAAGTTGCCAGGCCCAACGAAAAAAAACGCGCGGAAATTTCAATGCACCCGCCACCTAGAAGTTATCAAAAATTTCTTTCGAGGGAAACAGTTATTTTTGCACCAAAGAGGTTTTTAAAAATTTTTTCCCCCTGAGTCAAGGTCCCCCTTTGATGGGGGTGGTTTTATCCACAAAGTAAAAATTTTTCATACGGGTTTACCCAAATACCCTTTGGGAAAATAAAAATATCGGAAACATGGCCCTGGGACAGCGAACGTCGCAAATTTTAAAAAATTTAAAAAAAAAAGTGCATTGGGGTCTAGCTATAGGGACGTGCCGGGTTATTTAACGCGTCCAACTGAGCGTTTCCCAGTTAAAACAATATAAAACAATCGTCGCTCTAAATAAAATATAACACCTTGTCGTGTTTTCCCAACCCTTTTTTCCAAAAAATTTTCATAAAGACTGACAGAGAGTAAAAAATCCTGCCCAAAAAAATTACAAAATATATTTTTCCTTAGGGTTTTAAAACCCCCACAATCATCTAAAATAAGATTTTCCCCCCCCGTCATTTTTCCCTTTTATTTTTTAAAAAAAGTTTAGAGGACGATTTCAACAGCCTTAAATAATAATATAATGGGATAATTATTTTTTGGGGTTTATCAGTGCACTTTTTTATTTCAACCAACGTTTCCCTTTTTAATTTTAAAAAAAAATTAAAAATTTCCCCCGAAAAATCAAGCAAAATCAACAAAAATTTTATCAAAACAAAATACTGCCAATGGCAACAAGCTTTGGATACATTCTCACACAAAGGGCAAAAGGGGGATAATTTAAATAAAAGTGTAGGGTATCCCTTTAAATTTCAACAAAAATGAATCAATATGTTAAAACAACCCATAATTTGGGTTTAGGTCCGAGCCCCCCCCAAGCGGAAAAATTCCCCTTTCACTTTCATGGAGAAAAAAAATTTGGAATGTTTTTTTTTTTATTTTGTGTATTTGTCCGCCCCGATTTCCCGGGTAAACCGATACCCCAATTTTCGATTTAAAATTTTTGGGGGACCCTTTGAAATCTCTTTAACTTAGAAAATGCCAAAGTTTTTTAGGCAATCGAAAAAAAATTTTTTCTCATTTTAAAAACGCCCAAATTTTTCGATTTTTTTTGATTTTTTAAAAGTTTTTTTTTTCCCTTTTAACACCTACATGTTTATCCCATTGTTATGATTTTTTTTACAGAAAACCCTAAAATTTTGAATTAAGTATTTTGTGTGAAATTTTAGGGGCAATCGAAAAAATTTTTTCTCATGGAAAAAAGAGATTTTTCGGGTTTTTTTTTTTTTAAACAATTTTTTGTTATACACCCACATGCTTTATCCGATTGTAAAGATTTTTTCACAGAACCTTAATTTTTGAAATTTAAAAATTCGTTGTGAAAAATTTTAGCGCAATCGAAAAAATTATTTCTTATGAAAATGCCCAAATTTTCGATTTTTTTTTTTTTTTAAATTTCGATTAACTAAAAAAAATTAAAAATTAAAGTTTTTTTTTTTTTTTTTTTTTTTTAATCTTTAACATAAGAATTTTTTTCAAAACAACAGAAAAAACCGCCAAACCCCCCCCATGGGAGCTCAATACACCCAAATTAAAGTCATCCAACAACGCGGCGGGACCTTTTGGGTTTTCCTAGTTAAAAATTTTTTTTTTAAACGTTTGGGGAAAAACCCGTTTTTATTTTGCAATTGCCCCCCCTTTTAGGTGAATAGGTAGCGCGGATAGGAAATTGTGAAGGGATGCCCGGGGGGCCCCCTTTTAAAAAAGGACTCAATCCCTTTCATTCGCCTTAACGACTGAGGAAAAACCTCGGAAAAAAAACCCTTTAGTCAGGATTTCCGGTCTGACGGGGTTCGAAACCCCGGGGCCTTTCCCCCAAACAGAGTCGAGCGCTTAGCGCCCGAAACAACACGGGTTTAAAAGAGGGAGTGAAGCGACTGAGTGTCTCCCTTCAAAAATCAACCCGGGTCATTTTGTGAGTCTGTGTGCGTTTCGTGTTTTTGGGGACGTCGAAAATCAAAAACCCCAATTTGTGAACAGATTGAGCTGAAATTTTTTAAAAAGGGACCGGTACAAGTTTTTCTGAGAACTGTTAAAAAAAATCAGCTAGGTTGTTCGATTTTAAAAACCCACAAGAAGTAAAAAATTGAAAAAAAGTGCTAATGGTAGGACCTATTTTTAAAAAAAATTGTTGTTTTTGAAAAAAAAAATTTTTGGGGTTTTTTATTTTCCCGGCCGTGAAAAGCAGGGCCCAAGGGTACGAATTTGCACGATCCAAAGGGACAACCCCCATTTCCCCTCGGATATTGGGGCAAAAACCTTTGGGAATCTTAACCGATTTTTTACTGGTATGTTCTCTATATAGTAAATTTTCAAGATGATGACTATTACACTGCGTTTATTGCATTTCAAAACAGGTTTTTTATTTTTTTTTAAAACAATCCCGAAAAAAACAAAATCTTTCCCGACCAAGGGGGTGGACCTTTTAAGTATCACAGTCCCACCCCATTTCAAAATAAAGGGCCCTTTAGCCAAAACTAGACTAGAAAAACGCCAAAAATCGTTGTTTGACGGGGTTTGGGCCGAGTGGGGTCGTTGGTTTGTTGGTTTGGTATTGCTTTCAATGCAGAAGGTCCCCGGGTTCGTTCCCGTTTAAAGGCAGAAGGGTTTTTTAACTTTGATTTTTACTTAAAATCCCTCAGTTCTTGTCTTTGGGGTTTGAAAAAGGGACTTTGGGGCCCCTCCTAGCAACGAAAACACTGTTTTGAATCGGCCTTGTTGGGTTCTGGATGGATCCGCGGGTGTTCGCCCCTGGGCCCTACCCCTGATTGTATATTTCCTATTACAAATATCGATCTCTTTGGGTTTGGGGGTCGGTCACTGTCGATTGCGGCGGGGCCTACAGGGTTGGCCTTTGGGCGCTTTGATTTTCTTCCCCCCTGAAAACATTTTTTAAAAAAGGGGGGAGACTCTTTAAAACTATTTAAATTTTTTTTTTTTTATTTTTTTTTCATATGTTTTGTACCCGGGAAAAATTTGCATTTAAGTTTGATAAAATATATTTTATTAATAAAAAGCTTTTTTTTTAAATTTGGTTTGGGATAAGGGCGGGGTCAACTGTAAGCCCCCATATGAGAAGGGGGGTATGTTTTTAAAAGAAAGAAAAGGTTTAAATTGAACGTAACCTTTCGAAAGGGCCCACGACAAATTTTAAAAATAAGACCTATCTAAAAAATTACAATGTATTTAAAATTTTAAAAAAATAAATTTACATTTATTTTTCCCCATAAAAAAAGTTTTGGCTCAATTTTTTATTAGGTAGTCTGGGTGATTTTAAAATTTTAATTTAAATTTTTAAATTTTTTTTAATAATTTAAGTCAGAGAAAGTCACCTTGGAGCCCCCCCCAATTTTTAAATTCTCGTACCCGAAATAGTAAAAGTGCCAAAATTTTCCCCGCTGTTTTACTTTTTTCATTAATTGCCATTAGGGCCCAGGGCCCTTTTTCTCCACATTTTTTTTATTTTTTTTTCTACGCCTTATTTAAAACTTAATACTACTCCCCAAAATTTTTTACTTTCAAAAACCCCAAAAAATAAAACGAAATAATATGTATCGCGGAAACCCCTTTTTTGGTTTATATTTTAATTTCACGCTCGTCCCTTTTTTGATCAAAATGTGGTAATCATGTTCGATGGGGTCAAGGGAAAAAAAGACCCGAAGGTAAAGATCCCGAAAAAATACAATTTTGTTTTTACTAAAAAATTAAACAACAAAAAGGGAAACCCCGGAAAAACAAACATATGCTTTAAACTTTCTTTTCTACAGGGGCCACTAGTATTATTTCTAGACCGCTTATTATTTCGATGCAATTTTTGGGTTAAAAGTTCTTTTCCCCTGGCTTAAAATTAAGACAAAAATTTTCATATCGCATATATACTTTTTACTACCAAGGAGAGGGCGTTCATGAACACTCGTTTGTACCCTTTTCCAAAAAATTGGGATTTAAAAAAAAAAATAATGGGAAATTTTTGGTAATTTTTGTTAATTTTAAACCCCGTTTTCACAAGTTTCCATTTAAAAAAAAAACTAGTGACGTTTTTTCCTTTTTTTGGGGTATTTTTCGCTGTAAACGCCCAATGCACGGTTTTTGGGATTTAAAGACAATCTTATAATAGGAAATTTGGGTAAAGGGTAAAAATTTTAAAAGGTTTTTTGGGGGAGAGGGGCCGGGAAATTTTTGGGCTGATACTCAGAAAAATATTTTAAGAAAATTTCCCGGAGGTGCCCTTTCAAAGGTTGATAAAAAAGGCATTTTAAAAAACCCCAAAAATTTTAAATACAAACAAAATTTTTCCTAAGATTACAAAAATTTAAAACATATGGGAGATATGAAATTATTTTTTTTTTAAAAAAAAAAAACATAATTTTCCATATTGTAATTAACCAAAATTTTCCCCCCTTTGGGCTTTTTTTAACAAATTTTTCACTATGCTGGGGGGATTGGGTACCAGACGGGGGATTTTGTGATAGGGGCCGTGAATTTTTTCCCAAAAAAACTCAGAAGAAGTTCTCTAAAAAATTTGGGTGAGGGGCCCCCAAAAAAGTTGCTTGCTTTTAAAAAAAAAGGGGGTTACTAAAAGGGGGTTTATAAAACAAAAAAAAAAAAAAAATCTGTATTCAAATTAAAAATTTAAAGGGCGCCAAATTAAATTTATTGTAGATTTAAAATCTAAAGTTTAATTTAAAAAAATTTAAAAAAACACAAAATATGAAATTGGGTCCCGATTTTGCGCCCTGACCCCCTTTCATAAATTTTCTCAATATTAACGAAAGTGTAATCAAAAAAAAGGGTGAACACTTGTTTTGTCCCAAATTATTCCAATATTACGATTAGGACGAAAAGAACATTTTGCATGCCTTGGGTACATTTTCACACAACTTTGACCCTTTTCACACATTTACTCAAGATTACGAAAGTGTTAGTGTGACCACTCGTTTTGTCTCAAACTATGCCATAAATACGATAAGGACGAAAAATAATTTATTAACACCTTGGGTAGATTTTCCACACAATGGACTTTGAACTCCCATTTTCACACATTTAACTCAGATTACAAAAATGTATAGTGGGTGGAAACCCCCCCCACCCTCCCCCCCCCCGGTTATGTCGCAAAATTATGCCAATATACGAATGAGGAACGAAATAAGTGTTTTAACACCTTGGGTACATTTTCCCGCGCAATGGACTGTGACACCTTTTACAATTTACTCCTAAATAACGAAAGTGTATAGTATGGACCACGTCGTTTAATCCCAAATATGTCAATAATACGAATTAGGCGATTTTTTTAACACCTTGGCACACTTTTTTTTGGGGCTTCAATCACATTTTCAAATACAATGTTTACAACATTTAGTTTTATTTTATTAAATCGTACAACGCGCACAAGGCAACATACCTCCGGAATATTTGTCAAACTTTAGGGCTTGCTCTATAATTCAATAATTTTCAAATTCAAATGCGTTTTATTTCTTAGCAATTGCAAAAGCATTTGCTCACTTAAAAATACATAATTTCATGTACAAGTCTTGAAACACGCTTTAACTATTCTAAATCTACTTACAAATTCATTAATTTTACATATTTAATTCTACATGCAAATACAATATTACATGTTCTAGTCATTTTTACATTCAAAATAAAATTTACATATGTAATGTCATATAATTAATTTTTTAACATAATATTTCCTCATCGTCCTAACTTTTTTAGTTGTTTATCGTCAAATTAAATTTGTAATACATATTCACAAGATAATTTTCTTATCATTTAATTATTCCATAGGCTCGATTTAAATACAATCAATATATTACAAAAATTTCTTTCTCAGCGTTATATTTTTACCCTCTTATCTTTCACCTCAAATTTGTAATACAATATTCACAAGAGCAGTCTTTTACCATCTTGAAATTCTTTATACATAAACCCATGAAAAATTAGATATTGTTTAACTTTTTATTTTAAGATTGTCTCTATTTATAGTTGAGGTCTTTTATTTTGTTGGTAAATTGTTTAAAAAGAATTACACCAGCTTTAAACTGGGTCTCTTGTTTGGGTAGTGTTTAGTCTGTGTTTGGTTTGGTGTAAATTACTGTTAAATCTTGTAATTCCTGGTTTATGTATAAAACTGTTTCGGTAAAATGAGAATGGATTATCTTTGACAAAATGTAGCAATTTCGAGAATGTATAAGCAAGGTACGGTTAATATTTCAGCTGCAGCAAAACGTTTTCTCAAGATGATCTATAACTTTTTCCCGACCTAATTCTGACAGCCTTTTTTTGACATATTTTTTTTTTTTAAATATGTCTTGAGCAAATGTAGGACCCACCCACAAATTAAATACCATATAGTATAATAGATGTCTTTTTGCAAAAAATGCTATTCTGTTGATAGGGTAACTCACTGATGATGTGATAGTTTTTCTTTAAGTGCATAACATGATGTAGTTCTTGCTTTCCCAATTTAGTCTATATCAACAATATTAATCCCGAGTAAACGACAGTGTTTCTACCGTATTTAATGTACACGATTGTAATTAATTTTTATTTCATTAAGTTTATCCTTTAGTTTGAAATCTCATTAGGTTGGTTTTTTGCGGCCGTTTTAATTTAAGTTTTATATTGGGATCAAACCATTCCTTCTAACTTGCTAAGATAAATTTAATATTTGCTATTAATTCTGCCACATCCTTTCCTGTACTAACCACGACGGTATCGTCCTGCAATAGTATACTGATGCTAAATTCCACTATTTAATATTTGCAGGTAGATCATTAATGTACAAACTGAAATAGATAGGCCTAATATGACCCTTGGGGCACGCCATTACGTATTTCTTCCATGATAGATTCTTTTTTAGCTTTACAATTCTGTAACATGACATCTTGCTTTCTACAACTAATATATGACTTTATCCATTTTGAGGGAATACCATTGATTAACCATAAAAGTTCATTTTCTTAATTAAAATAATTATGGTCAATGGTATCGAAGCTTTGGACAAGTCCACCATTAACACTGCTCTCTTCTTTTTATGTTCTAAAGCTTCAGTGATTTGATGAACTATGTTGAAGGTTTGCTGAAGTAGTTAATAGATTTATTCCAAAAACCCGTGTTGTTCCTCACATAGAAATTTGGATTAGTATCAATAAATTCCGTGAAGCGTTTTAAAGAACAGCTTTTCTAAAAGTTTTGAGAATATTGTTAGAAGAGTATTGGGTCTGGAGTTTTACCTATTCTTTTTTGTTACCTTTTTTGAATAAGTGGCTTAATACAGCCCATTCGCCATATCTGGTTAAATTGCCAACCTATGAAGGAGAATTGAATCATATCCGCTAGTGGGTTAGCTATAAATACAGCGATGGATAGCCTGGCAATAGCTTCCCGTGTTTTTGTTAACAGTTTAACAGGCAATGTTTTAAATCAATAACCAATATTCCTGTGTACCCCTGCAGGGGCCTCGTTCCCGGCTATTGTGAATAGTCCTTGTGTAAATAACTCAATCAGAATCTACATGAAATTTAAATTTCTGAAGTGTTATGGAATCAAATCTACGACTTCCGCGTGCACTAAAAATAAATATACTGTAACTATTTGTATAACATCATAACTATGCTTTTAAAGAGATATTTTGACAAGTTTTATATAACTAATTACTGATTTTTTCACTGATCTTTTATTTCAAAACATACTTTATAACAAGAAACAGTAATGAGACCATATAAAATGGAGGATCGATTGACCAAAAAAGCTCATCCATCAACGTGGCAATATTATTAAAGCGTTTAGCAAGAGCGGGGCCAGTATTCACAGTACTGATCACACATCATGAATGTACTAATTTTTTATCCAATAGGTGTGTTGACACTCGACTACAAAACCACCAATTGTTTAGGTAACCTCTAAATTGCTATTTGACGCTTATTGTTAGAAAGATTGGATCATAGTCCATTGTCGTGAAAATATGCCCAAGGTGTTACCAAAAAAAAATCGTCCTTAATTCGTATTATTATTGACATAATTTGGGATTAAACGAGTGGTCACACGATTACACTATCGTTATTTTTGAGTAATTTGTAAAAAAAAAAAAAGGGGGTCAAAGTCCATTGCGTAAAAATGTACCCAAGGTGTTAAAAACTTATTTTGTAATAATTATTCGTTTTATTGCATAATTTGGGACAAAACGAGTTGGTCACCTATACACTTTCGTTAATCTTGAGTAATGTGTGAAAATGGGTCAAAGTCTTTGTGTGACAATGTAACCCAAGGCATTGCAAAATGTTGTTTTTCGTCCTAATTCGTAATATTGGAATAATTTGGGACAAAACAAGTGTTCACGGACGATACCTTTCGTTAATATTGAAGTAAATGTATGAAAGTGGTCAGGGCGCCTAATCTGATCAGATTTTTTTTTTTACTATATGGGTGAATTTTAATTTTTTAAAATTAAACTTTAGATCTTACTCGACAATAAATGTTACTTTGGCGTCCTTTAATATTATAGTTTGAATACAGATTTATTTATTCTAGTGTTATCAACCCCTTTTAGTACACCCCCTTTTTCTCCTATAAGCAATGCAACTTTTTTGAGGGCACCTCAAGGCCATTTTTTAGAGACATTTTTTTCTGATAAGTTTAGGAAAATTTCACGGCCCTAATCACAAAACCCACGTCTGGTTGGTCAATCCTCCCAGCAACAGTGAAAAATTTGTGTGTAATAAAAGTTCACAAGGGGTAAAATATGGTTAGATATACATGGTAATATGTATTGTTTTTTAAATAAATTTTTGACTTTCTCTACAATATGTATTAATTTTGTAATCTTGAGGATTAAATTTAGTTTGATATTTGAATTTTCGAATTTTAAAAAAAATGCCAGTTTTTCAAACCCCTTCCACCGCCCTTAACCGGACGATTTTGTCATGGCTCCTCGAGGCCATTTTCTTGAATAATTGTTCTGAGTTACAGTCCAAAATTCAGACCTCTCCCACAAAACCCCTAATTGTTCTTGTATTGTCCTTTTAAATCCGCTTGACTAAGAACAGTATGCTTCCTGTCCTTGGGACTAAGTTTCAAAATAGGAAGCTTCGCAAGACGCTTTTTTTTAGTCGCGGTTGATGGATGAGCTTTTTAATTATAAAGTTTAAATATTAATTTAAAATAATAAAAACATATTAAACACGGCCCATACAAACAATCATTAGATCTGTTGGATCTTTGATTGTTTGTAACAAGGCTCTGGTTTAGGTATAAAAATCTCATGTGAAGTTTTCATACAAGGCGTGTGAGAAAGATCAAAAATCTATATTTTCGTGCTATTTGGAACGATTGCTGACCAAACGGTGGGGCTAACAACGTTATATTTCACTTGGACATTAATGTTAGGGTGATGTATTGACTTGTTGAAAGAAAAGTTGAAAAAGTTAGTCAGAATCCGTAGAATAAAGGTTTTTAATATTTAACACCTCAAAAACTCAAACTAAAACCTTATTTTTCTATAGATTCTGGCTAACTTTTTCACTTTTTCTTTGAAAAAAAGTCAATACATCACCATTACCTAATGTGATGTGAAATATGAAACGTTTGCAATCCCCATCATTTGGTCAGAATCGGCCCAAATGTCACGAAATTCGCAATACAAAACCGAAAAAAAATCGTAAAAGTACGATATTAATGAGAAATATTCTTCGATTGTACCCAAAAACGTAGCAAGTTGAAGATAATAATAATAATAAATATAATAAATAAATAAATAAAAGATAAAAAGTGGAGATAATTGGCAATAAAAGACACTAGCAGCTTTGGGAGGATCCCCCGGTGATTCTAAAATACGTACGTTTCGCTCTTTACGCTCACAGTTGTGGAGATATTGCAATCAAGAATCGCATATGCGTATTTCCCGGTAAGTCGAACAAATACAGAAAAAAAAACAAAAAAAAAAAAACACAAGGATAATTTTTTGGGGGGGTCGTGAAATTGAAGTCTTCGCTTCCGGCTCATCCAAAAATCGATAATAATAAACAATTACAATTTCGTTATCATTTCTTATCTGTAATGGCTCAATGGGAACGAACAAGGTTTTCGTGCGGGCGTTAGGAGAACAGGGCCTAAGCATACTTTTGAGTCTTCTAAAGCCCGGACCGGTTTGTGCTTCTAAGCCCCGCTTCGCAACGTGTAGCACAACCGTCGGTCACAGTGGCTTAGAAGCCAAAAAAAGTCCAGGGGCTTAGATACAGGGGCTTTAGAATACCGCCCCTTTGTGTTTATTTTGGGTGTGTTCCGTTCTATAATTGGGTCAGGGTTGTCCACCTTCTCATTATTACGTTTAATTTGTCTGTTACACACACCCCCAGTTTAGAATTTTTAATCATGTTCTGGATTTGTGTTTTTTTTATTTAATCATATATACTTAATGAATTTTGGTTATGAATGTAATATAATAAAAGTGAAGTAAGTGTGGACAACCATCTGGCTCACAACCTCTGATGTCTTGTCTCGCAGGTGTCGCGTCCTTCAACACTCAACATCAGCCGACTATACGTGCGTGTGAACTGGGACGCCCAGATCTGTCTCTTCACCATGCTCACTGACGTGGCCCTCGCCCGGGTGTCAGGTCAGGTGGTTGGACGGACCAAGGAGTCCGCTGCTGGGCTGAGCCGGGCCTCCCCAAAAAAAGTCCCAGGCCGACCCTAGCCCACCTGGACAGCAAGCTAACCGCTACGCTACAGTGCGGCCGGGGTCTGGGGGCCGGGGACTGCGGGGTATCGCTGCAGGTGGCGGGCGACAAGGGATGGATGGCGCCTGTCGCGTTCCGAATCGAGATCGAGGCTGGAAAGTTATGGCCTGGCCGAGTTGCTAGCTTGGGTGAGTTGAACAACGTCTTCACACATGTAAACAAAAAAAACAAAAAATAGTATCTTAACAACAAAAGATGTGAAAACTCCACATCCACCCTCACAACTAGACGGAATAATACAAGAAACCCTCGACCGCGTCACAGAGGACAGGTATCGTGCAGTCAAGTGAAACACGTGGTAGTTGAGGTTTCTCAAATTAGTTTTACTTTAGTTGTGGGTCCCGAGGGTCTTGTGGTGCAGAGCCAGGGCACCATTACAGAATCCCCCAAGTACAGAGTTTAGATGGCGGGAAGAACATATATTTCAATGTCCTGGTTCTCGCTCGCACAAGTTGAAACGTGAAAAGTTAATATTTGGCATAACTGGTAAAACCGGTTTAAACCAGTCACTGTTTTAACTTATTTTCACCGTAAGTGTCACACAACCCCGTGTGAGTGATTTTTGGATAGCGGGGATCGACCGTCTGAACACGGTGGTGTTACCATTTGGCTCTGGACAATAACCTTGGATTTGGCCACGGTAATAAAAAAGACCGGTTTTTAACCGTTTGAAACACTAATGGTCCAAATGAAAAACTTCTTTAATCCAGTTCAAGGTCGTGATGTGGAAGATGATTTGAAAAGAAAATTGAAAAAAAATGCTTTGCCTCTTTTCTAGGTCTCAATTAGTCAAAAACCGGTTTTTACAATGTTAAATCTAGGGCTGTTATTCTATGAGCAAAACGGTTTTGACTCCATCGTGTTCAGACGGTCGATTCCGTATCTACCTCGGACGGTGGTGTGAACACGACAGGTTAGGATTTGGTTAAAATGGTGCCGGTTTGAACCAGTTTTAATCAGTTTTTAGAGGAAGTTTTTTTTCCCACGTCTCGCTACATTTTCTGATTGTGTTTCTGTGAAGAAGATGTTTTCCTTGTAGCGCTTCGCCTGCACGAACTCTGTACTTAACGGATACCCTCCACACACAAACATGCTACAGGTGACTCCGCCCCCCACTTGTTGATGTTGTTGTTGTTGTTTGTTGTTGTTGATGGTTGTTGTTTTTGTTGTTGTTGAACAGAAAGTGAGCCTAGCAACAGTGTTTGAACTCTCCCTCAGATTCAACGAGAAGGTTTTTCTGGTCGCGACATGGTTTGGCTGAATTGGAACACTTGACAGTGTTGACCCGGTCTAGTCCTGAGTGACAACAACACAGAATGGTTTCTCCCTCGTTAACAGACGCTTGACTCACTCCCTCACACCTGAGACAACAGAGAGACAGGTCGTCCTCCCGGGCGGGGAGGCGAGGTACATGATGAAGGCGGGGGAGCCACGAGATACTGCAATGTTGTCCACCTCCTAGCGCGTCTGCTTGCTCTGTTTCAACCAGGGAGCCGGTCTGCCCCCAGCAACCGGCCCGGCATCCTCTAGCTCGGGGCCTGGACCAGAGAGCGGAGAGTGTGGCCCTCACGCTCATACAACATCAGCGAGGCGGAACAACGACAGGTCTGGGTTATATTCGGTCTCCCAACACTAACAAGGTTGACTACAGATACACTGCGCTCGTGTGGCACGTGAGTCAAGTGTATTTACTATTAGGCCCTCAACCGAGGTTTATTTCCATACAACATTAATTGTTTTTTAACTTCATTCCTGTTTAATATTAGCATAAAAGTAAATAAGATTAGTAAGTTTATTTTGTTTCCCTGTCTCGGGCAACATCACTCGGGAGCAGAAACCTATTAGAGTTATTAGTATTAAAACATGTTTAGTCTTATATTTTTGGTCGAAGATAATAAAGCTCAATAAACAGTATGGCTAGAATTGATCAGGCCGACCCATGTTAGTGCGGGCGTGCGATATTTGGTCAAACGTCTATGCATGCACTGAAGAGTATCTAAAGAACAGTTGAATTGTGGAAAAATAACTTTTTCCAAAAATTGTAAAAAACCGGTTCAAACTGGCCCGCCAGGCTGAATTATTTTTAACCGTTCGTGTCACACTCCCCCACCGGGGTGATTTGGATACGGGATTGTCTGCCCTAATAACCGATTGTGTCAACGATTTATGCTAGGCAAAAACTTACATTTGGCATGATAAAATCCGATTTTTTTACAGATTTACAATAATTGTCCATTGAAAATAATTTCTCTACATCATCAGGCGCGATGAGTGTAGATGGTTTAGAAAAAAAATTATTAGAAAAATCTTTTGACTCACATTTATACTCAAAAATGCGTTTTTTCAGCATAAAGTTACAACTTGACGTCCATTAACCGCCTGCTATGATCCCTATTAGGACGGAATCGTTCGTCCAACAAGAGGGTGTAACCTGATTTGAGCTTCTACAAAAATCTCTATATGTTGTAGGCAGTTGCAGTGAAAGGACGCGCGCGTAAAAATGAAAATATTGGGGAGCCAGTCTCCTTTAAAACCATTTTATTGCATAAGAACTAATATAACAGACAAGAATGTAAAACTATACATGGGGCCTATATTCCAGAGGAAACCTGCGTAGCTCATGTCCTGTTTTTGTTTTCTCTATACGATAGAACAAAGCTCGTTCGCAGTGTGTTCTTCTCAGTCATGACTGGTGTGCTTTACAGTCGCCCCACTGCACAACTCTACGCTGGTCTACACGAGAGACAACGTCACGGCCACCTGGAGGTCAGGAGAGTCCCCCTGTCGCCACATGTCCTGTGTCCTGGGCGACGCTGTCGTCCCGCAAGACGTTATCACTCCGACTGCCACGGCTCAGGACGAGTGGAGGTTGGCCCTGGACGACGGGGTCCTATCAAGCAGACTCTCACCTGCAGCTGCAGCCCCAACACAACGGCAAGGTCTTAAGTGCGTGGTCTTCTCCACGTCACCTTGCCCGCCAACTAGAGGACGGAGTTCTATCGCATTTTTACTGTTGATTATTCCAATACGTTATTTTGTAAAGGATATTTTTTATTATTATTATTTAATTTGAAATTGTATTGAATAAGCGAACATTTATTGAGCGAGCGTCTCCACTTTGACTCTCATGGCTCGAATGTCTTTTTTTTTTTTGTTACTGCGCACTCGTTTTTCTGATCGACCTGAAATGTTTCAACACATGTTACATACCACCTAGGCGGGTTGCCTGTATAGTATTTGAACAAAATCCGATGAGTTGGGTTATAAAAATAAACAAAAAAAATTAAAAAATTAAAATGTTCCGATCGTTATAATTTTGCGGGTCAATAAAGTACACATTCTCTCTTTATTTTACAATGTTTCAGCTAAATAGGTCAAGACCTTAAGACTTATTGGTAATGAATGGCACACATTATGGGAATGTCGTACTTGGTCGTGTTGCATCATACTGTGCTCGCTCAACCAAGCGAAACGGGACTTTAGAGCGTTTTCCTAGTATGGACCTAAACTCCCTAGAAAGTTAAAAAAGGGCCATGAGCCTCAGTTCACAAAGTGTCTAACTTACTATTCCTAAGTTATAACCTCTTAAAACCACATTATAAACTACTAATAGAAATAAAGAACAAATTGTGATTATAAAATGCCGATAGTAAAGGGTGAACAATAGATATAAAAGAGTGAACAAATAGTGGTGAACAATAGCTAGTAAAGGCTGAACAATGATGGTAATGGTACAAATTATTATAAATGAGATAGTAAAACGTGAACAAAAGGATGGTAAACAATATTTGATGACATCCAGCATGTTATTTACATGATTTAAAATGTAAATGCGTTCTCATTAAGAGTTTTGTGAGGATTCCAAATATCATATTGTAATGTTTGGAAGTCTTCAACGTCAGCCGGAGAAATGTTCATAACGATTACCGAAACGATAGTAAATCCCTTTTTAATTTGATGAAGTTCGGGCACGAGGAGGGATGATCAAAGTTCCTGGGTTAGGCCTATGTCTACGATGTGGAAAATTGTCTTGGAATGATGGCGATTGAAATGGAATTCAATATCTGCAGGAACCAGTGATTTGTTTTGTCGAAGGAACTTTACATCTGCTTCTTTGGCAGAAATTCTTAATGGAAAGTAAAGTTGCAAGCATAGCCGCTTCGTAGCACTATATTAATAAAAACCTTGATTTGGGAAAAATGCCTTAGTGGCATGGTAGTGAATTGCCCCAAGCATCTACAGTAAGCGCTTTGGCCAGAGTGTTGGCTACGTTGGGGGTCTATGGTGGTTAAGCGTTTCTGCTTCCAATGCAGAAGGTCCATGGTTTCGATTCTCGCCATTGTCAGAAGTTTTTTAATTTCTGATTTGGACTTAGAGTTCCACCAGTTCTGTCTTAGGAGTTTGTAAATGGTGACTTTTAGAGATCCCGTCCTTACAACGAAGAACATAATAAATTCAGACGTTGTTCTGAATCGTCCTTGTTGATTCTGGCGCTGATCCGCGGTGTTTTCGCACTGTCCACATCCCACCTGATTGCTATATTTCCTATTAAAAATATTGATCATTTGGTTGGTTATCGCTCACAATCGTCGTTTCGTCGGGGCCTACAGGGTTGGCTTGGTCGCTTTGATTAACTGTCCCCCCCACTGAAAATCAGTTATATAACTGAGTGGGTAGACTCTAAATACAATTAAAAAAATATATAGACCAAACAGGGAACCATAAGTAATGACAGGCCCGAATTCCATTTTAGATCAAGCAATTTAATTGATTCGCATTTTGGGATAATTTTGCCTTGAAGTGAGTACACATTCTTGAAATAAATGTTTGATGTAGTTAGGTGTAATTGTTATTATTTACTACAATTCAGACCATCAGGACGGGTCTAGTGGTTAAGACGCCTGCCTGGAATGCGGGAGACCCGTGGTTCGAATCCCGGTTGGGGTGGACTTTTTTAATTTCTGAATTGTAGTAAATAATAACATTTTGGTTGTTGTGGACCAAGTATGTTTGCTGTTCAGATCGTTTTGCAAAATGTCGAAATCAAGACTTGATCAATGGGGGGACAATTACTGACCTTGGGGACTCTAGATGTCGAGGCCACTAAATAGGACACGACACTAAGTCGATCCGTCAGGAAAGATTTAATCCACTGGTAGAGAATGTAGATTTACCTCAAGTTGTAGCTATGCACTTTTAAAAGAGAAGTCTTTTCGTGAGTAATTTGGTTTAATTTCATAAATGGTTGTTCGTTCGAAAAAATTTCACTTTCAATCTAACATACTTTCATTGAAACTATATGAAACTATAGCAATATCTCTTAGGGGGATTTTTTAGTGTTTAAAGTGATGCCCAATAACAGTTAGTACGTAGAATCTGCTCTATCTCAAGTTGTGAATGACTGCATTGAGTAAACGTCGCCTTGGTGTAGGGTATATGTTGTGATGCTCAAAAAAGATCGACATACTAAAACACATATGTAGAAATAGACCTTTTCGATACTTACGGATCAACATACATAAAGGCAGGTCTGACTTATATGTCGAAGGAAATATAAAGGTGTATCTGAAAGAAAATTTTCTCCACAGTCCAATTAAATGTTCAAGTTCGAAAAAAACATATCAGGTTTCAAAGCACTAGGAAATCCCCCCATAACAATACATAGAATCGTGTTGAACCCTTTGAAATAACAATTTTAACTTAATTTTATTTTATAGTGCCAACCACCACAACTACTTCCGTACCACTCCCTTCCCACATAATGACAACCCAAACCCCGCACAACAACCAGTACCATCCCCATTACGACTGCCAGTACCACTGCCAGTACCACTGCAGTTCAACCACTGCCAGTACCACTGCCAGCACCACTGCCAGGCACCGCCCCAGGCCCGAACTGTCTCACTACAAACTACCTGGACCTTCTCTGCCGGGAGTACAGGGTGCGCCTTCACAACATGGTAACACATCTTGTCCCAAGGACGAGTGCACGAGTATCGTACAGAGAGGCCGGGGCTGCGGCCAGGACAGCGGAGTAGAGGAAGAGACGCCAGACCACGCAGCTAGAGGCGGCTAAGCTAGATGTGGACGCTGCCCGGTCCCCATGCTAGGGCTGAGGATTCGGGGCTCAGACGCCGGCTAAGAGCTCCAGTTTTTTGAGAGGGAGACGACGCAACTAAGAGTCTCCACACTCGCAGAGTCCCTCAGAGTCATCAAGGCTAAGGCAGCGACCAACAGTCTCGTAGTCTACGGTTTACTTGTGCATTCATTCATTGGCCACACTCTGAATAAAAAACAATTAATTTGCATATTTGAAATTTTATTTGCATTTACTATTTCCACACTTTCATTTGTTTATCCCAATATTTAAAATGATTTTCCTTTGATAATTTCAACATCATTCACAGGTACAGAAATTAATTTCATAACATCCAATTTCTTTTAGTTATAGAACGTAGCATCAATTTTTTTTATAAAATCATAATACAAATTTAATTTCAAAGAAGACAATTTCATGTAATATGACCTTTTTCTAGCCAGTTATCAGTGATCGGTCCCGTGAACTCTGACACGCAGAGTGATAACACTGTGAGGTCACCGGCGTGTTGTTCAAAGCCAGGCGGTGTTGTTGCCAACCAAGATTAGACCGGTTTAAAGTAAATTTATTGAGATTAACTTTTCATTTTCCACATAGAATAGAAATAAATAATGTCGCTGTTATTTAAGGTGGTTACGAAGAATAAAATATTAACATGTGGCTCGTTGGTCCTGTGGTTAGAGCTCTGCTTCCTATACAGAAGGTCCTCAGGTCGAGGGGGGTGGTAGGGGGGGGGAAATTACTGGGTTACATTAAGAAATATTTAAAAACTATCTACGAAACCATTATTTTCGGGAAAAGTATGCATGTTGGTACAATGGGATCTTTTGATTACCACCATTGCAAATTTGGTGACAATTTTACTTGTTTTTAGAGTACTTTTGACATAATTTATTAAAGTTTGTGGAAGATTTCGTTTTAGAGAGTGAGAGCCATGTGTTGAGGTACCCGGTAACATAACCTTTCCTCGCCCTATATAAGACTGCATCTATAGTGGCTTTCAGTTCGCGGCTTGTCCAGCGGTCACACCAGTTTTAAGGAGGCTCTGTTAGGTAACGTAGTCTCAGGCTCTCAGTTCCGGCTTGCAGCGTCAAACCAGTTTTAAGGGAGCTCTGTAGGTTAATCGTAGTCTCAGGCGCTTGACAAGCCGAACTGAAAGCCACTATAGACAGCATGAGAATACGGCCAAGAGGGCAGAGTACTGCATGGACGACGAGGTGATAACCGAGGGCGCCTTAAAACCGGTTCCGGTAATATTGTAAGTCAATGAATAGTTATGCGTGTTTGATGATTTATTATTTTCTAAGTTTTAAAATTGGATTTTGATATTTGATCCTAACACTCTAAACATTAGATAATAATAGCCCCAACAAATACAAAATTTGTAAAAAAAAACTGGCAGCAAAGTCTCTTTCAAAAGTCTTCGTCTGTGATGTCTTGTGAGAAATAGGAAGTTGAGGCCAAGCTTTTTATTCTTCTTTCTCCCTTTGTTTTCGCTTGAAAAGAAGAAGATCAAGTTCGCCTGTTGACGACGCCCAACCATACGATATTTTGTGATAAAAAAGTAAATTTTAAACTCGAAATCATAAAAAAAATGGCTTGGCCATTGAATTTGGGTTTCATGGCCAGCAATTTTTGTTTATGATTTCGAGTAAACCGACACATCCCAAGTAGCACTAACCACCTGGCTCCTACCTCCTGTGACAGCGCTCGCTGTAACACATGTCACTCCACTACCCACCGAGTCGATTACGTGAGAGCCAACAGACGAACCTAACACATCCGAGGCACACAACACTTGTGAAACGACCAACATCATTTACCAGTTTGATGTGCAGTAGATGCCCAGCTGAATAGTATAGGCATTACACCAACGCCCTCAACACACGAATGAATGGCCACAAACATTAACCAGGCCGGCACATTGAAAAACCGTGGCCCTACATGCTCTCTCACAACCTGCATTTCAGCTAATGCTACCAGGCCAGCGTTGTGAGAGCCCTACCTGCCCTAGTGGGAGCTGGCTCAGGGCCTGCCCATCACAAACATTTTTTACCTTTCATGAACGACTACAATCTTTTCCTATTTGTTATGAACTGGTTGCCCTGTTTGAATTCCTTCTAGTTTTTTAATGTTACTTTGTGAGGTGGGGTGCCACGCAGGGCTACCGTAACATAAAACAGATTGAAAGGCTTAGGTATATGGTACGTTTGAACCTTTGGTCAGCAGCATGCAATGTCTGGACGAAGCCCAGTAGTTTTTGCACCGCTTTGCTGCGGACTACTTTCGGTTTGGACATTTCCATTTCTAGTCTTTTTGATAATTGTTATCCCGAGATTTTCATTATGAGTTTTTTCTTGATTTTGCCATTCATATATACAGTGTATTCACGGTTTCTTAGCAGTGTTATTGCCATTGTGGGTGAGATTTTTTCTTCATTCATTCCAGTAGTTAACCTTGCCACCACAGGCAATGTTGTCAGGTCGGCTTGAAGCAACTGTTCATCACGTTTTGATTTGATGACTCTGTATAGAGTGCATGTCATCCGCATATTGCCGTATGGTGGACCCTGCGCATTGTGGGAGATCCATCATGTAAACACTAACAATAATGGACCAAGCACAGAGCCTTGGGGACCCTGATAACACTTTTACACTCCTAGACCCGCAAACCGCACCGTCGTATACCCACGCATGATTCGCCCGTCTAGAAAGCTGCTTCTCCACTTGTAGACGTTGCCGGAGATGTTGTACATCGTTTTTTAGTTTTTGCCAGGATCGCGTGTGTGGAACCCGGTCAAAGCCTTGGACGCGTCTACGGGGATAACGTCTACGTGAGCCCCTGCTTTTTGAGCGGCCATGAATGTTTGCTCAGTTCGTCTATCGCCCGGTTAGCATTGTAACGGCACGACCTCTTTGGCAGGAAACCATGTTGATTGTTGTTAATTGCCTTGACGCGGTGTAGATGCCTGCATCATTTGATGGTTAACACCCTCTCCATGATTTTTCCCACGACTGGATGTCAAAGAGATCGGACGGTAAGTTGCGGTGTTCCTGCGGTCCCCGTTTTTTGGAAGACAGGACAACGTTTTTGCGGTTTTCCAGTCCATTTGGCATGCCCCGAGCTGCATGGAGTTTTTGAAACAAGTGGCAGAGGCGAGGGGGCAATTTCCTTTTGACACATTCGTGTAGGAGTTCTACAGGGAATGTTGTCTGGACCAGTGGCGACATCAAGGGTCGCAGTCGTTTGATGCACGGGTTTTATCAAGATGCGGGAAGAAAAATATTTTTGTTTAGTGTAGCTGCTGATGGCTCTTGGGAAAATTGGTGGGCAAAGTCGTCGGAACTGTGTAAAAGAGTGGGTGTATTTTGACTAAATTTACCTGCGAACGATTCTGCCATTCTCTGTGAGTCGTCTTCGTTTAGATCCGTTGGATTACAAAAATGGCGGGGAGCGGCGCTGCCCCATTCTTGCTGTGGATGTAACGCCAAGTTTGCTGCCCGTTGCCTTACCTAACTTCCCAGATGTACTGAATGGTGGGCTCGTCTCGTTTCAGCTTCGCCGAGTTTCTGGCGATTCTGTATTTTTCCCCAGTTGTCATTCGTTTGGGCTTTTTTCCACTTCGTGTAAAGCTTTGTCCCCTTGTTTTGCAGCATTGTAATTATTGTTTTATTTTATCCAAGAAGATCTTCTCTTTGCCCGGATGTTGACTCTGGCACTGCTGCGTCTAACGCACTTCCAGAAGGCATTTTTTCCAATTTTTCCCCAGACAGTTTCATTGTGACTTGGTTTTTTTTCCATTTTTTTTCAGAAATGGAAGGCAGATTTTTACTGAGGAGACGTTTCAATAGGGGCCAGTTTGTTTTATTGTAATTTAGAGTGGATCGTACTGTATTTTCTGTTTTGGAGTTTGCCATTGCAGGTTGAACTTGGATGACATATGGTCGCTGACGCCTGTCGCCACTTCTAATTTTTTGAAATCTTGTCAGGAGTGTTAGTCAGTACGAGTGTCAATTATTGAATCTAGTCGATTTTGTGATTCTGGTAGCATCTTGTACCCATCTGGGGGGGGGTTACGTTAAGGAAGGACGACAGAAAATGGTTTGATACAGGGTTGCGAGATGAGCGTGGTCGGATTGAACCCCAGTCTATTTCTAGATTGAAGTCACCGCATAATACAACATCGTTGTAGTTCTGGGCCGCACATCTTGCACCTACTGATTGAGTTGACCCTAGTCGTTGTTTGTCGCTGTCATTTGAGTTTGGCGCCCGGTAAGCCGACCCGGCCAGTATCCTGTCTTGGGCCGAAGAGAGCTCCACCACACCGCTTCGCGTGCGTTTGTACTCCAGCGGGTGACGCGCTTCGGCTGCAGGCTAGGGTTTTGACGGCAATGAGTAACGCCCCCATGTCTCCCTTTGTGGGTCCTTGCGGCAAACTACATAGCCCCAGGCATGCTTCCCGCATCTGAGATGTTGGTGGCTTAAGCCATGTTTCCGCAGACAAAGATGATAGCCGGTCGACTGACTCAATCCAGGCTCGAAATGAGCGGGGGCTGTCCTTTTTGTTCGTCCAGACTACGTGCATTTGAACGAGAGACAGGACAGTTTACCCATCGTATGGCTTGATTTACATTTGTATTGTTGTTTACACATATTTTACACTGATATTTACAGAGCCTTGCAAGTCGCGTCAAAGAAAGAGTCAAGACAAGTTGGGCATTGTGCATTGCCAACATGCCCAATTGGCGTTCCCTTTCTTGAGTGGACTTGTAGGCTGAATGGCGGACAAGTCAGTGCAGGTTCCGGTGGGTTGTTGTTAAAACATAAGGCTACTACACTGTACAAATAATGGGTTTCTCTTCCTGCAAGATAGACATACTGAAGCAGTTTTTAGGGTTTGTTGTTGCCGGCCCAGGGTTCAGCTCGATGTCCCCACATAACGCGATGAGTAGCAATTCTCTCGCAGGCAGGGTCTGGTGGTCGCCTCCGCGGGGCGACCTCTCCTGGCCGGCGCCAGCAGACCTGCGTCTTGAAGGTGCAACCCCCGGCCACCCGTTTATGCAGAGAGTCAGAGTAGATATTTTACATTTACTCACTGGATCATGTCCTCCAGTACGGGCAGTCCTGCAATGACACTATATAATCGGCTCCTTCACCACATACCTCTCACACATATATACACTACTTTTTTTATACACACAAAACCAAAAATAACCCACCACCCCAGACACACAACCACACACTTGACGCCATCAGCGAACTACTACAGTTTTAGTTCTTTGCTGTGTTTGGTTGTCACCTGCAAGTTTCTAGGCTGCTACCCTAAGATTTCAATATTGGTGTAGATCTGTTAGAATTTAGGCTAATATTTAATTTAATAATTATTAAGTAATTTCACATTGAGTCCCCTTTGCAAATTAAAACGAAATGTAGGTATGCCTACCCTCCTACCAACCCAATCAGTCTTCTAAAATATGTCAGTTGCATTATCGAAAGCACATTGTAACTTTAAATAAAATTGAGCAGAGATTATATTTTGTTATTTTTAGAAGGGGGCGGTGATGATTAATTGAACGGCTTTCGTGGAGGGCCATGGCCTAGCCTTTGAGTGGATGCCAAATAAATACTACTTTCGCTACCCAAGGCCTCTAGCCTGTCAGTGAGATGACAAAACCATGGACTCTTACGGAGGAACGCGCGCACGCACAGGTCCACCAAAAGTTGTCAAATAAAAGATTTCTAGTCGTAATTAGCAAAAATCAAGTTGGTAGTGCGTAGAAAGAGATTCAGAACTTTGATCATAGAGGTCGATGTAAGCTCAATTTACAAAAACAGCCGAGATACAGTTCATTCAGCGGAAGGGTTCTCACCACCGCTAGAAGAAACAGAAACAAACAAACATACAGCTCATTATTTTCACACATGTTCCAATGCAAACTGCGGCAGCTAGCCCCATCGAAATGCAGCTTTTCGCCGCTCGCCGCGCCACACGGACGAACGTTCGGTGCCTATCCTTTAATTACGGTTTCGTTTCTCATCGAAACCGAAAAGCAACTCTTGCTGAAAACTATATGTTGTCGTATTGCAATTAATATGAAAGATTTAAACACTGAAAAAAAAGGTTTATAATAATATTCAATGCACGCAAATAAAAATGGTAATCCTAATTAGTTTAGATTAATTGAAGGCTGGTCCAATTTAGCCCCACTCGTCTATCTAAATTATTTTCAAGCTTTAAACAGAATAAGCATGGAACGTTATACTTATTAATTTTCATTTGTTATTTTACATATTTGTGTTAACTTGATTTTGTCCCGAAAGTAACAAAAATAATATTAATTTTTGAGAGCATTTCATGAAAATGTCAAATTCAATCGAATTTTTGTGTAACAATCGATCTTACTTTTTGTTATAGTCGATCACGACAATTAAAAAAAGTGGGTTAAATTTTACATTTTTACAGAAAATGATTTCAAAGGGTAGTTTTTTTAATTCCTTTCGGGACATACGTAATCAAAATTTAATACGTAAAATAATAAGCATAAATATACGTATAACATGCCATGCCAAACTGATTTTGTTGCAAGCTTGAAATGAATTGAAAAAAATGGTTTATAATAATATTCAATGCCGTAGCCTTTGCCCTTTGAGTGCCAAAGCAAAATGCAAATTCAAACATGCAAAAAGAAATATTATTTTCGCTGCTTTGTTATGTCTTGATGGAATAAATCTAATTTTGTCTTTTTTCTTCATTCGTTCATAATACGGGCTAAAGGTTAATCCAATTCAGATCGTATCAATATGAGTCGCGAACTTTGTAAACAATGCTTAGTTATTAATTGGAGTAAGTTACAAGGTTTTTTTGGTTTTCATAATGAAATTGCACAATGGTTATAATGTTTTTAGAGTTATACCGGCGCGTTATACGCAACCTTTAAACAAATGTATTTCGAATTCGTTCTTTAAGTTTCAAGAAAAACATAGCGAAATTATTGAGATGTCATTCGTTTAACGAAAGACATAAGACAAAGTTTGGCAGGTAAGATGAAATGTGTGTTACACATTGTTTTATTGTATATTTTATTATATATATTATTATATTATATTATTTTATTTTATTTTTTATTTTAATTTTGTTTGTAATCGTTCAATTCATTCTTCAAAATATATAAACAATACATAACATGGGGTTAAGAATCAGATATAAGTATTAAGCCCATCACAATTAAAAGACATCGTGCTTAGACAGTTCCTGTAACACATTTCTTATTGATTTAGGTGAGGTGAAAATAAAGGAAATAAATTCGTCAAGACACGGAGAGAGACTACTTCTAAAAGCGCTTCCATCTGACCTGGAAATCATGAAGATTTTCACATTTTTGCCCCAAAGAATAACATATTTTAAATTAATTGGACTACTGGCCATTTTGTTCTTGTTGTTAACCATTGTATACAAGAATGGTGGAGAATCGATTGCAGTTGTTGAGTTTCAACGTAAGTAATGCTACTTACTAGGAAGCTTCGCAAACGCTATTTCAGGCGCGTTGTTGGATGAGCGTAATTTTTAAAAAACGAAAAAAGCATTAAATATATTTTTTTATGGGAAATGATTTTTAGATTGCGATCAAATTTCAAACGAATATATTAATTCATAAAATTAAGGTTATGCAAAAAAATCATTACAATCGGATAAAGCATGTAGGTGTTACCAAGTCAAAGAAACGTAAAAAAAAAGAAAACAGCGTGAAATTGTGATTTTCATGAGAAATAATTTTTCGATGGCGATCAAATTTCACACGAATATATGGATTCATAAAATAAAGGTTCTATGATAAAATCATTACCGTCGAATAATGCATGTAGGTGTTATACGTCGATGAAATGTTTAAAAAATCCGAAAAAATCCGAAAATGACGATATTCATGAAAAATAATTTTTTAATTGCGCTCAAAAACGTGGCAGTTCTAAGTTCAGAGATTTCAAAGACCTCCATAAAAATTTCATCGCAATTGGAGTATCGGTTTAGCCAGAATCGTGTTAACAAACACAAAACAATACAAAAAACAGAACATTCCGGATTTATTTCTGCAGTGTAGTGACATGGAATTTTCGCTTCGCTTATCCCATTAGTACTTATAGCCCAGCATTATAAGAGATTTTAGGCCTAAAGATCAACATTGCTAACCTAAGCTGAATTTTGGAACATCGTTAGTAATATTCATTCTTAAAACGCACAGAGAGTTCCCAAAAGCACAGACGCTTGCTTCCTCCGCTATCGCGCCAAAGGGCTTAAGTCACACTGTCACATAAAAATGCCTGTAAAACCTAACACAGAGATTTTCTCTGTGATTTTTGTTTCAAAATAATCGGGACTATGTATGCTTTGTGCTCAATATCCAAAACATATTTATTACCATTATTATTAGTCACAAACCCGAATAGTGCTGGTCCCTAACTTAGTACTTCCAAGAAAATCCCGTAAATCTTGAATAAGTTCGAGTTCACGAAAAAATTATCAAGACATAATAAATATGCGGGTGTCTGTCTTGTAGAAGCCACTTTTTCTTTTTTTTACCGTGCGATGAAAATTGACTGAGATATGCCCAAAAAATGACAAACGGTTGCGCTTTCGGCCCACTGTAGCCAAATAGTCCGTGGAACAAGCTGCATCAACTATAAAAACATTTCAAAAGCCGGAAACCTACACCAAAATTTTGGGATCTGGTAAAAGACATATTTGAAAATGTTATTTTCACTTGGGACAGCTTGGTAGCAAATAAGTCACCTGTCATGGCGTCCTAAAGATGGCCGCCAAAATAATTATTAAAACTGCTGTAACTCAAGAAGAAATCATAAATTTGAACAAAATGGTATTGTTTTAATGAGTTTTTAAGGGCTCTACAAAAAATGTCAGCAGTTTTACCGCAAATTCAATAGTTTTAATTATAGTATTTATAAATTATTACAATGTATTGCAATTATAGCACTTTTTAATATATATATATAATGTAAAACTCGCTAGATTGCCAAGAAATTTTTTCACACTATACTAAAATAACGTCAATAAATCCAAAAATTGTTAGTCCCGAAACGAAATTCCGGTAACTTTTTTATTAATTTATTAATTAAATTAATCATTAATTAAATCCCAATTAAAAGTTTATTATTCACGTACCACAATCACATAGTGTACCACACAAGAACAATATGACCACAATGAACCAAAAAAAATTAGTTTCCAAAAATTTATTCCAATCACTTTACTATTAATTCAATTAATTCAATTAATTTTAAAATAATGACAGTAATCTCGATTAAATTTGTAAAATTAACACAATGTGGTCGACCTTGTATCATTTTAAAGCTAGTTTTAAGCCGAATAAATGTAATGAAAAATTAATTAATTCAATTAATTAATCACCGAATTAATTACATTTAAGTTAAATTATCCCACTTTTGACATATTATTGTTATGTATACCTAAAACTCGATCGATCGTCATAAAAATATACTACCTACTGACATAATCCCAATGAATCTAAAATGTAAATGCCCCCGAAACAAAATTCCTATAACTTACCGTTTAAATTAACTAATTAATTGAAGAATTACTTATATCTTAATATTTTTTTGTTATGACAATCGTAAAAGTACGATATTCATGAGAAATTTTTTCTTCGATTATCCCCAAAAACATGAAAAGTCAAAGGGTTCAGAGATTTCGAAGGTCGCCTCAAAATTTCATCAAGATCGCATATGACGTTTGCCCGGTAGAGCGCAAACAACAGACAGAAAAACAAACAACCCAAAAAAAAAACTTTTTTTTTTTTTTTTTTTTGGGGGGTGGGGGGCGGTGAATTGAAGTCAATATCTCAATAATTGTTGTTGACAATCACGTAGCACATACAAAATGCCACGGAAGAATTAAATATAAACAATGCTAGTATAATTAAAAAAATAAATAGGGTCAAAATTAAGTTCATGCTACTTTCCCGTTATTTGAATTATGAATTAATTATATATATACATATAACTGAGTGGGTAGACTCAAAATTTTTTTTTTTCTTTAATTAAATTTATTTAAGCACATGTTGTTGTAGAATGAGCGAAGCAGACTTCATTTCACCGCCCCCCCCCCCCCCCCAAAAAAAAAAAAATTAGTTTTTTTTTTGTTTGTTTGTTTTTTCTGTCTGTTTTGTTTTGCGCTCTAAACCCGGGAAAAAGTCATATGCGATCTTGATGAAATTTTGAGGCGACCTTCGAAATCTCTGAACTTAGACTTTCCACGTTTTTAGGTACAATCGAAGAAATATTTTTCATGAATATGTACTTTTAACGATTGTCAATAACAACAATTATTGAGATATAGTAATTCTTCAATAATTAGTTAATTAATCGGTAAGTTAAAAGGAATTTTGTTTCGGGGCATGACATTTTGGATTCATTGGCATTATGTCAGTAGAGTTGGATATTTTTATGACGATCGATCGGTTTTAGGGGATACATAACAATACATATGTTTAAAAGTGGGATAAATTTAACTTAAATGTAATTAATTCGGTGATTAATTAATTTAATTAATTTAATTTTTTCATTACATTTATTCGGCTTAAAACTATAGCTTTAAAATGATACTAAGTCGACCACATTGTGTTAATTTTACAAAATTAATCGAGATTACTGTCATTATTTTTAATTTTAAATTTAATTAATTGAATTAATAGTAAAGTGGGTTGGAATAAATTTTTGGAACTAATTTTTTTTTGGTTCATTGTGGTCATATTGTTCTTGTGTGGTACACTATGTGATTTTTGGTACGTGAATAATAAACTTTTAATTGGATTTAAATTTAAAGATTAATTTAATTAATAAATTAATAAAAAAGTAACCGGAATTTCGTTTCGGGACTAACAATTTTGGATTTATTGACGTTTTTTAGTATGTGTGAAAATTTCTTGGCAATCAGCGAGTTTTACATATATATATATATTGAAAGTGCTATAATTGCAATAATTTATAAATATAATTAAAACTATTGCATTTTCGGTAAAACTGCTGACATTTTTTTGTAGAGCATTAAAAACTCATTAAAACAATACCCATTTTTGTTCAAATCTATGATTATTCTTGAGTTACAGCAGTTTTTTAAAAATTATTTTGGCGGCCATTTCAGGACGCCATGACAGGTGACTTATTTGCTACCAAGCATGTCCCAGTAAAAATAACATTCTCAAATATGTCTTTTACCAGATCCTAAATTTTGGTGTAGGTTTCCGGCTTTGAAATGTTTTTATAGTTTATGCAGCTTGTTCCACGGACTATTTGGGTACAGTGCCGATGCGCAACCGTTTGTCATTTTGGGGGGCATATCTCAATCAATTTTCATCGCACGGTAAAAAATGAAAAAGTGGCTTTTTACAAGACAGACACCCGCATATTTATTATGTCTTGATAATTTTTCGTGAACTCGACCTAATTCAAGATTTACGGGGTTTTCTTGAATTTCTAAGTTAGGCCCAGCACTATTCGTGTTTGTGACTAATATTAATGGTAATAATATATGTTTTTGGATATTGAGCACAAAGCATACATAGTCCCGATTATTTTGAAACAAAAATCACAGAGATATCTCTGTTGGGTTCAGGTTTACAGGCATTTTTATGTACAGTGTGACTTAAGCCCTTTGGCGCGATAGCGGAGGAAACAAGCGTCTGTGCTTTTAGGAACTCTCTGTACGTTTGAAGAATGACAATGCTACATGTGTGCCAAAAATCAGCTTTAGGTTAAGGATGTTGATGTCAAAATCTATAATTTCTGGGCTATTAGTGGCCTGGCTGCTAAATGAACTGTTTCGCCTAGAAATGTGGAAAGTTCTTTTTTGGATGAGCGTAGCGAAGATTCCATTTCACCCCACTGGAGAAAAACTCCGGAATGTTTTTTTGTATTTTTGTGTGTCTGTTAACACGATTCCGGATAAACCGATTCTCCAATTTCGATAAAATTTTTATGAAGGCCTTCGAAATCTCTGAACTTAGAACTGCCACTTTTTTAGCGCATTCGAAAAATTATTTATCTTGAAAATCGCAATTTTTCGATTTTTTCGATTTTTAAAACACTTCTTCGACTTAGAACACCTACATGCTTTATCAATTGTAATGATTTTTTCACAGAACCTTAATTTTATGAATTAATACATTGGTGTGAAATTTGAGCGCAATCAAAATGTATTTTTCATGACAATCGCAATTTTCCTTTTTTTCCTTTACATTTATTCGTCTTAAAACGCCTACATGCCTTATTCGATTAAAAAGATATTTTTAATGAACCTTAACTTTATGAATTAATATATTGGTGTGAAATTTAAGCGCAATCGGAAAATAATCGCAATTTTACGCATTTTTCGATATTAAAATATTTGTTCGACTTATTACAACTACATGCTTTATTCGATTGAAATGATTTTTTCACAGAACCTTAATGATATGAATTAATATATTCGGGTGAGATTTGAGCGTAATCGAAAAATAATTTCTACCAAAAATCGCAATATTACGCTTTTTTCATTAAAAAAAATAAGCTCATCCAACAACGCGCCTGAAAAAGCGTTTGCGAAGCTTCCTAGTTTTAATAAAACTAGTAAAATAGTGAAAACTTGAGACGTTCTTGAAATCCGGATAGACACGAGATATATATATATATATTTTCTTGAGTTTCCTTAATTAAGGCCTGCATGCATCTAGGTGCCCGTTAGGGCGTCGCAGCCTAGCCGCGGAGCGCCACACACTAAGGCACCTTATACAGCAAGCAGAGTTGGGGTGATTTCGAGGTGTCACCAAGCCGTCATGAAACGTGATGTGATCTTGAAAACTATCAAAATCGAGGTGATTTAGGTACCTGACAATATATGCCAAATTTGGTTGGGATACGAGCATTCCTTCTTGGTGAAACAATGGCTTGAAACATGCTCAAAATTACTTGAAAGGATAATTAGCTACTGCTACTACGGTATAATTCGTCAGTTTCAATTGGCCAGCGATTCTGATCAAACGGGTCGAGCTACAATGTTCATATTTTACATGGACATTATGGTTATCGTGATATAGTACATTTGAAAGAAAAAAAATAAAAATTTTGCTGGAAGGCTTCCAATAAAAGGTTTTAAAATAAGCCTTATACAGGCATACAATCAACAAGTAACTATTTACTTGACAATGATCGCCTACATTGTTTACGAAAAGCAAGTCTTTGGACCACTAGATATTTTACATTCTATTGTTAATTGGTAATACCATAGAAATTAATCGATTTTGATAAAATGATTATATTTTAACAAATAATTTTGCAATGGAACTTGAAAAAGTAGTGAGATCCCACACATAACAAAAACTAGTAAAAAGAGAGCCAAACTTTACACACTCAAAAGAAATGAGATCTAAAAAAGGGCCAAGCTCATCTGCCCTTCCACATTTGCGCATTCTGAATTCATAAACGTACAGTGTCCCGTAACAACATCCTTGAAAAGCTTGGCAAAACAGAATTCGTTTGACCATTTCGTTTAAATAAATAAATAAAAAAAAAAGAATTTGGATGAACAATTTACATTTATGAATTAAGAATGCGCAAATGTTGAAGGGTAGATGAGCTAGGCCCTTTTTTAGATCTCATTTCTTTTGAGTGTGTAAGGTTTGGCTGTATTTTTACAAGTTTTTGTTATGTGTTGGGATCTCATTAAATAAATAAATTATATATATATATATATATTATATATAATATATGTTGTTTACTTATTTTTAGAAATAATAGTGTTTTTCGGTTGACGCCACTCCTTGAGTTAAATTGCTACTCAACGTTTCGGAACTCAGATTGGAATTCCTTTTTCAAGAGATTAAATTTAAAACTGAAATTAAAAACAATAACAAAACCAAACACACCAACAAAAAGAAAATAACAAAAGCAGGCCAACAAAAATAAATAGAAATAATTTAGAAAGATAATACATTAAAGTGCTTAGAGTTCATGAACCATCCGGCCCTGTTTGCTTGTTTTTTCCGGCACCCAGTCCTTGTCTCCATTCGACAACCCGTTGATGCTCGACCCGAGGCAGGACCGCCGACATTTTTTGACAATAATTTGTTGGTGTGTTTGGTTTTGTTATTGTTTTTAATTTCAGTTTTTAATTTAATCTCTTGAAAAAGGAACATTAATCTGAGTTCCGAAACGTTGAGTTGCAATTAAACTCAAGGAGCGGCGTAAACCGAAAAATAATTTCTAAAAATAAGTTATCATAATGTCCAGTCACGAAAGTATCCGTCAACATATATAAATATATATGTATATATTTTTATCAAATAAATCTGAATAGTCAGCAAAATGTAAGAGGGACTAAAATAGGTAAATTTTTTGGATTACTGAATGATCGTAGCGAGCGTAGCGAGCGAAGCGAAGATTCTATTCTTCTACACTGGAGAAAAAAATCCGGAATGTTTTGATTTTTTTCTTCTTTTTTCTGTTTGTATTTTTGTGTGTCTGTTAACACGATTGCGGCTAAACCAATACTCCAATAGCGATGACATTTTCTAGAGGCCATCGAAATCTCTGAACTTAGATCTGCCACGATTTTGAGCGCAATCGAAAAATTATTTCTCATGAAAATCGCAATTTTATGATATTTTTTCGAATTTTAAAGAATATCGCCTCTAAAAGTTGCAGATATGCGCTCTGGCGGAGAAGCGCTCAACTGGAGGTTTGGGGGTAACTTCTACCGCGCGTATGCTTTTTCACACAGATTTGTATTACGATTGCATTAGTTTTGGGACTGTTGGCGATATAAATACATGCAACAGTCCACAATATTGATGTTTGCTATAATCAAGAATACTGTTATAGAGTAAAAAAATGACGTCTCAATATATCTTACGATCTGAAAACGTTTAATTTTGCAAGTCAATGAAGTGACAAAATGTTAAGGATTGGGCTTTCATTATTTGATTTTATTGACGAAATTGACGACATGTCATACTCATAATAATATATATTTATGTATTTATTTTATTTATTTATTTAACGTTTATCCTGTTCATTTAAAAATGATTTACTATGGCGATATTGTTCATGATATTTTACGTCAAACCTTTTACAGTCTCCTGGTATAAAAGTACAACATATACAAAGGCCCCGGGATCCATGAAGAATTCAAGTCCTTATTTGGTGACCTTTGCGTAATAATATCGCCATTGTGACACCATGATAATATTTAAAACTGAATATAATTTACGACCATGCATGTATAGGTACTTAGGCAACCAAGCCCTACCACTCTCCACATGTTTTTAATTTAGAATATGTTGGGATCAAAGCATATCAACTATGTAACATTTTCGTTAGAAATTAAGCAATCAAACTCCATAAGTAAATATAAACAATTGATCCAAGTATGGTTGATGGATCAATGCCGTAGAAATTAAGTGTAGCCATACCATAATTTTTAAAATATTATTAAAAAACACTATTAAGACATGTGTCTACCTAAACCATTGTATGATTTCATTTTCTTATATTTCCACGAAAATGTGTTGGCTTAACATTTTCAAATTTCATACATAATACATAATTATGTTACTGTCAGTAACATATTATTATTATTCATTATTGTATTACACATGGACATTGCATGACGTTAGGCCTATATTATACTAATTATTTTACACACACTATGTTACATTTTACTATACTTAGTTTAGTTCCTACTTTCTCTTATTTCTAGTCTTCATCAATATAACACTGTATGTAAAAGACCCCAATTTGTGGGTAAGTTTAACACTCACTGCAGGTCAGTGCTAGAATATAATGTTTAAATTTCAATGTATATAATCAATTGTGTATTACAAATCGTTCAGTAAGCCACCAAATGAAACAATGTACGAGATTTTGATGTGATTATTGGCAATTAATGTCTTTCTGTGTGTGTGAGGGGGCAGGGATAATTATTATACTACCACTTTTTGTTTTGCCGTTTACCACTCACGTACGTGTAGCTTTATATGTTGTCAGTTGGAAAAACATAGAATGCTATGTTACGAGTGCAAAATGCAGGCACAAAAATCAACGAAAAACTATATCATCTGCATGACATACCAAACCCATTATATAACGAGAATCGCCAATTTAACCATTTCTTCTTAAGCTTGATATCAGTAGCATATTATTATTATAATTGTTGTCAGAGTCAGACATAAACATGTGTCGTTGTCGCTTTAAAAGACTGTTGGTTTTCATACGCCAGCGCGTAGTAAACAGAGGCGAACCCCCAAACCTTCAGCCATATTGCAAGAATCCGCGCGACGGTGGCGCGATCTCTTATTACTTTTATGCTTAATTCGATTGCAATGATTTTTTCACAGAACCTTTATTTTATGAATTAATATATTCGTGTGAAATTTGAGCGCAATCGAAAAAATTATTTCTCATGAAAATCGCAATTTTATGATTTGTTTCCAAATTTTTCGACTTATAACACCTACATGCTTTATTTGATTGTAATGTAGTGTGTTATGTGCGCCCCTGATCCTCATGTAGTCGTCGTAAAAATTAAATTAATATTACCAAGCGTGTCTCGCAGGCCAGAGCAATGGGAAAACGAAATCAATTTAAATACCATCTGCATAACACAATTGTCAGTTCAATGTACCACTTACGCTCATCCAACAACGCGCCTGAAAAAGCGTTTGCGGAGCTTCCTAGTACGTAACCTCAGAATCGACTAATTGCCCAACTCAATTCATCTAGTTTAAATTTAAATTTTGACCCGATTGTAAGGGGAAATGCTTTCTATGGTTTCTTGTAATTTTGCCAGTAGGCCTGTAACTGTCAAACGAAAAAATCTTGCAACGCATGGTTACTACAGATAACAATTTTCTTTCATTATTAGGTTGTAGACATCGGTGTTGTAGAAACTTAGTAGGCTGTGACCTTTGTCGCAATGTTGCAGAATGCAGAGGTTTATTCTGGATCACTTGGAACCTCTATCGTTCGCCCTGTAGGATTATGGTTTGCACCAAAATGTCAAGTAAGATTGTAACTAAGTCGAAATCAGAGCAAACTTTCCAGATTGTGCTAATCTTTTTAAGGGGATTTCCACTTGTGTAAAGAGGGGATAATTTCTTAAATGTTTACATGTAAATGTGTTGGCTTGGGCGTTAAGCTCGCGAATCAGATTCGGGAGGTCTCGGTTTCAAATCCCGTCGAGACCGGCAAACCTGACTGAAGTTTTTTTCCGAATTTTTACTCAGACGTTAATGCGAATGCAAGGGATTGAGTCCTCTTATAAACAGTCCTCGGACATCCCTTCACAATAACCTATCCGCAACATACCTCGTTGGCATAAATTGCATCCTGGGCAGGCTTGCCACACAAATTATTGTGCTCTAATAGCACCAAGCGCTCACTCACTGCAACCTCCATAAAATCCAACACTGTTTTTATGACAATCATTATTATAGGTCGAAAAGTCCAGAATGTGTGTAAAAATAGCTGGATTTAACGATCAAGTGAATTTTCAAAAAGGCATTTAACATTTGAAAAATAGTTTGCCCTAGTTCATCCAACCGCCTTGTATGACCATATATTCACTAGGAAAACGCTTAAGTCCCGCCGCGTTGTTGGATGAGCGTAATTGGTGCATTGAGCTGCCATGTGTTATGCGGATTTTCTGTTGTTCTGAAAAAAAATTATTACTATGTTCAAGATTTTTTTTAAATTAAGTTAAATTAAATAAAAAATAAACTTAATATATATTTTTTTAATTAATCATAATTTTTAAAAAAGGAAAAAATTGAAAAATTGCGATTTTTATAAGAAATAATTATTCGATTGCGCTCAAATTTCACACGAATATATAAATTCATAAAATTAAGGTACTGTGAAAAAATCATTACAATAGAATAAAGCATGTAGGTGTTGTAAGTCAAAAAATTGTTTTAAAAAAGAAAAAAACACGCAAAATTAAGATTTTCATAAAAAATAATTTTTCGATTGCGCTCAAATTTTACACGAATATCTTAATTCATAAAAATTAAGGTTCTGTGAAAAAATAATTGAAATCGGATAAAGCATGTAGGTGTTAGTCGAAGAATTTTTTTTTAAATCGAACAAAGTCGTAAAATTGCGATTTTCATGAGAAATAATATTTCGATTGCGCTCAAAAACGTGGCAGTTCTAAGTTAATAGATTTCGAAGGCTTCCATAAAATTTCATGGCGATTGGAGTATTGGTTTAGCCGGAATCGTGTTAACAAACACACAAAAATACAAAAAGAAAGAAGAAAAAACATTCCGGATTTTTTTCTCCAGTGTAGTGAAATGGAATCTTCGCTTCGCTCATCCAATGAAATATAAACTTCAGCGTAAGCCTGCTGTAAGGACGGGTAGGAAGTAAGAGCAATCGTCGAAAGATGTGTCCCGACCGGGGATCGAACCCAGGTCCTCCGCCTTTACGTAGCGATGCTTTACCAAGTAAGCTATCGGGCCACTGGGTACATTCATTAAACTTTTTGTCGACTTGTTATTCGTAAAAATACTCTAAACTTCATTTTGATATGCGTTCTTAATTTATTTCTTCAACGAAATATTATGTTAATTGAATGTTACTAGAACCTTTCAATGAAATGCAACGGTTTTCTCTGCATTTGACGAAATTTCGAGGATGGTCACACCATTTTCGTCCATCCGCTCTAAACCCACTAAAGTTCAAAGTGTTTCGGGCCTTGTTTGGGGATGGATGTTATAGTAGGCAAGCTCTGGATACATTACCCTACATAACACATCGAACATCAGTCGGTCATCAGACAGACAGACAAGAAGTATCGAAAGAGCCTCAAACATTTTTGTATTTGTTTTTTATTCCAGCAGCTGTCACAGAAAAACTTGCCAGTATCAGAGCATTGGAGATGTCAGACCATTATCTGAGCAACACTTTACTAGAAAACACTGAAACTGGTAAGATTTAACAAACTTTAAGAAATCGGACTACAAAAGCATAATGTTGTGGTGTACCAAAATTGACAATTTTTGGTTCTGTATTTTCCAAAGTCCAATTTTTATTATCTATGTAAGGGTATAGGTGTTGCAGCACTTTTTGCCGATGTTTATTACACAGTCATAATGAACGATGACATCGAAGCGCTTCAGGATAAATCAGAAGAAATTTTAAAAGATGTAAATGGGTTGTTCTCTGGTAACAAACTTATTATAAAGATCTAAACAAAACTAAAACCTTGTGCGATGAATTTAACGAAAAAAAATATATATCATTAACGAAAACAAACATGACGAATGCTAGTTCATCACCAAGCTGAGGATTCAATACATAAACTAATAATTTTTAACACCTTTTTTTCCTACCTGGGAGCTGGTCTTACATGGAAAACTATCAATAGTGCTATTGGTAAGAAGCAAAAAACTATCTTGACGAAGTCATATCAATGCATGTGGGAGAAGAGCTTAGACGCTAATAATATAGTTGATGGTTTTGTTAATTCTTTTTCGGATGAGGTGGAGGCTATGAAACACGATTGTGCAATAGAGACAGCTACTGCCTGTGATGATAATGCCTTACAATCAATGTTCTTTTAAAAAGCTACACCCAAAACAATAAGTGATATTATACTCAATCTAAACAGTAATAAAGGTCCGGGCATTGATAGGATTAGAATGAGTGACCTAAAATCAATTTCTGATCAAATAAGTCCAATTGTTGCACATTTAGTTAATCACATATTTAAATACAGGATGACACCGGAAGATCTAAAAATATCGATTTTGAGTCCGATTTACAAGAACGCTGATCATATGGCATTTAATAATTATTGGCCGATTGCGATACTGCCGTCAATTGAAAAAATCATGGAAAGGTATCTAGCTGATCAACTTATTTCCTATATGACAAACTCCAATATAATTGATCGGCGTCAATATAGTTTTCAAAAAAACAAAAGCACAGGTAGTCTTCTGGCGGATTTTTCGGACCTAGTTTTCAGTGCATTAATAAAAATTTGCATGTGGGGGTAATTTTTATAGACTTCTTAACTTAGATCTTAACTTTTGCTATAGTCGATCACAACTATTAAAAAAAGTGGGTTTAATTTTAAATTTTTACGGGAAATGATTTCAAATGGTATTTTTAAAAATCATTTCAGGACATAGGTAATCAAAATTAAATATGTAAAATAATAAGCATAAACAAATACGTAACATGCCAGAGAGACATACAGACAGACAGACAGACAGACAGACAGACAGACAGACAGACAGACAGACAGACAGACAGACAGACAGACAGACAGACAGACAGACAGACAGACAGACAGACAGACAGACAGACAGACAGACAGACAGACAGACAGACAGACAGACAGACAGACAGACAGACAGACAGACAGACAAAGTATCGAAAGAGCCTAAAACATTTTTTGTATTTGTTTTTTATTCCAGCAGCTGTTACAGAAGAAATTGCCAGTATTGGAGCATTGGAGATAACAGACCCTTATCTGAGCACCACTTCACTTGAAAACACTGAAACAAGTAAGATTTCACAAACTATAAGAAATCAGACTATGACAAAAGCATATTGTAGTGTACCAAAAAGGTCAATTCTTGATTCTGTATTTTCCAAAGTCCAATTTTATTATCTAAGTCCGAGTATAGGTGGTGCAGAACCTTTTGCTGATGCTTTTTACACAGTCATAAAGAACGATGACATCAAAGCTCTTAAGGATAAATAAATGAAATAAATGGGTGGTTCCTTTATAGCAAACTTATTATAAAGATCTAAACAAAACTTAAACCTTGGGCGATGAATTAACAAAAAAAGGAAATAAAACATTAACGAAAACAAACACGACGAATGCTAGTTCATCGCTAATCTGATAATTTTTAATTGTGTGTAAATTTTGTTTTAACCACCTCGAAAAGATTCAATAATTTGTATTAATAATTTTTAACACGGCACTTTATTATTGATGCATTTATTCTTTAAAAATTACTGTATAACTAGGAAAACGCTTAAGTCCCGCCGCGTTGTTGGATGAGCGTAATTGGTGAATTGAGCTGCCATGTGTTATGCGGATTTTCTGTTGTTCTGTGAAAAAATCATTACTAAGTTGAAGATTTTTTTTAAAATTAAATGAATTAAATGAAAAATTACCTTTTTTTTAAATTAATTGTAATTTAAAAAAAGGGAAAAAATCGTACTATTGAAATTTTCATAAGAAATAATTATTCGTTTGCGCACAAATTTTACACAAATATATGAATTTATAAAATTAAGGTTCTGTGAAAAAGTTATTTCAATAGGATAAAGCATAGGTGTTATAAGTCAAAGAATTGTTTTAAAAAAGAAAAAAACGTAAAATTTCGATTTTCATGAGAAATAGTTTTTTGATAACGCTCAAATTTCACACGAATACCTAAATTCATAAAATTAAGGTTCTGTGAAAAAATCATTAAAATCGGACAAAGCATGTAGGTGTTATAAGCTGAAGAAATTTTTTAAAAATCGAAAAAAATCGTAAACTTGCGATTTTCTTGAGAAATAATTTTTCGATTGCGCTCAAAAACGTGGCAGTTCTTCGTTCAGAGATTTCGAAGGCCTCCATACAATTTCATCGCAATCGGAGAATCGGTTTAGCCGGAATCGTGTTAACAGACACACAAAAATACAGAAAAAAAAGGATTTTTTTCTCCAGTGTAGTGAAATGGAATCTTCGCTTCGCTCGCTCCGCTCATCCAATTATTAAAACTAGGAAAACGCTTAAGTCCCGCCGCGTTGTTGGATGAGCGTAATTGGTGCATTGAGCTGCCATGTGCTATGCGGATTTTCTGTTGTTCTGTGAAAAAATCATTACTAAGTTGAAGATTTTTTAAAATTAAATTGAATGAAATAAAAAATTTACTTAAATTTTTAATTTTTTTAATTAATCGTAATTTAAAAAAAAAGGAAAAATCGTAAATTGAAATTTTCATAAGAAATAATTTTTTGATTGCGCACAAATTTTAAACGAATATATTAAATTATAAAATTAAGGTTCTGTGAAAAAAGTCATAACAATAGGATAAAGCATGTAGGTGTTATAAGTCAGAGAATTGTTTTAAAAAAGAAAAAAAACGTAAAATTTCGATTTTCATGAGAAATAGTTTTTCGATTGCGTTCAAATTTCACACGAATACCTAAATTCATAAAATTAAGGTCCTGTGAAATAATCATTGAAATCGGATAAAGCATGTAGGTGTTATAAGCTGAAGAAATTAAAACAAAATCGAAACAAATCGTAAAATTGCGATTTTCATGAGAAATATTTTTTCGATTGCGCTCAAAAACGTGGCAGTTCTTGGTTCAAAGATTTCAAAGGTCTCCATAAAATTTCATCGCAATTGGAGAATCGGTTTAGCCGGAATCGTGTTAACAGACACACAAAAATACAGAAAAAAAGAAAAAAAAGAAAAAAAACATTCCGGATTTTTTTCTCCAGCGTAGTGAAATGGAATCGTCGCTTCGCCCGCTACGCTCGCTACGCTCATCCAATAAACAAGAAAACATTTGTTTATTTATTTATAAATAAAATATATTTATTTATTGAAAACAAAATAACGGGCATCGCACAGTCAACACGGGATGTGACATAAAGTTGAAAACTGTCATAATCGGGGGGATTCAGGTACCTGACAACGCATATCAATTTTTTATTTTTTTTAAAAGACTATCCCTTTGGGGAAAAAATTTTGGGGTTGAGCCCTTTGCTTTCATTTTCCATTTTTGAAATGTTGGTTCCCTACTAATACTAAATATACACTACTACAAACTACTACATTTACTACTACTACTACTACCCTACTACTACTACTACTACACTACTACTACTACTACTAACTACTATACTACTACCACAAATTTTAAATTTACCTTACCAGAAAATTTTAAAATTTTTAAAAAAATTTATGAATTATGAAAGGAAAATAAGAGAATGGATTTTTTAAAAAGGGAAAAAAATACTATTTTTATGTTCTGTTTTTTTTTTAAAAGGGTAATCTTTGGGGGGGTTGGTTTTTTGGGTTGGTTAAAGGGTTTCTTATTTTTTTTATACTAGTAAAAAATTTTAGTTTTGAATGAAAAATTTTTGTTTTTCTGAATTTTTAAATTGATGTGGGTGGAAATCACAAAAAAATGAGGTCAGGGGATTTTGGTTTTACTTTTTGTTGTTTAAGGATTCTCCCAGACAAGCTACGTAAGTATTTTGGCGGAGTGGGGGCAATTTTTTGGGTATTTTGTATTTGTTCTTCCAAAAAAAAAACAAAAAAAAACTCTACTTCTACTCCCTACTACTACTACTATTTACTATTTACTACTATACAAATACTACACTACTACTACACTACTACTACTACTACTATACAAACTACTACTACTACTACTATTTTACTACTACTATTTACTACAAATACTACTACTATTTAAAATTTAATACTACTACTACTACTACTACTCCCTTTTGGGATAGATAATAAAATTTAAAAAAAAAATATTAAGAAAAAGAGATCGTCTATGGAGGAAGGGGGAAAAAAAACCCTTTCCCCAAAATATTCTCTACAGAGAACAGTATAAAAAAAATCCTTTAATGATTTTCCCAAAGCACTTGGGAACTGCGAAAAAAAAAATATTTTGCAAATAAATTGCCCCAGTAATTTCAAAAGTAAAAAAAGGGTTTTGGGTTTTTAAAACAAAAATTTTGAAGCAAGGGAAAAACCAACCCCCCCCCCCAAAAAAAACAATAGATTAAAAAAATTTTAAAACTATTTTTAAAACAAATTTAAGAGAAATTTCGAAAAACCCCTAGCGGAAGACTTTGCAAAGGGAATTTTGTGAGGTGAAGAAAAGCTTATAGGGGAAACCCAATACATTTTTTTTTAAAAAAAAATTTGCCCAATGTAGTAAAGAATGTCAGTCGTTTTGGGTTTAAAAAAGCCAAACACCCCCCCCGAGCAGGTTAGTTTAATTTTTTCAAAAACCTTAGACCATAAAGTATCGGGCGGGTTTGGACGCATTTAACCCGGGGATTTTTTTTTGGGAAAGGTTTTTTAATTCAGGTGTCTATTTACTGGAAAAAATTTAAAATTAAATTTTTGAAACTTCGGTATACCCGGCAAAAACTAAAAACATAAATTGTGGGCCAATTTTTTTAAAAAAAGGAGATCGTTAGGAATTTCAATAATTATCGGCCCATAATCGATATTTTATATTGATAAAATTTTTTGGACCCGTTTAAACTTTAAATTTACGGGAATTACAAAACATACTGGAATGGGTAAAAAAATTTTAACGCGTCCCAAATTTGGGGTTTTAAAAAAAGGAAAAAGGGAGGACATGGTTTTTAGATGATTTTTCCGAATTACTTTAAAAAATCAATTTGGATAAAAAAAATTTCTTTTTGTGTGTTTTTGTGTTTTTCCCCCAAAGCTTTCGATCCCGGAAAAATTTGGACTTTTTTACTTGAAATGTTTAGAAAAAGGGGTTTTGGGTTTGGGGGGGGGCCAATTCTTTCAGGGTTTAGAAATTTTTTAATGAACGCGACATTAATTTAAAATTGATGGTGAATTTAGAAAATAATTTAAAAAAATTAAAACCCGGGTGCCAAAAAGGGCTAAATTTGGAAAAAAAACCCCTTTGTTTTTTTATATTTTAAAGTTATCCCAAATGGTTTAGATATTTAAGGTAAATTTATACGCAGAGGTTTACGTGTTGGTAATCACGCATTAGGGACTTGCTCGTAGCTTTAACAAAATTTTTAAAAAAAGGTCTATTTCTTTTCAAAAAGGTTCATGACTTTGGGTCTAGTTGTAAACTTAGGAAAAAACTAACATAATGTGATTCATGGGGGCCCAACAAACCCTAAGTGACTTTTAAGTTTAAAGTACAGGGCCCACACCACATTGGTCTAAAAATTTCAAAAAAATTTGTTTACCGTCGAAAAATTTCTAACTTTTTCAAATTTTTAAATATTCCGTCTTTGTGAGTTGCCCGTCAATTGTCGAGGTTTAAAAAAACCAATATTTGGGAATTGTGGTGATAACATTTTTTTCTTTTAAATTACACGTGGCAAAAAATTTTTTGGCAAAGTTTTTCGAATATCGTCTTTCTATTTTTTTCAAATACGTGACCTTTTTCCCCTTAAAAAAATTTTAAAAAAAAGGGGGTTTACTTTTGCCTTTGTTCTTTTCATTTTTGTGTATGGAATAATTTGTTTGGGGGATGGGGGTCTAAAATTTCACTCTGTCTCCTCGGGAAAGTAAGCAAAATTTTCTATTTTTGCAAACCCTTTTTTTCCCCTCAACAAAATGTTGTAAAAATTTTTAACACTTTTAAAACTTACAAAAAATTGTAACATTTGCCGGTGCAGAAAAAAGGGATTTTTATTTTTTTATATAAAACCTTTTCAATATAAAGTCTGAAAATTTAAAAAAGCCCCGTACCATACACGGAGTGGAAATGTTTGTATGTATGGGTTCACGGGGTTTTAACCCCAACTAGGGTTTTTTGGTTGCATACATTATGCTGCCCGGCTTTTATGAATGAATTGCCTGAAAATGTCAAAAACGTTAAAACCCTATCCCAAAATTTAAAAGGGAAAGTTTAAAAGTTTTTACATTTTAAAAAATTTGAAAAAAAAAAAAGTTACGTTTTTTTTAAAAAACCCCAGGGTTTAACCTATTTAAACGATAAAAATAATCGTTAAAAAAAAATTTAAAAATAGTCGAATTGTGGTTGTGCGTGTTTTTGGTTCCCGAACTTTTTCATCATGTTAAAAGGGAAAAGTGTTTTTGGGTGATGTTTTGATCATGGTTTTTTTATGGGGGGTGGGGGTTTGGGTTTTAAAAAAAAAAGCTTAACCCAAAGCCTTGAAAGCTTTTCTTTGTTTAGGGGTGTTTCTTATTTATTAAAATTTAGTTTTTTTATTTTATTTATTTTAATTTTTTTTTGGTTTTTTTGGAATTTTTTTGTACTAAATTTTCATTCTGGGGAAAATTAAATTCAATTTTTGCCGTTTTAAAAAGAAAATAAATCAATTTAATTTAATTTTTTTTGAAAGAATGCAAAAACGTCAGGAAAAATACCCTTTTGGGAAAATTGAACATAGGAAGGGGTTTCCAAGGGTTTGGGATTTATTTTTTTACTATGTACACATGTATAAAAAGATTTGAAACCCCCCCCCGCGATAAGCTGTTTTGTGTTCCCGGGGACAATTTTTGTATCTGTAAATAAATTGTTCAAAAAGGAAACCCCTTAAAAAAAATTTTTAAAAAAAAAAAAAATATTTACTACACTACTAATACTACCTACTACTACTACTATTTACTACTACTATTTAATTACTTTAACTTACTGTTTGTTGACTTTTAATTTCCCGAAAGGGCCCTGCCAAAGTTGAGAACAATTTGGTTTTTTACGTAGGGGGAACTAAAATTTAAAATTTTTGTTGATGATAACGCGGAAAAATTGGCCTTTTTTCAAAAAAAATTTGTTTGGGTTTTTAAAAATTTAACATCCGGCCCTTTCAGAAAACTTTTTTGTGGAATTCACTGAATATATGGCCCCCTTTAAATTTGATGTAGAAGACGTCATTATTTTAAAGGAAGTAAAATTTTAACCCAACGGGGAGAGCTTTTGTCCCTCTTTTGAGGGGATAAAATGGTTTCCCCCCCTCTGCGCGATAAGGGTACGAGGTGGAGGAGCCATTGTATACTTTAAAGGAGGGGCCCCTACAATTTATAAATTAAAAATCATTTTAATTCTTTTGAAGGTTTGGGAAAAGGCAATTACAAAAAGATGGAAAAAACCCCCTTATTTATTTGCAAATACAGACCCCCCTGCAAATAACAAAATGACTTTTTAAAAGAAAAATTGACTTTTTTGTTTCATGATTTTTGGGGGAAAAGGGGAAAAGTATTATCCCTAGGTATTTTAATTTTTAAAATTTCCCGGGGTTTAAAAATGCTTATGTGGAAAACAATTTTAGACAATAATGTAAAAAAATATGGAAGAGGCGTTGAAACATCCCGGTGAAACCCAAGGGTTGAGAGCAGGCTTAAAATTGTTTACGCAACATGCATCGACAAGCTATGTGCGTTTGCAAGATAAAACCCCTTTAGAGGTCACTTCGGGGAATTTTTTCAAACCCCAAAAAATCAGACCACTATATAATAATGCTAGGGTTTGGAACAAAATTTTTTTACGTAATCCTGCATTGGAAAAAGCCCAAAATTTTAGTCAAAAGTTTATAAATGATTTGAAAAAAGGGGAAACCCCCAAAAGCCTTTAAAGAAATGTGATTGGGTAAATTTAAAAATTGCGATGCCCATGTGAGCAATAAAAAAGAAAGTTATTTTTTAAAAGTGTCTATGATGACGGGGAGGAAATAAGATTAGTAAAAAACTTGAAGCAAGGAATTTTTTTTTAAAACCTTGGGGAAATATGGATTTGAAAAAATTTTTAAAGGGAAAAAAAAAGGGGAAAAATGGTTTCGAAGATGGAAACCCCCTCAAATAAAAAATATTGAATCCGAAAATATGGAAAAAAAACAACTGAGAAATAATTAAAAAAAGACCTTGATAAAACGAAAAGTAATTTTTTAAAAAACGATTTTTAGGTGTTAAAAGATGCATTAAGGGGAAAAATGGAAAAAAACAAAATTTTGGGTATTTGGAAAAAAGCAAAAAAAAAGCCCCCTGGGCGAAGTCATATCAAAGTATAAAGGGAGAAAAGGGTTTGACGTAATAGTATTGTTTAGGTTTGTTTTTTTCCTTTTTGGATGAGGTGGGGGGCATAAAAAACGACTGTGCAAAAGGGGGCAGCCACTGCTTGTGATGATAAAAGCCTTTCAATTATGTACTTTTAAAAAAAACTACTCCAAAACATAAGTGATATTTTATCAATCTTAAAAACAGTAATAAAGGGCCCGGGGATTGATAGGGTTTGTTTCGAGTGACATTAAATTAATTTTTTGATCAAAAAGTCCAATTATTTCACATTAGTTAATCAAATATTTAAAAACAAGATGATACCGGAAGGGTTTAAAAAAATTTGATTTTGGGCCCATTTTCAAGAAACGGTGATCAATGGCATTTTAAAAAATTATAACCCATTGCGAACTGCCTCAATTGAAAAAAATTATGGAAAGGTATCTAGCTGATCAAATTATTTCCCCCATTGACAAACTTTAATATAATTTTCGGGCGTTTAAAAATGGTTTCAAAAAAAAAAAAAGCCCCAGGGAGTCTTCTGGCTGATTTTTCCCCAACTAGGGTTTTTAAGCATTAAATAAAAAAAATTTCCTGTGGGGGTAATTTTTTTAGGGCTTTTTTTTAAAGCGTTTTTAACCTTACTTCATAGTAGACTGCTGAATGCCTTAAAAAAATTGGGGGAAAACGAGGGGCCCCTACTGAATTTTTTAGGAAAAATTTTTTGTCAGAAAGAGTGTGGGCTGTTTAAAAATCAACATTATTTTAGTAAAATAAAACAAAAGTTCATCTTTGGGGGCCCCAAGGGGGCCCTTTAGGTCCATTATTATATCTTGTTTTTTGTTAATGGGCATGTTAAAGATTGGGCAAAATGGGTTTTATTTTTCTTTTTGCTGACGATACTTAATTTTGCTATTCATAGAGTATTTGAAAATTTTTAAAAAAAAAGGCCAAATTGACTTTTTAATTTTAAGATGGGCCCCTGATTTTGTGGTCTAAAATATCAATTAAAAAAAAACAAAATCATGCATTTTTCATTTTTACCTTTTTCACTAGTGTTAAAAAAATTAAAAAATTATTTCCATAATTTTTGCCTGCCTAAAACAGAAACTTCCCAAAGGGTTTGGGGTTTTGAGTTTATGATGACTCATGCGGGTGCAAAATGTTTAGTAATAAAATTCGAACAAATATATTAGGAGTGATAATTGAATGGAAATTTTAAATGGGGAAAAAAATATAAAAAAAGTTAAGCAGCAAATTAAGGGCAAAAAATTGTTTCCCGTATACTTTTTCTTTAAAACCCCAAAGTAAGTAATAGGGGTTTTGGGTTTTCGGTGTATTATGCACTGGCCCCGAATCTTTTAAGACATACGGAAAAAATTGTCCCCTGGGGACCCTGCTACGGGTTTTTACATAAAAAAAGGGGGAAAAAATTTTCAAAGGTCAAAATTTTGGGGGGTAAATTTTTTGGGGGAAAGAAAATAGTGAGTTTTTTAAAAAGCTTCAAAAATGCCCTTTTTTTGGTTTTTGGTCACTAATTACTTCCCCCAGAGTAAAAAAGCTGTTTCATCATGACCCTAAAAAAAAGAAATTTAATTACCATTTTTGATACCTAGTGGGCATTTAAAAAGGTAAAGGGAGAAACAAAAGAAAAACTACCCAGTGCCCCCTCCTTGGGTTTAAAAAATTGCCCGAAGGGCCCTTTAAAACAACCTAAAAAATGGTGTGAAAATAAAAAAAAAAAATAAAGGAAAGGTTAATTTGAAAAGAGATATAGAAACCTAATGTGTATTTTTTTGTGTAGATTTTTAATTACCAAAAATTTTATTTGTGTGTTTATACTTTGTGGGTTGGGAAAAGTTAATTTTTTGTGTTTTTTTTCAAAAGAAGAGTCAAAACCCTTTTACAAAATGTTGTAAAAATTAAAACAAAATTTACCCACAGACAAAATACTGCGTAGCCCTTTTTGGGGTTGGGGGCCAAAAAACTGTATTTTTTAAATTTTTTTGGAAACCCAAAAAAAAGTTTTCTTTAAAAAAAAAAAAAAAACAAAAAAACTAAAACTTCTACCACTACTTTTTACTATACTTAAATTTCTATAAATTTCCCACACTACCCCATACTATATACTAACTACTACTACTAAAAATATACTAAACCCCACTACTACTACTACTACCCATAAATTTTTTTTAACTACTACACTACTACTACTTTCTACTAATAATTTCTACTACTCTACCCTTTCACTACTACTACTACTACAATATACCCCCCACAACTACTACTACTAATACCCCCCCTACTAATCCCACTATATACTACTATTACTACTACTAATTTTCTACTATACTACTACTACTTAAAATGTATTTTCTATTGGGGGTTACTCTTAGTTTTAGAATGGGGTTTTTTTGTTATCTGAATTTATTGTATACGACAAAAAAGAGAGTCAGAGATATTGTTTATAAAAGTTTTGTTGTTAAAAAGAGACTCTGCAGACAAGTAGTAAGAGTTTTTTTCAGATCTGAAATTTTTTTTTATTTTGTTTTTTTTTCCAAATAAAGAAACAATTCAAAAAAAAAAAAACTATACTTCTACTTTCCCACTTTGCTTACTTTCTACTGGGGTTTCTGTACTTCTACTGCTCTGCTACTGCACTTTTTTCTACTACGTACTATACTATATATAATTACTACTACTACTTTCTACTTCTACTTTCTACTATACTACTACTACTACTACTTTTAAAAAAATACAAATTTCTACTTTTACTTCTACTACTACTACACTATACTACTACTACTACTACAACTACTACTCTACTACTTACCAAATACTATACTAATTTCTACACTACACTATTTTTCACTTCTACATTACTTTTACTATTTTAAAACTTAACCCACTACTACTAAATAATACCTTTATTAATGAATCAAAAATATAAAAAAAGCAGAGAAAGGGGTTGCCCGGGATTTCATACCCTTTCAGCATGTGCGTGGGTGGCCAAAAACGTGTTTTGTGTCAAAAAACTATTTTCTACTCCTGGTTTCTAGCCCTGGGGCCCCGAAAGACCCGCAGGTTTGGGCCAAAGTTTACTAACTTTATTTCAATGATTTAAAACTTTTTTGAGAAAGGGGAGGTTAAACGGGAATGAGTTAAATTTTTTTTGGTTGGGACACCGCCCTTTTTTTAAAAAAGGAAAAAATTTTGTGTAACCCAAAATTTGGACAACGATTTACCCGGGCTTCTCGGGTTCAAATTTACAGAGTCCAAAATAAACCTCATTTCATTTATCAATGACCTTTTTAAACCCTAAACGGGCCGGGCACTAAAAAAGTAGGGGACCCCAAAAAAAAACCGAAAAAAAAAAATGATTTTTTAGAGATCCCCTTTAAACCCATATAAAGTTTTTTCCCCAAAAATTTCGGGAACACCCAATCGGGGAATTTTTCAAACTTTGGGGAAAGAAACGACCAAACGCGAATCTTCATTCTTGTGTTATAATCTTGATAGCAAAAAAGTACAAATAAAGATCTTGACTCTAATATACAATATTATATCGGACGTATAATTATTGGAAATTGTTTAAGTCAAAAACTGATCACAACAATGATACAGGACACCTTACTCAAGTTGCGAGCTCCCCCAGGGGCCGGAACCAGACAATCTAGAAGAAAAATTTGAAATACTTGATCAACAAACCAAATCAATAATGAAAAACCAAAGAGAATGAAAAAATATTAAATAAAAACTTAAAAAGAGAAATTAACATTACAAAAACACAAAATACAATAAACCCACAAATAAATAGAAAAAAACAATTATTTGCTTTTTGATTCTTTATCTTTGCTTCAATTTTTACTTTTAAATTGTACACTCCCTTAAAGGGGCTTCACGGGAAGATTGGTCCGCAGGTACCAGGGAAATTTTCCCCCCCTCTTTACCACCCCCACCTTCTTCGGGCGGGCGAGTGCACAAGATTTGATCTACCTATCCTCGACCCTTCTATTGATGCTCTAAACCCTTGACTAAGGGGTAAATTAATTTCTTTTTATTTCATAAACTGTTGTAATTTTTTCTTTTTTAAAGTTTTTAAATGTTAATATTTTAATTTAATGTTTCCTGAAATAAAAACAACACGAAAAAAGTTTTTAAAAAGCAAAAAATTGATTTAGAACTAGCAAAGTTTAACAAAAAATTCTTAGCACTTTTTTGATGAAAAAGTGGTTGTATATTTTACTGTTTTAAATTCTTAGTTTTCAACAATGTTTGCATTCAAAAACATTTTTGTTTTTTTTTTACTTCATGAAACTTTTAAATGAAATCATTAACATTAAAGAGCATTCAAAAGATAAATAACAACAGTTTTTGTAAAGAAAGGGCAAAGGAAACTCTATTTAAACGAAAATAAATTTAATTGGATGGTTTAGACCATCAATAGAAGGGTCGAGGGACTATTAGATAGATACGATCTACCTCTTGTCCACTCTGCTCGGGCCAGGAAGGTGGTGGTGGTAAAGAGGGGAGGAAATTCTTGGTACCTGCGGACCAATCTTCCCATGAAGTCCACTTTAGCTCAGTAAACTGGCTTCTAATATCATAAGAAATTGATTTGCAAAGGGATACGCCTCTGTACAAAAATGACTTTCTAAATGATTCAGAAATTAATCTAGGAACTTGCAATGTGTACATTAGAATAGAACTATCACGCTCAACAGTTTGAAAAATATTGGGTAGAATACCTACATACATACCTTTGAATACTTTGTATGTATTTACCAGCACGCCATACTTCATCCTTTCATCAATCGTGAAACAATCAGATTGCAAAAAAAAAAAAATCTGGTGTCGTTGTGTTTTTCTCTCCATCTCGTTTCACAAAAGAGTGGGATGTTGGTACTATAGCTTGACGTAATGTAGGCCTACTCTCCGAGAAGAATGTTATTATCTCCTTTACAGTTCCTGAATTGAAATTCCAGGAGGGCGGGGGGGAGGGGGGGTTGGGGGGGTCGGGCAAGTTCCACCCCTTGCCACCATTTGCCGACGCCCCTGGCTAGAGATGATCCTCCGTCCTTCATTGTACTCGTACCGCACACACTGTCACTCCGGTGATATTGTCGTATCGAGTTCCAGAGTCAGAGAGAACGAGTTGATTTCCGATCACGTTGATTAGACTAGGAAGCTTCGCAAACGCTTTTTCAGGCGCGTTGTTGGATGAGCGTAATTTTTTTTAAACGAAACAAGCGTAAAATTGCGATTTTCATGAGAAATATTTTTTTAATTAAGCTCAAATTACATACGATTATTTTAATAATTCATAACAAAAAGGTTCTGTGAAAAAATCATTACAATCGAATAAAGCATGTAGGTGTTATAAGTCCAAGAATTTTTTTAAAAATCGAAAAAAATCGTAAAATTGCGATTCTCATAAGAAATGATTTTTTGATTGCGCTCAAATCGTGGCAGTTCTAAGTTTAGAGATTTCGAACGCCTCCAGAAAATTCCATTGCAATTGGAGTATTGGTTAAGCCGGAATCGTGCTGACAAACACACAAAAAAACAGAAAAAAAAACAATCTTGATTTTTTTCTTCAGTGTTGTAGAATGGAATCTTCGCTTCGCTCGCTAGTCGCTACGCTCATCCAACAACCTTCAAGTCCCCCGTCATTATGTCTAAGGATTGAACTGTTAGATCTACCAACACCACAAAAGCCCTGGCCAAAACGGACGAGTCCAAGTTGTCTTGAATGCAGGTGATGAGATCATACGCGCGTGCCGCGAGCGATCGGTGGAGAAAACTGAAGGTGCGGGGCGGCGAGGTCATCGCTCCCGCCGTATGCCGTAAGGAGATGTGTTCCTCACGGCTGCCGGCTAGAACTGAGCCGTACGGCGCCCGTATCTACGGAGCTCCCCTAAAACCGAGAGTGAACTTGGCCCGGAGGTGCGCGCACGTAATGGCGCGGACCACAGTGGTCAGCCACAAGCTTCTACCAAAGACATTGGAAAAGTATATCGATATCTCTATCTCCGTCTATTCTTCGATGTCTTCGTCTTACTCAATATCTTGCAACGACGTTACTTTAGCATACTACTCAACAGAATAACACCTAGAAGTTCGGTGTTACAGCTGACTGAAGCGATTCATATTCATGAAAAATATCATGAAAAGCAACGAGACAACACAGACCGATCAATAAAAATGCCATTAACGGGTCGCGAGACACTTGTTTTAACATTGTATTTGTTTGGTATTCCAGCACCAGGCACAAAAAATGAACTAGCCAGTATTGGAACAGTGGAGATGGCTAAGCCTGATATGAACACCAGTTCCCTAGAAGAAACGACTGTCACTGAAAATGGTAAGATTTATAATCAATGAGAACTCAGACCATGAGAACATCATAATATTGTGCTGTACCACAAGGGTCAATTCTTGTCCTTGATTTTACAATGTCTTTCTAACTAAGAGTATAGATGATGCTGAACTTTTGGCTGACTATTTTTTCAAAGTCATTATAGGGCTGATGACAGCAAAGAGCTTGAGGATCAATCAGAATGAATTCTAAAAAATTATATAATGATTCAAGTAGTAGTTTACAACTAACAAACTAATTCAAAGTATATAGTTTTGGTATGGCCCGTGATTAGCGGATTGGTAAACTGGCCGAAACCAGTGGCCAGCTGTGGCCGGATGGGGTGTTTTTGTCAGAGAGTGCACTCGTGTAAATCTACATCATTCTTTTATTCTTCTCGCGCAGCCTTCACCAAATTTATTTTTCCACTTTCACCTTTTCTTCCTCATACTTTTGCCTGCAACGAACATTCCACCGTTCCCACCCAGTCCTATCGCAAACAATGGGCTGCTCGAAATTAAACCCTGTGAAACAACATGGCTGTCTTCAAGACGTTCCTTTCGAACCGATGAAGTTATTCTTACACTTCTTCGAATTGGACACACAATTTATTTGCTTAGAGTAGGTTTGATTTATTTGCTTAGAGTAGTCGGCAAATTCGTTGATTGTAGGTCTTCTTGTATATCTCTCAAACTACAAGTTAAACGGTAAGTGGGCAGCTACAGGATAACCAGAAAAAAAGTCGATAGTTTTGGGATAAAAACTATTTATTATAAGGAAAGTTACTTTTCGTTTTGGCCTTCCTGAAATCATTTCGCTACAGACAGACACAGTATTAGGTTAAATGATGCGGAAGGGTCTGAACACTGGTTTTCAATAACCAATGTAGTTCTCTTTCTTTCTGTCCCGCCGTTTCTCTCTTTCTTCCCGTTAGCTTCACATGCATTTATGTATTAGTGTTAATTAAAGGGGTATTCACCCGCTAAACTCAAAAAATATATTTCATTCAGGCTATAGAGTTATGAATTGAGAAATCAACAGAAAAATTGTTAGGTCCGCCTTGACCCGGAAATAATGTCGAAATTTGTATTTTTCGAGCTAGGTCCCATCGGCAAAAATCTCCCATAAGAAATAACATGGGGACGATATTTATGCCCCGTGACATTGGAGGATTTAGATCCGAAAAATACTGGCCATTATTGACGTACTCTACAGCCTTTTCTGTAAATCCTCTATATTTTGTTTTGTAATTTGGGCAAGTGGTTCGGTCAAAATATGCTGATTACCAAGAAGGGGTGTGATTTTGGAATACATATTTTTGCGTGTTTGAGTGTATATTTGTGCGCAGTTTCAAGGCACGATGTATTAAAGGACCATTTTAGATTGGTATGATGCTTTAATATCTATCAGGAACAAAAAAGAAACAAGTTAAAGTCAATTTCAGAAATTTTCCAAAACGTCAATTTTCGCAATTTCATGATCAAAAAAATAAAAAAAATCGTGTAAAATCACTGTTAAAAGATATAATTATTGAAAAGGCCATTTCAGTGTAGTGTTATGCCATAGATTATGTTGTATATTTATTTTATTAAGCCCACTTTAAAATATATTGTGATGTGAACAGAAAGTTGATTGCTATCAGAATTGGGGACGGTCTGATTCAAAGAAGGATGTGAAAAAGGATGTACAAAATGTAACTTTCCTGGAACTTGAGCAACGCTCGCTAGTAGAGGGAAAGTTAGGCGTCTAAAACATGACGTAGTTCCGGTCACGTGACCGCCACCATCTTGTTTCCGGCCGCCATTTTGTTTCTTGTCGCCATCTTGTTTCCGGCCGCCATTTTGTCCGCCATTTTGAATTTCCGGACGCCATTTTCGTTCAGCCGCCATTTAAGGTCGACCGCCATTTTGGCCGCCATATTCGTTCAAGCACCATTTTTGTTCGAGCGTCATTTAAGCTCTGCCGCCATTTTAGTTTCGTCATCATCTTTGCCATGTTCTCGTCACCATTTTCAATTTTTCAAATATCGCGCCACTTCTTAGCGCTTCGCGCATCCACGTGCTCTAGTAACCATTTTTGGTACTTGAGGGTTTCACCGATATATTATTTTTTAATTCGTATTTATTTCTGATTTAATTTTGCAAGGAAAAAATCTCAGCAGTTTTGCTCGGGCTCGAACCATGAGCACCTCGGGCGACCTGGGATCACTAGCTCATCGCCATACTCACTCAGCTACCAAGACACATGCATGGCAATGGATAATTGTTGATACTTATAATAGCTTCAGATAAACCACGCCTCCTCATGACGTCACACAGACTATTAACTAATAGCTTCTGTTAAGTGTTTTCACTTAGCGCGCATAGTATTCAAATAGTCTATACGTTTCTGAGGATCCAGTACTCGTCGATTTAAACACCAATGAGCCTAAGCAACATGACCGTATTCTGAGGATCCAATATGGCGTCACGTTCAAATTTGGCATAAGGGCTTATGGCGTATTCCTTTGGCCGCACTGAGTGCGCATTCAGTTCGCACTGAAAAGTCACGGTGACGTCATTGCACTCGCCGAGTGCTGCACTAGTGCAGTCCCCATTGGAATACAGAATTATAAAAAATAGTGCAAACATATCGTCTTTTTCAGACGCTGATCAGCTGATGGAAGTAAATAAAAGTGACAATAAAATACCTTATCAAAGCATGGACTTAGAATAGTAACTGGATCAAAGGGCCCGACAACAAGAACTTTATTTGAAACTAAAACGATTTTTAAACAAATTATTAGACGCCTTACTTCAGCATAATCATGATTCTTGGCTACACGGAGTTTAAGCCTAGGCCCTAGCTCTAGGCCTAGCCAAGGCCCTAGCTCTAGGGCCTAGCCAAGGCCCTAGCAACGTAGTTATTAATAGTAGTATCTTTGGCCCTAGCTCTAGGCCTAGCCTTTGGGCTTATAATGGTGCGTTATAAACCCAAAGCCCTAGCTCTAGGCCAAGTCCTATCAATAACATACATACATACTCATCAGAATAGCTGCTAATTAAACGACATCGTAAATTATGAAACCCTATATTATTGTATTGTTCACTTCGTTTGAGTTTAGCATATTATATAATAACTAATCTTCTTCATTGCTGCTGTCTGACGTTTCCATATCTCCAACAACAAAAACAAATGTCCCGCGTCAAATATTGCACTCGTTTTGTCGCACTGACCCTTGAAGCCAGTGCGCCTCAGTGCAGGTTTTTATGCACTCGCCGAGTGCAGTGCGTCCAATGGAACACGCGAAAGTTGACGTAATGCGAACTCAAATTCCCAATGGAACATGACAATCGCACTCAGTGCGCACTAGTGCGGCCAATGGAATACGCCATAAGCCCTTATGCCAAATTTGAACGTGACGCCATATTGGATCCTCAGAATACGGTCATGTCGCTTAGGCTCATTGGTGTTTAAATCGACGAGTACTGGATCCTCAGAAACGTATAGACTATTTGAATACTATGCGCGCTAAGTGAAAACACTTAACAGAAGCTATTAGTTAATAGTCTGTGTGACGTCATGAGGAGGCGTGGTTTATCTGAAGCTATTATAAGTATCAACAATTATCCATTGCCATGCATGTGTCTCGGTAGCCGAGTGGGTAAGGCGATGAGCTAGTAATCCCAGGTCGCCCGAGGTGCTCATGGTTCGAGCCCGAGCAAAACTGCCGAGTTTTTTTCCTTGCAAAATTAAATCAGAAAATAAATACGAATTAAAAAATAATATATCGGTGAAACCCTCAAGTACCAAAAATGGTTACTAGAGCGCGTGGATGCGCGAAGCGCTAAGAAGTGGCGCGATATTCGAAAAATTGAAAATGGTGACGAGAACATGGCAAAGATTAGAATAGAATAGAATAGAATAGAACTTTATTTGTAAAAGAGTATCAATTACAAAACGGCGAGGTTCGAACACTGTTCGCTCTTCCACCTAACCACTTACATTAACATGATGAGGAAACTAAAATGGCGGCAGAGCTTAAATGACGCTCGAACAAAAATGGCGCTTGAACGAAAATGGCGGCCGGAAATTCAAAATGGCGGACACAATGGCTGCTGGAAATTCAAAATGCCGGACAAAATGGCGGACGGATACACGTGACCGGTTACAAAATGGCGGCCGGAAACAAGATGGCGACCGGAAACAAGATGGCGGCGGTCACGTGACCGGAAATACGTCATCGTCGCCATATTGGATCCTCAAGGATCCTCATAATGGTGTTTTAGACGCCTTACTTTCCCTCTACTACAAATAGAACAGAACTTTATTTGTAAAAGAGTATCAATTACAAAACGGCGAGGTTCGAACACTGTTCGCTCTTCCTCCTAACCACTTACATTAACATGATGAGGAAACTAAAATGGCGGCAGAGCTTAAATGACGCTCGAACAAAAATGGCGCTTGAACGAAAATGGCGGCCGGAAATTCAAAATGACGGACACAATGGCTGCTGGAAATTCAAAATGGCGGGCGGAAATTCAAAATGGCGGACAAAATGGCGGACGGATACACGTGACCGGTTACAAAATGGCGGCCGGAAACAAGATGGCGACCGGAAACAAGATGGCGGCGGTCACGTGACCGGAAATACGTCATCGTCGCCATATTGGATCCTCAAGGATCCTCATAATGGTGTTTTAGACGCCTTACTTTCCCTCTACTCTCGCTAAATATCAGTTTTTTTTTAGTTGAACCAGATTATTGATTTTCTTTAAACATATGGAAAATGCTTCGAACCTCCCTGTAGTGAGGTTTTTCGTCACTGTCCACTTCATAGTAAAACTCACAATAGATGACAACTTGGAGCAGACAACCGCCCATAGCAGCCAGAAGCCGCCTGCACTCAGCAACTAAATCAAACTAAACCTTCTTAGAGGCGTAGGCGCACCCTTCTCTAAGTTGTGTAGTACCACTCCATCCGTTAAACACATTTTAGTAGAATGCTCACAATATGTAAACGAGATAAATAATTGTAAAATTAAACCTCACTTGAAAGAGATTTTATCCGACGACTCACCATTAATCGATTTTTATTTAATCAAATTGTTACAAGTCATTTAGAATAATTCCAACTTCACATGCCCTTAAACCCAAAAAACTAATTAACATACTAAACAAATTAACAAATTTCATTCAAAATTAAAAGATAGGTTGCTGAATTTCAAGTAGGCCCTAGGTTGTCGTCATATACGAAAAACAAACATAATGAATGCTAATTATTAACTAAAATTTTGAACTAAGTAGCCAGCCAGCCTGTATTTGTAGGTCGGAGATGGCCGACCCTATTGTTTGTTATAACTTATTTGAACACCACTTTCATCTTACCGTCCCCAACATTGGATGTTCCATACAACATGTACTGTCCTTGGTTCTAGCGACTGTCACAGAAGTACCAGCCTGTACTGGTAGAGTGGAGATGGCCGAACCACATGTTGTAGCTTATCTGAACAACAGTTTCATCATACCACCCGCACCATTGGATGTTCCATACAACATGACTCGACCTCATATTATTGACCACTCTATTGGCCAAGCCGCAGTCATACAGAGAATTATGAATGGAAAGGTACGATTTATTAATTTTACTTGCCAAATGAAATACTTTTTGTATTTATTGTACTAGGAAGCTTCGCAAACGCTTTTTCAGGCGCGTTGTTGGATCAGCGTAATTTTTTAATTTAATTTTAAAAACAAAAAAGCGTAAGATTGCGATTTTCATGAGAAATAATTTTTTGATTACGCTTAAATTTCACATGAATATATTTGGATGAGCGATGCGAAGACTTCAATTTCACTGACCCCCCAAAAAATTTAGCTCGGGTGTTTGTTTGTTTGTTTTGTTTTGTTTTGTTTTTTTGTTTTTTGTTTGTTTGCTCTCAACTGGGAAAACGGCATATGCGATCTTGATGAAAATTTGAGGGGACCTTCGAAATCTCTGAACCTAGAGGTGTATTGTTTTTCAGTACAATCGAAGAAATTTTTCTCGTGAATATCGTACTTTTACGATTTTTAGTGCGATATTTTCGTGACATTTCGTCCGATTCTGACCAAACGGGTAGGGATACAACGTTCATATTTCACATGGACATTAAGGTTACGGTGATGTAGTACCTTTTGAAAGAAAAAGTTAAAAAAATAGCCAGAATCCATAGCAATAAAGATTTTAATATGAGTTTTTTGAGGTTTATAATTACAACTAGGGAAACGCCAAAGTCGTTGTTAGACGAGTGAGAGAGCCATGTGTTGAGTACCCGGTAACATTCCTTTTCTTCCCCCTACCTTAGGCCTCCCTAGCCTATCATAGGCTACAATGGAGCATTATGGCCTAAACTATGACCTAAACTTAAATAGGTACCCTATTATTTATACGAATATTATAATCAAACTTAAATGCAAATGTTCCCGCGTACTCAACACATGACTCTCTCACTCGTCTAACAACGACTTTGGCGTTTCCCTAGTCGAGTTGGCTAAAGCGCTCTTATAGCCGAAATGTGGGAGACGTGGGTTCAATAGTCGAGAAAGATTTTGTAATTTCTGGATTGTATTTTTTAAATTATTTTACATGTTTTGAGATGTATATAACGCAGTGTAGTCCATCATCTGTGACAATACTATGGAAACATAGCCAGTACGAAATACGTGAAAATATTGCAAGGTTTACTTATTCTACGAGCGGAATTTGGAGGTACATGACGTCCAACATTCGATTAACCGTGGACACGGCATTTCACAGCCAGGTAAATAACAAACAAAAAATATTATTTCAACAGGAAAACCATTGTCGTTAAAATAATTCCTATACATTTTAACGTATTTTTCAGTTTTTTATTTCTTGCAGGTTTAAATCGCAACAGATTGTGCTCATTTTGTTAGCAGTTCTAAGTTACCTGGTCACGGATGTCTGTTTAAAATTTCAGCTCAATCTATTTGGCTGTTCGGCCGTATGAGATGAGCCCGGACAAACAGACAGACCGACAGACAATACTCACGGCCAAGGCCCGATCGAGTAGCGTTAGAAAAGACTACGTTCGCTACGCTCACTCGTCTAATTAACAAGTAACAATAGAAACTTGACAACAATCACCTACAATGCATCCAAAAAGCACCTGCAAAGGAAAAGTGCAAACAAACGCAAAAAACGCAAACAAAAACTTACAAAAAAGCTCATCCGTCAACGCGGCGGGACTTAAGCGTTTTCCTAGTAATTCATAAAATTAAGGTTCTGTGAAAAAATAATTACAATCGGATAAAGCATGTCGGTGTTATAAGTCAAAAACATTTAAAAATGAAATAAAATTGAAAAATTGCGATTATCATGAGAAATAATTTTTCGATTCCGCTCAAATTCCACACGAATATATTAATTCATAAAATTAAGGTTAATTAAAAAATCGTAAAACTGCGATTTTCATGAGATATAATTTTGCGATTACGCTCAAATTTCACAGGAATATATATTTTCATGAAATTAAGGTTCTGTAAAAAAATCATTACAATCGGATAAAGCATGTAGATGTTATAAGTCGATTTTTTTTAAAATCGAAAAACATCGTAAAATTGTGATTTTTATGAGAAATAATTTTTTAATTGAGCTCAAAATCGTGGCAGTTCTAAGTTCAAAGATTTCGAAGACCTCTAGAAAATTTCATAGCAATTGGACTATCGATTTAGCCGGAATCGTGTTGACAAACACACAAAAATACAGGGAAAAAAATTCATTCCGGATGTTTTTCTCCAGCTTCGCTTCGCTAATCCAAATTATATTTGTATATTTTGTGCATAACGTAAAATGGCAATATCCGCTAAGATAACAGATGATGCTCCTAAAAGGCTACCACTTACGTCTTCTTAAAAAAAAAACAATTTGTACAAATCTTATTCTTTGCGGAATGCAAATACTTATAGGTATCACTAAGAAGCTTCGCAAACGCTTTTTTTAGCCGCGTTGATGGATGAGCTTTCTTAAGTTTTTAGTTTGCGTGGGATGTCTTTGTTTTTGCAAGTGCTTTGCTTTGCTGCCTACGCATTGTAGGTGATTGTTGTCAAGTTTCTATTGTTACTTGTCAATTGTTATTATTTACCGTAAAAACTTATATTAAGAGCTTTATTTCTATGGATTCTGGCTACCTTTTTCAACTTTTTCTTTCAAAAGGTACTACATCATCATAACCTTAATGTCCATGTGAAATCTGAACGTTGTAGCCCCATCCGTTCGGTCAGAATCGGCCCAAATGTGACGAAAATATCGCACTAAAAATTGAAAAACTTATGTTGAAACCTTTATTTCTATAGAGTCTGGCTAACTTTTTCAACTTTTTCTTTCAAAAGGTACTACATCACCATAACCTTAATGTCCATGTGAAATATTAACGTTGTAGCCCTACCTGTTTGGTCATAATCGGACCAATTGTCCCGAAAATATCGCTTTAAAAATCGAAAAAAATCGTTAAAGTACGATATTCATAAAAAATATTTCTTCGACTGTACCCAAAAACAATACACCTCTCTAAGTTCAGAGAAAACGAAGGTCCCCTTAAATTTTCATTCAGATCGCATATGCCGTTTGTCCGGGATCGAGCGAACATACAGATAGAAAAACAAACAAACAAACAAAAATACCCGAGCTAAATTTTTTGGGGGGGTCAGTGAAATTGAAGTCTTCGCTTCACTTGCTACGCTCGCTACGCTCATCCAACTATTTCAAATATTAACTTGAATGTAGTTCATTGATGTGTCTGCATCTATGTAATTACATTTATTTAGTTGTCCTCCATTGTAAATCAGTTTTTATAACTGAATAGGAAAGATGTTAAATAAATAAATAAAATTAAAAAATACCTAGCCTCGAATTTCAATTATCTCTACTCAAATCTAGGTGCCCGTTAGGGCGCCGCAGAAAAGCCGTGGCGCGATATACACTCAAGCACATTATACAGCAAGCAGAGTTAGGGTGATTTCGAGGGGTTACCTAGCCGTCATGTAACGTGATGTGAACTTGAAAAGGTGTCTTCCCACAGTGCCGCTTCCCGTAAGGCCATCAACCTTTTTTTTCCCCCTATGCCATCATTTCTACCTGTCGATAAAGACCATGTTACAGGAAGCGTTGATGGCCTAAGGGGAATTGATCTATTCCCCTTTGGCCAACACCCTGCATTTCATTATGGAAAATACAAAGAAGGTTTGTTGGCCTTGTGGTAATTGATTTATTCCCGTTAGGCCAACAGCGTATATGCATCGTTTACGGTAAGGAGCGGGGTGTTGTTGGCCTTGGGGTAATTGATTTATTCCCGTTAGGCCAACACCCTGCATTTTATTATTTAATTTGTCATATTTGCTGTTGGCCTAACGGGAATAAATCTATTACCCCAACGCCAACAACACCCCACTCCTTACCGTAAACGATGCATATACACTGTTGGCCTAACGGGAATAAATCATTACCCCAACGCCAACAAACCTTCTTTGTATTTTCGATAATGAAATGCAGGGTGTTGGCCTAAGGGGAATAAATCAATTCCCCTTAGGCCAACAAGTGTAACATGGTCTTTATCGACAGGTAGTAATGATGGCATAGGGGGAAAAAAAAGGTTGATGGCCTTACGGGAAGCGGCACTGTGGGACGGCTCCCTTGAAAACTATCACAATCAAGGGGATTTAGGTACCTGACAACACATGCCTAATTTTATTGGGGTACGACCATTCCTTCTTGGTGAAAAAATGGCTTGAAACATGCTCGAAATCACTTATTGGATGTTAGCTACTACTGCTACTACTGCTACTACTGTCTTATCCGTCAGTTTCAATCGGCCCGCGATTCTGACCAGACGGGTGGGGCTACAATGTTCATATTTTACATGGACATTAAGGTTATAGTAATATAGTCTCTTTTGAAAAAAAAAATTTAAAAAGTTTGCTGGAAGGCTTCCAAATAAAGGTTTTAAAATAAGCCTTATACACTAGGCATACAATCAACAAGTAACTATAGTTACTTGACACTTGTTGACGGTACAAGCAGAGTTAGGCGGGAAAGTGCGATACGTAAACAAATGGCGGACATTTTAAATTTTGCTTCTATGTGTGAAACGAGAAAAGTTGTCATTATACTCTCATAAAACAAACCAGAAACCGTCCCTGGCCTAGGCCCAGATGTAGAAAATTATTTGTAATACACCAGTGTAGGTCTAAAGTTCCATTAGGCTATAGGACTAGATAAAATTCATACTTACATTACTTGTTTGACAAGCCTAGCCAACCCTTGTTCTGACACACTTCCCGCACAAAAAACTTGTTTTGATTACTAAAAGCCTAATGCAGATAAACAATAGTAATATTGTCCACCTAGGCTATACAAAAATGTTCGGAAATAATACACATATTCTTTTCTTTTTAGCCATGTTTAGCCATGATCAAAGTCAGCTTGCTGCTACACACAATGTCGAAGCAAGTTGTCGAATATGAGCGTGCTCATCTGTTTGTTTACATAATTGCAACAATCAAATCATTTCATGCAACTCGTCTTTCGATTGCCCCGCGTTTATGAAGGCACTGCCATCTAGAATAAATATAGAACGTTTTCGAGCTCTTTGCTACGCAAAGCTTTTTAAAAGTGTCCGGATTTCGTGAACCTCACCCCACGTGAATAACAGCAATACTCTTTCAACTCACAACCCATGACGTTTTCTACGATACCGTTCAAGAATACAAATTCCTTCGAAAACGAAAACGACTTCGTTTTCAAATTGCGTTTTCAACTCATCTCCCACGAACTCAAGAATTGGGGTCCAGTCCTTATACCGTCGTTATACCATGGTTATACCACCTATACCCAGGATGTACATGAATCCGGGTCTAGATATTTAACATCCTATATTGTTATTGCTAATACCATAGAAATTAAATCAACTTTGATAAAATTATTATATTTTAACAAATAATTTTGCAATGGAACTTGAAAAAGTAATGAGATCACACACATAACAAAAACTTGTAGAAATACAGCCAAATCTTACACACTCAAAAGAAATGAGATCTAAAAAAGGGCCAAGCTCATCTACCCTTCCACATTTGAGCATTCTTAATTCATAAACGTACAGTGTCCCATAACAGCATTCTCGAAAAGCTTGGCAAAATAAAATTTGCATGTTATTACGTTTAAATTAATTAGAAAAAAGAACTTGGATGAACTATTACGTTTGAATTAATAACCGCAAATTCTATTTTGCCAAGCTTTTCGAGGATGCTATTATGGGACACTGTACGATTATGAATTAAGAATGCTCAAATGTGGAAGGGTAGATGAGCTTGGCCCTTTTTTAGATCTCATTTCTTTTGAGTGTGTAAGGTTTGGCTGTATTTCTACAAGTTTTTGTTATGTGTGTTCATACTTTCGGCACAAGGTCGAGGTCTGTTACCCAACTTTCTTTCCGGTATAGTGAGAGCTGTAAAGGGAAGATACACTAGAATATTGCAAATTCGGATACCAGCGCGAAATTTAGCATGGGGGTAGATAAAAATATCAGAATTAAAAATCCGCCGGGGGGGCAAGCGTACCCCCACCCCCCCCCCCCCAAACCCCTCCCCAAAAATTGGGAAATTAATTCATGGGCCTTCAAACCCCCAAAATAGAATTTTTTTTAAAGTTTTAGTTTTTTAAAAATTTTATTTTTTAGGGGTTTTAAAACCCCCAATCGTTTATTCTTTTTTTCCTTTAAACCAATTTTTTTTAAACCCCCCCTCCTTTTAATAATTTTATTTGAAAACGCAAAAAGTCCCCCCGGGCGAGATGATAGTTTTTTTTGAAAGTTTTTAGTTTGCGGGGGACCCATTTTTCCTTTGCAAGGGGTTTTTGTGAAGCAGGGTAGATGTTTGTTGTCAATTTTCTATTTTTCCCCTTTTTAATTTTTATTATAAACAAAAAAAAACTCTAAAAAAACCCTTTGTTTTATGTTTTTGGGCTAACTTTTTCAAATTTTTTATAAAAAAGCAATACAAACCTTAAACCTTAATTTACATGTAAAAATATAAACGTTGTACCCCCCCACCCCTTTTGGGTCGAATCGCCAAATGTCACGAAAATATCGCACAAAAATCAAAAAAATCGTAAAAGTCGAATTCATGAAAAAAATTTTTCTTCGAATGTACCCAAAAACGTAGAAAATTCAAGTTCAGAGATTTCAAAGGGGTCCCCTTAAATTTTTATCATGATCGCTATCCCTTTTTCCCCGGTTTAAAGAGCAAACATACAGAAAAAAAATAAAAAAAAAAAAACCCCCAACTAATTTTTTTTGGGGGGTCAAAAAATTGAATTTTTCGTTTAAATCTTTTCCACTCGTATCACTTCTTCGCTCGCTTCGCTCATCCAAATTATTTTTTATTTTTTTTTCCAACATTGCCCAATTTGAACCACCTAATGAGTTTTTTCAGCATGTTTTTTTGCATGAGGGTACATAATAATCAAAAAATTTTAATAACCCGGGACGGGAGTAAACAAATTTTCCCCCCTTAGGGGGCCTTCCCCACCCTTAAAAATTTGGGAAATCGTACGGGGTGTTTCTAACATTATTTTTTATTAATAATACTAATAACATTATGTTTAAAGCATTTTTCGGTCCAACCCCCCCAAATTTTTCACATGTTTTTTTCCCCTCACCCCTAGTATTGTTTTTTTTTATCCACTTACCAGCAGGGAAATTTGGCATGGTGGTGGGAGATAAAAATAAAAGAGTTACTATTCCGTTCGGAGGCAAACGAAAATGCCCCCCCAGTGCCCTATACCCCCTTAAAATTGGAAGTTCCTGGGTGGGACTAACATTATAATTTTATAAATATCCAATCATTTTTTTTGCATTTTCTAAAAAGAGTAGAAACGCTAAAGTCCCTCGCTTTAATGGATGAGTGTTATGTAATTTTTTTTATTTTTTGGCGTGGGATTCCTTTTTTTTATCAAGGTTTTTAAACCCGGCATTAGGTGATTTTTTGAAAGTTTCTTTTTGTTGCTTGTTTAATTGTTTTTTAAATACCTAAAAACCCTTAAGGTATTGTACCCCCTTTGGGCCCGATGATTTGAAAGTCGAAGAAAAAAGTCTAAAATTTTTGCTGAAATAAAGGAAGGGCCCTTTTAAAATAAAAAAAAAAAAAAATTTGTAAATTTTTTTTGGGCGGGACAAACCCTCACTTTTGGAAAATTTTTTTAAGTTTTTTCGAAAAAAGGGGTTAAACTACAAAAAATTGTTAAAAATTTAAAATTTTTGAGAATTTTTTTCGGGAAATAGTTTCTAAACCCCTTTTAGTTACAAATTTTGAATAGCTAAAATTTTTTTCTGAAAATAACAGTTGGTGACAAATTTTTTTTTGTCAAAGGGTACAAAAAAAAGGAGTTTTGTACCGTTTTGAAAAAAAAAATTCGTAAAAACCAAAACTGTTATTTTCAGAAAACTTTTTTTTCTTATAGTCAAGTTTTTATTTAAAAAGGTTTTTAAAAAAACCTATGTCCAAAAAAACCGATTCTAAAAAATTAATTTTAAAACAAGTTTTGTATTTTCACATTTTTTTGCCCAAAAAATCTAAATAAAATTTCCCAAAATGTGAGGTTGGTCCCGAAAAAAAAATTCAATTTTTTTTCCTGTTTTTTTTAAAGGCCCTTTTTTCATTCAGCAAATTTTTTCGGGACATGTTTCTTGGGCCCTTTCAAATTATCGGCCAAAACCCGGTAAAAAAAACCCGATATTTTTTTAAACTTTTTTTTTCAAAAACAACATCCCCCATTCCCTTTAATGAAATATAAAACTTTGTAGCCCCACTTTTTTTGGGTCAGAATTGGCCCAAAATTTCACAAAAATTTCCCGGCTCAAAAAAATCGAAAAAAATCGTAAAAGTACGATATTCATGAAAAAATATTTTTTTTCGATTGTCCCAAAAAAACTTGGCAGTCTAAGTTTGGGAGTTTCGAAGGTCCCCTAAAATTTTTCATAAAGACGCATAATTATTCCATTTGCCCGCAGCGTGCGATCAAAGACGACAGGAAAAAAAAAATTTGGGTTCCCAAATTTTTTTTAGGGGCAGTTCGTCTCCCTGTAAAATTTTGAAAGGGGTTTGGGCAGAACGGCCAAAATGTCACAAAAAAAATCACACTAAAAAAACGAAAAAAAAACGTAAAAGTTTTTATATTTTAAAAAAGAAAATTTATTTTTATTGTAAACCCAAAAAAAATGGCAGGTCTAAGTCCGAGAAATTTTGAAGTCCCCTCCCAATTTTTACAAGTCGGCCCCATGCCGTTTTTCCCAGTAGCGGCGAACAAACATAAAAAAACCCCAAAAAAAAAACCCCAAAAAAATTTGGGCTTAAAAAGTTTTGAGGGGTCAGTGAAAAGGGGGGGGGGGAAAAAAATCTTCGCTTCGCTCATCCAAAAAATATTGTGACGTATTTTTTAGATTTTGCAAAACATGCATAAATTCCACTAAAATCGTGAAAATGCAGGGTTTAGTGCGGGGTTTTAAGGGGGGGATGGTAAAATTTAAAAACCCCCCCCCAGGCAAAAATTTTCAATTGGTCGTAAAATAAAGGGGGCACTTATTAAATATGTCTTGGCATTTCTGAAAGCCTAAATGTGCACTAAAAAATTGTAAGAAATGCGTTTTTGGGGGGCGCCTTTTGGGGGGGTTTGGGGGGGGGGCAACGTTTAACCAGCTCCCCCCCTACTAAAAAAGTCTTTTTGCGCCAAAAAAGTAAAGGGGGCAAAATTTATTTTTTTGGCATTTTTTGAAAGCACTAAATGCGCCCCTAAATATTTTGAGAAAAAGCAGATTTAGTGCGCGTTTTTGGGGGGGGGGGGGGGGGGGGCCCGTTCACGCACCTATTTAAGCTCTAGGGCTAGCACCCGGGGAGGAATTTAGAAAAGACACCGGGGTTCGGTGATTGAATTTTTCTTTGGATTAATGAAATTTTTTTGTACGGGTTGGGGTTTTTTAAATTTAAATTTTTAAGGTAAAAAATAACAAAAAAATTTTTAGAAATACGCCAATCCTTACCACTCAAAAAAAAAAGAGGGTCTAAAAAAAGGGCCAAGCTCATCTACCCTTCCACATTTAGGGTTTTTTAATTCATAAAATACAAATGGGCCCATAACAGCATCCCCCCAAAAACTTGGGAAAATAAATTTGCTATATTAATTTAAACGTAATAACATGCAAATTTTTTTTTCCCAAACTTTTTCCGGGGGGATGCTGTTATTGGGGCACTGTACGTTTAATGAATCAAGAAAGGGGCAAATGTGGAAGGGGAATGAATTTTGGGCCCTTTTTTTAAAATCCCTTTCTTTTGGTGTGGGAAAGGTTTTGGGTGTATTTCTACAAGTTTTTGTTATTGTTTTGATCTCATTACTTTTTCAAGTTCCATTGCAAAATTTTTTAAAATATAATAATTTTTTCAAAATTATTTAAATTTTTATTTTTACCCCCCCAAAAAACAAAGGATGCAAAAATCTAGCCCCCGGGTTTTAGTACATCCTGGGTAAGGTTTTTTTTAAAAAATGGGATAACTCGGTTTTGGGGAAAACCCTAGACCCAAATATGAATTTTTTTAAGGGAAGCAGTAAAAAACGTCCCGAAAAAATAAGTGGGAAAGTACGAGGGCCCAAATAAAAGAGCAGATTTTTTTTTTTTAAATTTTTTTGACGGAAAATAACCCCAAATCAAACTAATATTCAAAAATTTTTGGAATCAGGGTTTTCAAAATTCAGAAAATTTAATTTTTTGCAGCGGTTTTTTTTATTGGGTTTTTACACTCCTTTTCCCACCCAAACCCAAATATAAAGGGTTATTGGTTTTAAAATGGTTTCAGGCGTTTTCAAGATTTTTTTCCCCCTTAAAAAGGTACAAAAATTTGGAAAAATTTTACCGGCAGGGAAAAAAAAATGTGCAACGCAAAAAAACCCTATAAAACCAAAAAAACCCCCTTTTTTTAAGGTTGTAGGTAAAAGGGGTGTAGAAATAATATACAAAAAAACAGCTGTCAAAAATTTAATTTTGAACTTTAGCAAAAGATTCCGGGAATTTAAATATAATAATTATATTAAAATTTTATTTTTTATATATATTATTTTTAATTTTTGTTGATTCTGAGGTTATGTCCCGTCAAAAAAAATTTTAAAAAAAAATCCGCTCTTTTTTAGCCCCTTTTTACATTCTACTTCCTTTTTAAAAACGTCCTTACTGCTTTTTTAGAAAAACATATTTTGGGGGCTAGGGAAATTTCCCCTTTAAAATCAAAATCCCTTTAACTTTTCCCCTGCTAAAAAACAAACGCACAACTAATGTATTTTTTACCTTTCACTGCATCCACAAACCATGTTAAACAAATGATTATCAAAAAAACATCGAAAATTTGCACCGTTTTTTTTTTTGGTTTTTTTATAGTGAAGGGGTTTTGCGGAGATCCAAATTTCAAGAAAAGAAAAAAGGGGGGGATTTTTTCCGTTATTTTTTTTATAAGGGCCCAGGTTTTGCCCAGGAAGTATAGATTTTTACATCAACATCCTTAAACCTAAAAACGATTTTTTTCACACCTGAGCATTTGTCTTCTTCAAACGTAAGAAGTTCCCAAAACACAGACGCTTTCTTTTCCTTCCCCTATCGCGCCAAAGGGCTTAATTACACTGTCACATAAAAAGCTTGTAAAAACCCGAACCCCAAAAGGTATCTTGTGATTTTGTTTTCAAAATAATCGGGGGCTATGTATGCTTTGTCTTAATATCCAAAAAATATTATTACCATAACTTTGGGGGAGTTTCTTAAATAAAACATTGGGGGTTTTGAATATAAACCCGTTTGGTTTTCAAAAAGGAAAAAGTACCTCACCCCTGTTATTAAGTTCTCTTTAATTTTTTTAATTCCAAAAAAAAAAACGACAATATTTCACTACTTGCTTTATTTGTGGATTTTAGTAAAGCATTTTTAACCCCGAAAAAAACCCCCAGAAACTTTTACAAACTTTTGAGTCCCAAATTTGGATTCGTGGTATTTTCGTTGGATTGGGGTTTGGAAACCTATCTTACGATAGATTCAAGGGAAAGGGATGGAAATGGCCACGTTAGTGAAGAAAAACATTGTGATTCTGGAGTCCCCCCGGGCCCGATTCATGACTTTAAAACCCGGAGTTGGGGCGGAAAGGAAGGAATAGGAGGGGTTGGGGTCGAAACCAATGAACAAGTTTTATGTCTTTTTGAATGACGTTTAAAATTATCACGCAATTTAGAAATTGTTTTTTGGGTTTTCCCCGCCATTAACTTAGTAATTTTGACGACGAATTTTCTAATGTCGCGGTTTTTTATTTTTTTTTTTGATGTTTAATGAGAATTTTGATGCGGGGTGTTGAAATATCAAATTAAAAAAAATACGTATACTCTTGCCGTAGTTATGGATAGCCTAGGACTATCGTATTATTTTGATTCAAAATAAAGTTGCAATTAGCCGTCGAAACTTGAAATTTTTTTAGGAAGTGTGTCGAAACATGGCCAGAGGCTAGGAAGGGCCAGGGCTTGTAAAACGTGTTTTGGTATAGGGGCATATTTCCCGGGCCAAAAGCCTCCGGGAAACAATAGACAAAGTCTATTAAAAATTATAAAAAAATTTTTCTACAACAAGCCTAGGTCATGCCTGTTTCTGTTATTTTTTTTAGCGCATAACAATATTTTTCTAGTTTAACTTCTGGCTCAAAATAAAAATGTCGCCATCTGTTTAAAAATTTTGGGCTACCTCCCAGCAGCAAAAAATTTTGAAACATTGTGCCCTAACTCTCGCTTTTAAAAAAAAACCGCTAATCCTGGAAAGTCGGGGTTAGGCGAGGTTTTAAAAAAGGGAAACATTTTTTATAAAACCGGGGCAGGGAAAAATAAGTGGCGTTGGGGGGATTTTTTTTAAGTTTTGTTTGCTGGGGTTTTATTTGTAAGTTTTTTGGTTTGCTACCTAAGCATTTAGGTGATTGTGTCAATTTTCCTTTTTTGTTAGGGCCTACTTTCAAATTTTTATTATTTACCGTACAAAATTATTTAAAAGCTTATTTTTTTTGGGTTTGGAAAATTTTTTAAACTTTTTCATTAAAAGGGGTATACATCACCGAAACCCTTAATGTCCATGTAAAATAAAAACGTTTAGCCCCCCCGTTTGGTCAAAATCCCCCAAATGGCAAAAAATATCGCACAAAACCGTAAAAAACTTATTTTAAAAAGCTTATTTCTATGGTTTGGCTAATTTTTCCCCAACTTTTTTTTTCAAAAGGTACTAACTGACCATAACCTTAATGTCCATTTAAATAAAGGGTTGTAGCCCTACCCTTTGGTCAAAATCGGCCCAATAACACGAAAATATCGCACTAAAATTAAAAAAAACGTAAAATACGATATTCTGAGAAATATTTCTTCGATTGTCCCCAAAAACAATACCTTCTAAGTTTAGAGATTTCGAAGGTCCCCTACAATTTTCAAAGACGCTTATGCCTTTTGCCCGGAATCCTGATAACAAACAGCAAAAATAAAAAAAAAAAAAAAAAAAAAACATTGGAGCAAATTTTTTTGGGGGGGTCTTTTTAATTTTGAATTTTCCGCTTCGTATCCAAAAATACTAAAACAAGAAAATCAAAAATGGTCTTGTGAGCGTTTCTTTTTTAAAATCTAAAAATTTAAAGACATGTAACTTTTTGAATTGTTCTTGGCATTAACTTAGGGGGCCAATTTGTGGGGGAGTGCAAAATCCTTTTTCTCCCACTTTGGGTGTGCTTATGCCAAAAAGGGCATTAGTAGGGCGATATTTGAACGTAAATAATTTTGCCCAAAAAAGGGGCCCAACTAACGTGTCACAAGTTAAAGGTCTTTGAACAACTATAGACTCGAACCCAAAAAATTGCTTTTTTTTACAAACGATTTGTGCAAGAAATTTTTTTGTCGTTGTGCCGTTTTTTTTTTTACCTTTATCTCAGCCGGTTTGTATGTGGGCCCTACTGGTAGTCGACCCTTGTGTAAATTATTCTTTACCGGGACCAAACAACGAAAGTCTGCACGGGATTTTAAAGTACACAAAAATAACAGGACAATAATTTTAAAAATGCCAATTACTGAGTGTAGCATAACATAAATAAACAATTATTGGGGCAATTTTAAAAGGTAAAAGAATTTGGATCAAGCAGGTTCCGAACTGGCGACCCTTTACGTGGTAGTTGACCATGCTACGCACTACTACGCCCGACGGGCCGTCCTTCGCGTTGGTTTTGAGTGGTACATGTTGGTCGTGGTTAGCGTACCTGCTTCCAATGAAAGAAAATACGGGTTCGATTCCCGTCAAAGTCAGAAGATTTTTAACTTCTGTTTGGACTTAAGTCCATCAGTTCTTGTCTTAAGGAGTTGTAAACGGTGCGGGACTTTGGAGCCGTCCTAGCAACGAAGAAACATAATAAATTTCAGAGTTGTTCTGAATGGGCCTTGTTGTTTTCTGGCGTGGATCCGCGGGTGTTCGCACTGTCCATATCACTGATTGCTATATTTCCTATTACAAATATCGATTCTTTTGGTTGGTTTAGCTCATCGTCGATTGCGTCGGCGCCTACAGGGTTGGCTTGGTCGCTTTGATTTACGTCCCCCACTGAAAATCAGTTATATAACTGAGGGGGTTTAGACTCTAAATACAATTTATTTTTTTTAAATTTATTTATAACACGAGGCTCACGAAGCATTCAGATAACTCTTTATTTAATGGTATTAAATTTAAGGGCACTTTTTACACTTCAAAGCCCTTTTGCCACATTTAATTACTGTTATAATCGACTATTTATAAAGCATGCACGTTTAATTATTTATTCTGGGTAATAACATTTGAGGTGAGGTTTTTGCCGTCGTCCCGGGGCAAATAGCCATATCTCCGCCTTACTCTTGGTGTTAGGGAGTATAAGGCTGAGGTAGGGGTAGGGCGAGGTAGCGAGTGTTAGCTCAACGTACATGAATCGGATTTGACGTTGCCCCTCGCTAACTCTTCTTAACCCTGCCTAACCCTGGGATAAAAATGTACATGAATCGGGGCCCTGGGGTCTATATTGGGACCTACGTTATTTTTGATATATGTTAACTTTATGTCAAAATGTCTTATATATTGCTTTATATTTTCTTATGCTGACGATACTGTTTTACTCGCGGTGCATTTTAATATTCGTGTTGCGCATGCTATGCTACAGTCTGACTTTAACAGTCTTTTACGTTGGTATCACGATAAAGAACTAGTAAATAACTCTTCTAAAACCAAAATTGTACATATATGCACACCCCACAACCACGAAAAAGATTTTCCAATTAATATTATTTATCACGATTTCAACTGCATTCATACTATGGCTGAATTGACCAATTGTGAATGTAGTGGGAAAATTGAATGTGTAAATACTTATGAGTACCTGGGATTAACTGTAGATAGGCACTTTTCGTGGAAATATCATATGATAAATTATGTAACAGACTACGCTCTGCTCCTCTCAGGCTTTATATTCTAAAATATGTATTACCTTTTTCCTTATTAGAACCGTGTATCAATCCATAGCCGAATCTTTGATTTTGTATGGCATTTTAGCTTGGGGCAATGCTTCGCGGTGTCACATTCAAAGGGTTGAAGATTTACAAAGAAAAATTTTAAAAATGGTAATGTGTGACTTTAAAACAGATTCTGAACTCTCCCGTAAAACAAATATTTTCTTTTTGTAATGTGCTGCCAATTATCTTCATTGTTTATATATAGATTTATATTACACTTCTATTTTAAATCAGATTTCAAGATTCTGTTAGACTCATGCAAGGATACTAGGCTAAAAGTGGCAGGGGCATTCAAAATTCCCAATTTTAACAACAAATATGGCCAAACGTTCACTTTCTTACTCGTTCCTTCTACGTTCAACTTGATGCCCTCCTCACTGAAAACCTTGTCTAACATTTCAAAACTTAAAACTGAACTAAAATCTTATCTTCTTTCTGACACCTTTTTTGACAATGATTTCCGATTTTTTTATTTATTTTTTCAAGTCTTTTTTCTTTTTCTGAAATTTTTTTTGGATTTCCAAATTAATGAATATGTCATGCAACCATAGTTTTTAAATAGAAAATTTTTTTCATGTTTTTTTTGGTTTATTTTTCCGTTCTCTGTATTTCCCCACTTAAATAATTTTTAATTGTCTTTACCCCCACAGTTAACCTTTTTTCGGCTTTGTGGGTTTTTTGATTAATTTTGTTAATTTATTCGTAGGCCTATGAAACATTAATTATTTATTTGTAAAATTTTGCTATGGTGTTGAGTCATTATGTTTATGTTCAATACAAGAAAAAAAAAATTTGTATAAAAAAAAAAAAAAAATTATCAAAAAACCGAAAGTGCTGGTGCCAACTTATATTCCCAAAAAATCCGTTATTTTGAATTAGGTGAGTTCACAAAAAAATTTTAAGACATAATAAATAGGGGTTGGCTGTCTTGTAGAACCCACTTTTTCTTTTTTTTACCGGCGATGAAATTGACTGAGGTATGCCCAAAAATGACAAACGGTTGCGCCGGCACTGTACCCAAAATTTTGTTGAAAAGCTGCACAACTATAAAAACATTTAAAAGCGGAAACCCTCACCAAAATTTAGGATCTGGTAAAAGGCATATTTGGAATGTTATTTCATTTAGGACATGCTTGGTAAAAAATAAGTCACGTCATGGCGCCCGAAGAGGGGCCCCAAAATAATTTTTAAAACTGCGTAACTCAAGAAGAAATCATAAGTTTGGGAACAAAATGGAAATTGTTTTAATAGTTTTAATGTCTACAAAAAAATGTCAGCAGTTTTACCGAAAATGAAAATTTTTTAATTAATTTAAAAAATTATTAAATGTATTGCAATTATGCATTTTTCAATTTAAAAATATAAGAAAAACTCGCTAGTTTGCAAGAAATTTTTAACTATATTTAAATAACGTCAATAAATCCAAAAATGAAAGTCCCGAAACAAAATTTCCGGTAACTTTTTTTTTAAATTAATTAATTAAATTAATCTTTAATTAAATCCCAATTAAAATTTTATTATTACTACCAAAATCAAAAAGTGTATCACACAAGAACAATAAGACCACAATAAACCCAAAAAAAAAATTAGTTCCAAAAATTTATTCCCAATCACTTTATATTAATTAAATTAATTAAATTTAATTTAAAAAATGACAGAAATCTCGATTATTTTGAAAAAATTAACACAAGTGGTCGACCTTGGTATCTTTTTTAAGCTAGTTTTAAGAGAATAAATGAAATGAAAAATTAAATTTAATTTGAATTTTTTAATCAACGAAAAATTTACTTTTAATTAAATTACCCCATTTTGACATTGTATTGTTATGATACCAAAAAACTCGCGATCGTCAAAAAAAATATACTCCCTTACGACATAATGTAAATAAATCCAAAATGTCTGTCTCGAAAAAATTTTCCATAATTCCGTTTAATTAACAATTAATTGAAGAATTACTTAATTCAAAATTGTTGTTTTTGAAAAATCTTTAAAGTACGATATTCATGGAAATTTTTTTGTTTAAACCCAAAAAGGGGAAAAGCTAATTTCCAAGATTTAAAGGCGCCTAAAAATTTCATAAAGATCGCATATAAACGTTTGCCCGGAATCGCAAACAAACAGACAAAAAAAAAACAAAAACAAAAAAAAAGTTTTTTTTTTTTTTTTTTTTTTTGGGGGGGGGGGCGGTGAACATTGAAGACAATACCCTCAATAATTGTTGTTGAAATACTAGCAATAAAAAATGCCAACGAAGAATAAAAATAAAACAATGCGAGTATAATTAAAAAAATAAATGGGCCAAAATTAATTCTGCTTTTTCCCCTTTTAATGAATTATGAATTAATTATATATATACATATAATGAGGGGGGTAGACTAAAAATTAATTTTTTTTCTTTAAAAATTGATTTAAAAAAATTTGTTTAGAATGGCGAAGCAAAGACTTAAATTTCCACCCCCAAAAAACCCCCCCCCCCCCAAAAAAAAAAAATTTAGTTCGTTTTTTTTTTGTTTTGTTTTTTTTTCTGTCTGTTTTTTTTCGCCTACCGGGGCAAACGTATATGCGATTTGATGAAATTTGGGGCGCCCTTCAAAACTTAACTTGACTTTCCACGTTTTGGGATAACGAAGAAAATTCTCATGAAATTTTACTTTTACGATTGTCAATAACAAAAATTTTTGAGATATAAGTTTTTTTCAATTAATTAGTTAATTAATCGGTAATTATAGGAATTTTGTTTCGGGACATGACTTTTGGGGTTCCATGAGCTTATGTCAGTAGAGTGTATTTTTTTTAACGAGATCGAGTTTAGGTATACAAAAACAATACATATGTAAAAAGGGGGAAAATTTAAAACTCAAATTAATTAATTGGTGTTTAATTTAATTAAAATTAATTTTTTTTTTCTTTACATTTTTCGCTTAAAAATAGCTTTAAAATGTACCAAGGTCGCCCACATTGTGTTAATTTTACAAAATTAAAATCGAGTTTGGTGTCATTTTTTTAATTAATAAATTTAAATTAAATAATAAAAGTGTTTGGGAAAAAATTTTTGGGAAAACTTTTTTTTTTTGGTTCTTTGTGGTCAATTGTTCTTGTGTGAAACACAAGGGGATTGTGGTACGTGAAAATAAATTTTTAATTGGGATTTAATTAATTTTAATTTAATTTAATTAATAAAAAAAAAAATTTCCCGGAATTTTTCTTTTCGGGACTTACAATTTTGGATTTTTTGACGTTATTTGATAGTGTAAAATTTTTTGGAAATTAGCGAGTTTACATTATAATATTTTAAAAAAGGCCCCTATAATTGCAATACATTTTAAAATTTTAAACTAATTAAAATTTTGCATTTGGATAAAATGCTGACATTTTTTTGTAGAGCTTTAAAAAACTTTTAAAACAATACCCATTTTGTTAAAAATCTGATGATTTTCTTGATTTACAGCTTTTTTAATAATTATTTGGGGGGCCATCTTCGGGGACGCCAGACAGGGATTTTTTGATCCCAAGCATGTCCCAAGTGAAAATAACATTCTCAAATGTCTTTTACCAACCCCTAAATTTTGGTGTGGGTTTCCGGCTTTGAAATGTTTTTATTTTTATGCGCTTGTTCCACGGACTTTTGGGCTCAGTCCCCGAGTCAACCGTTGTCATTTTGGTCTATCCCAGTCAATTTTCACGGGGAAAAAAATGAAAAAGGGGTTTACAAACGCCACCCGCTTTTATAGTCTGATAATCTTCGTGAATCGACCAAATTTCAAATTTACGGGATTTTCTTGGAAGTACTAAGTTAGGCCCAGCACTATTCGTTTTTGATAAATTAATTTAAATATGTATGTTTTGGATTTAAGCAAAAAGCACAAAGTCCCGATTTTTTTGAAAAAAAAAATACAGAGATATCTCTTTTGGTTCAGGTTTTTACAAGCATTTTTAGTGCAGGTGACTTAAGCCCTTTGGGCCGATAGGGGGAGGAAGCAAGAGCTGGCTTTTGGAACGCTCTGACGTTTTGAAGAATGACAAATGCTACAGTGTCCCAAAAAAAACAGTTTAGGTAAGGATGTTGATGTCAAAATCTATAATTCCTGGGCTACCCCAGGTTTTATAAAGTTTTTAGGCCAAAAGATCAACATTGAAACCTAAAGCTAAATTTTTGGAACATCTTTTAGTATTCAAAATTTTTTTAAAACGACAAGATTTCCCCAAAGCACGACGTTTTGTTTCCCTCCGCTATCGCGCCAAAGGGTTTAAATCACACTGTCAATAAAAAGCTTGAAAAAACCGAACCAAACAGAGATATCTCTGTGATTTTTGTTTCAATTAAACGGGGCTATGATGCTTTGGCTTAATTCCAAAAAAATATTTTTACCTTTAAAATTTTTTCAAAACAGAATGTGCTGGGCCTAATTAGTACTTCCAAGAAATCCCGTAAAACTTGAATTAAGTCGAGTCACGAAAAATTATCAAGACATAAAATATGCGGGTGGCTGCTTTTAGAAACCACGTTTTTATTTTTTTTCGTGCATGAAAAATTTAGAGATATGACCCAAAAAGACAAACGGTTTTCGCATCGGCACTGTAGCCAAATAGTCCGGGGGCAAGCTGCATCAACTATAAAAACATTTTAAAGCCCGGGAAACCTACACCAAAATTTTGGATCTGGTAAAAGACATTTTGGAATGTTTTTTTCATTGGGACAGCTTGGGGATCAAAAAAATCACCTGTCATGGCGTCCCGAAGATGGCCCCCCAAAATTTTTATTAATATTTCTGTAAAACCAAAAAGAATCATGATTTGAACAAAACGGGTAGTTTTTTAAAGAGTTTTTTTTTCTATACAAAAAATGCGCAGTTTTACCCCAACTGCAATAGTTTTTTTATATTTTTAATATTTTTAAATTTTTACAATGTAGCAATTAAAGCCTTTTTAAATATATTTTTATCTATATATATATAATGTAAAAATCGCTAATTCCAAGAAATTTTTACACTGACTAAAAAAACGTCAATAAATCCAAAAATTTTTTATCCCCAAAAGAAATTCCGGTAACTTTTTTATTTTTTAATTAAAAAAATTAACTTAATTAATTCCCAATAAAAGTTTATTATTCACGTCCCAATCACAAGTGTATCATACAAGAACAATATGACCACAAGAACAAAAAAAATTAGTTCCAAAAATTTTTTTCAATCACTTTACTATTTAAATTCAATTAATTCAATTTAATTAAAAAAAATGACAGTTTCTCCCCATTTTTTTGTAAAATTAACACAAAATGGTCGGGTTTGGTTATTTTTAAAACAGTTTAAGACGAAATTTAAGAAAGAAAAAAAAAAAAAATAAAAATTTTTATCACCGAATTAATTCATTTGGTTAAATTTTCCCACTTTTACATATGTTTGTATGTATACCTAAAACTCGTCGATGTCAAAAAATATATATCTACGAATAATGCCAATGAATCCCAAAAGTCAGTCCCGAAACAAAATTCCCCAAACTACGATTAATTACTAATTAATTGAAGAATTACTTTATCTCAATAATTGTTGTTATTTAAATCGAAAAGTAGATATTCATGAGAATGGAAGTTAAATAAGAGATTTCGAAGTCGCCTCAAAAATTTTTCAAAAGCCATATGACGTTTGCCCCGGGAATGCGCAAACAAACAAGACAGAAAAACAAACAAACAAAAAAAAAAGAATATTTTTTTTTTGTGTGGGGGGGGGGGGGGGGGGTGAAATTGAGTCAATATCTCAATAAATTTTTGTTGACAATCACTGCACAACAAAAGCCAACGGGAAAATCAAATATAAAACAATGCAGTAAAATTTAAAAATAAATAGGGCCAAAAATTAAATTCATGCTACTTTCCCCCTTAATTGAATTTTGAATTAATTATATATATCATAAACTGAGGGGTAACTCTAAATTATTTTTTTTTTTTTAAATTATTTGATTTAAACCAAAGTTGTTTTTGAATGAGCGAAGAATATTCAATTTTAATTCACGATATGAAGTTACCTCAAGTGTTACTAAGGGTTTTTAATTTTTGCGGTGGCCCCCAGTTTTTTGCCGGTGGGACACATATGGGGAGTAGAATCTGCTGTTATGGGTTTTCCCGATGAGGAAGCGGCAGGGGCGGGAAAATGTTGCGAAGGTCCTCCCTAAGGCCAACCTCCCATAGGAATATCCCCGCCTCTGAGTACGTGCCTTAAGGAGTGAAGAAAAATACTAGCATCATAGTTCGCCAGAGATAAGGGGAATGCACCGTCATACTCAACAGCTTTATTTATAAGGACAAGAGTTGCCCTTCTTTTAAGATAAGGCATATAAAGGCTACCCCCCGAGATCCGACTACTTACCTAGAAAAGACAATAGGGGCCTTTATTTCCTCTAATATGACCCTGAAACACAGAAAATTTTTTATTCCCAGGGAGAGTCCTTCGTATTCCAAAACGTATGGGTTGCCCAAAAATCCACAAACCCGGGCCCCTTGCGACCCCTAGTGAGCGCCCGAGGGTCACCCCCACAAGCTCGGCCCGATATGTCGCTAAGAGGTTCCAACCTTACTCGGAGGATGCTGGCCCCATGTGAAAAAAAATCCTCTCACCTGATCCGTGTCAAAAGGAAGGTTGTCCTGGGGACATATTGGTTAGTTTGATGTGGTTTTTCCCATTTTCCAACATACCCCGTGAAGGAGGGGACTTGTTATATTGAAGAAAAAAATATGGGGATACCCAAGGGGCATCATGAAGTTAGCAAGGCATTGCTGTCTTTACTACTTATTTATGAAAACAAGTTTTTTAAACAAATGGAGGGAGCTCCAAGGGCTCGCCCCTATCACCAGTATTGCCCCAACTTATTTTTGAAGATTTTTAAAAAGGCCCTGCTGCAGCTTCTAACAAAAATCTTCTTGGAAGAAAGTGGCGAATTATGCCATTTTGGGCCCCTTTTGGACAAGTTGAATGTTTTCTTTCTATCTAAATGGTTCCATTTGAACTTCAGTTCACAGGAAGAGAAACCAACGACTCCCCTTTCTTTTCTCGAGTCTTTACAAAAAGAATGGATGGGAGTTTGGGGACACAAGTCTAAGAAAAACCCCCCCACACCAACAGGATCTAAGTGCTTCCCACCCCCGTCCTTCAAGTTATTTTTATGGTTAACACTCTATTCACCCGGTCCCGGAAACCTTTTCTGAAAATCCACTCAAAAGAGGGGAAATTTTTCAAAACTCCGTGAAACCCTCTCACTCAATGGTACTTGGGCCCAGACAAACCCGAGCGTTTTAAAAGGAACTGAAGAAATCGAGGATGATACTGAGGAAAGGGGAAACCCCGGCTAAAGCTTTTTTTCCATATTTTAAAGGGGACCACAGACGTCATAGGTAGAATCCGAATGTAAAAACATCGAAACCATTTTTTTCCACTGACAGAAAAATCCCCTTTTTTAGAAGGCTAAGGACTCGTTCTCTGGGGAAAAAGGGGTTTTTGAGGTTCCCCGTGGCGATGCGATCAAACGTTTCATAGGCCAAACAGGCAGACGATGCAGTGGGAAAATGAACACTCTAAGCTGGGAAAACAGGTGACAAAAATCAGCCCTGGCTCAAATGCTAAACTTACTCGCATGTACAGTTTTTACAAGACAAAAACATTTGTCCGGTACAACAGCTCAGCCAAGTATTATCGTGAATCTGTAGAAATTAGAAACGGGCCCAATAAAAATAACAAAAGAGATGATAGCCCCCGAGCCCCCCCTTGCTTTGGGAAAACCCGCACTTTTATCCTCGAAAAGTGTCCCCTAGACCTATTCAGCCAAATCCCCCAGAGGGGGTGCAAATTTTTGATTCAATAATTCTAAACACAAAAAAACTTTCAAAAGACAACCAATCAGGGCCCCATGACAAAAAGCGGCTAAAAAGGGTTTTTACTACGTAAAACTTGCTTTTTGTTCCCCAATTTCCCCCCTCCGTAATATTTTTTTTGATAGACTCGCCCCCCCACCCCATTTTTTATATAAAACCCCGCCGCCCGCACCTTCAGCCGGGCTTTTAAGGCGGGGGCTGCGTGCTTTCCAACCCCGGGGACTCCGACCTCCGTAAGTCAAGTCAACCTTTAAAATGTCGACGTAGTACAGACAAACGTCGGGGGACGCCAGGTTTGCCTGGTTTATTTATTATCGACGCGGTTTTTTCCCAAAGATCCTTTTTTTTACCTATGACGGGCCGGAAAACCTACAACAATCCATATATATTTATATATATATATATACTTTTTGAAAACTGCTATAATCAATATATATATATTTTATATATTATATTATATATATAAATAATATATAATATATGTGTTAAGTTATACTTTACGGAAATAATCACGCTTTATTGGGTGTTTAAAAAAAAATATTTTTTTAAAACTTCAAATTTCAGAAGACAGGTTCCATTTCAAGAAAGGTTGGGATAAAACAAAAAAACAAAACATCAGCAAAACAATAAAAAAATAAACAAACTTAACCCCCTTACAAGGCAAACCAAATAGTAAGTACAAAAGCAAATCAGGTGCAGTGAAAACTTTTTAACCACATCACTGTGCTAAGCGCTTTGCTTGACTTCTAGTCACCCTTCTCACAGGCTGATTCTGTTCTTCAACTGATGTTGTAGAATTGCTGGAAATTGTAGGACTTAAATGTTGACTTCTTGTCATGTTGTGATGTTTTTTTTTTATTGTTTTATACCAACTCTTCTTGAAAATGGAAGCCTAGTCTTCTGAAACGATGAAGTTTTAATTAAATATTTGTTTTAAACATCCAATAAAGCGTGATTATTTCCGTAAAGTATAACTTAACATAAACCATGAATCACGAAAGCCTACAACAGAACATATATATATATATATATATATATATATATGTTTTACCTTGGCTTTATAGTAGGCGACTATGACGCTGTTATGTTAGTACTTTAGATAGAAATTAAAAAAGTGTAGTCACTTTTTTAATTTCTATCTAAAGTACAAACATAACAGCGTCATAGTCGCCTACTATAAAGCCAAGGTACAACATATATTTCCCAACTCTAGGGTTACAGAGATGGTTTGTATTTCTCCAAGTTATTTTTCATGTGCAGTCTAATAGGCAGTGCAATCTGCTCTACACACGTTATTAACAATGTACAAAACAGACCAAAAATTAGATAGTTTTAAATTGGTGGCCGCATAGCTCAGTTGGTAAGAGCATAGCCCGGTAAGCTAAGGTCCCGGGTTCAAACCCCGGTGAAGTCACTTTTATAATTTCTATCTAAAGTACTAACATAACAGCGTCATAGTCGCCTACTATAAGGCCAAGGTAAAACATCATATTTCCCAACTCTAGGGTTACAGAGATGGTTTGTATTTCTCCAAGTTATTTTCATGTGCAGTCTAATAGGCAGTGCAATCTGCTCTACACACGTTATTAACAATGTACAAAACAGACCAAAAATTAGATAGTTTTAAATTGGTGGCCGCATAGCTCAGTTGGTAAGAGCATAGCCCGGTAAGCTAAGGTCCCGGGTTCAAACCCCGGTGTAGTCACTTTTTTAATTTCTATCTAAAGTACTAACATTATATATATATATATATATATATATATATATTATATAATATATATATATATTAATATATAATTATATTGATTCATAGCAGTTGTCGAAAAAGTTTGCCCCGACGGGGGTTCGAACCCAGAACCTCCGGCTTAATGTGCCATAGCTCTACCAATTAAGCTACCGGGACCACAGAACAAACCTTTAGGAAACTGCTATTTGTTGTGACTGTTGACTTACATGACATACATCCAACAGAAGACGGCAATGAAGCTGTCAAATCTGAAAGATTGCATGGATAAATTCAATCACATCTCATCTCCCATGAGTTGGGTAGTATGAAATTGGTAGAGCTATGGCACGTTTAGCCGGAGGGTTCGGGGTTCGAACCCCAGTCGGAGCAAACTTTTTCGACAACTGCTATGAATCAATTACTAAGTCCTTAAAGCGGGCTTATGCTTAAAAACCATATATTCATATATATATATATATATATATGGATTGTAGTAGGTTTTCGCGTCCCGTCATAGGATAAAAACAAGGATCTTGGTAAAACCGCGTCGAAAATAAGATGAAAACCCGGGCAGAACCTGGGCGTCCACCGACGTTTCGTCTGTACTACGTCAGACATTTTCAAGGTTGACTGTGACTCTACGGAGGTTGGAGTCACAGTGGTTGGCAAGCACGCAGCGCCCGCCTTATATAGCCTCGGCTGAAGGTGCGGGGCGGCGAGGTTATATAGAAAATAGGTGCGGGGCGGCGATGTCATATCGAAAAATATATACGGATGGTGGCAATTGAGAAACAAAATAGCACAGCTTACTGTAGTGAAACCTTTTTAGTCCGGCTTCTTGTCATAGGGCCTGATTGGTTGTCTTTTGAAATGTTATTCGTGCTTAGACTTATGGAATCTGAAATTTGCAAATTTGCTAAGTGATTTTGAGCATGTTTCAAGCCATTTTTTTCCCAAGAAGGAATGCAGTGGCGGATTTAGGGGGGGCGGTGGGGCGATCGCCCCCCCATGATTCTCTAAAAATTAAAAAAAAAAATGATTTTATTATTTTATTGTGCATGCACCAAATGCACTCTAAAAACCTGATTTTCAAAATTTTCGCCTGCGGTGCTATTTATTTAAAACTCCCAATAAAAATCAACTTTCCTTTATGTTGTCAGAAATAATCAGTTTGCCTCTGAAATGTGTCTGCATCAATGTACTTCGATTTATTTAGTTGTCCTCCTATGTGAATCGTTTTTTAACTAAAAAGGATAGACGTTTAATAAATAAATAAAATGATGAATCGAAAATAAGATCAAATGTTTTTAATAATGTTGCAATGTAGGACAATGCTGCAAATTGTAAGCTCGACATGACGACAAAACAAATTGGTTCACACAAACTACATTGTTTCCGTATTGCATTCCGCCCACCACTTTTTTCTAAAACGCACCAAATGCACTCTAAAAACCTGATTTTCAAAATTTTTCGCCTGCGGCGCAATAAATGGGGGCTATGCCCCCCCTACCCCCCGTGCGTCCGCGCTGAGTCCCTTTCCCACGACTGTACATGCACACGCAAATCGCCCCCCCCATGATTATGTCCTAGATCCGCCACTGAAGGAATGGTCGTACCCCAATAAAATTTGGCATGTGTTGTCAGGTACCTAAATCCCCTCGATTGTGATAGTTTTCAAGTTCACATCACGTTTCATGATGGCTGGGTGACACCTCGAAATCACCCCAACTCTGCTTGCTGTATAAGGTGCCTGAGTGTGTAGCGCACCGCGGCTTGGCTGCGGCGCCCTAACGGGCACCTAGATTTTTTTTTTAAATTGACGAAACAAAATAATTATAAGAAGGTGATGTGATATGATGAAATATGAAAATGAATGAAAATAAATAATAAATAAAATAAATAAAAATAAATAAATAAAAGCAAATTTGTGGGACTATTGGCGTTCGAAAGCACTAATTGAGCATCAAATAGTGGGTTACTCTTAGAATAAGTGCTATTGTGTGTGGGTGTGGGGTGTGGGGGGCGTGAAGTTAGCACCCCCTGTAGTAATTATGCTATAAAACCTAAAGTATTGGAGCACTACTTGTGGGACTAGAGGTGTTCTAAAGCACTAATTGAGCTCTAAATAATGTGTAACTCTTAGAATTAGGGCTTTTGTGTGTGTGGCGGGGGGGGGGGGGGGCAGTGGCGGATCCAGAGGGGCGGTAGGGGCGATCGCCCCCCCTTGATCCTTGAAAAGCTAAATTTTATTCTTTAATGAATATGTTCAAACACCAGAAATATCAATGTTTTCTTGCGATTTTTTTTTTTTTAAAGTTTATTGCTTTAAGACAATTCCTCACAGTTAAACGATATTTTTTTTTATTTTACCCAAAATCGTAGCATATAACTACATAGGTTTTGAAAGACTCATGAAAATTTCAACACGATCAGAGTAGCCATTCGACCGGTAGAGCGCGAACAGACAGAAAAAAATCACCAGCTATTTTACTCAGGGGAGCGAAATTAAAGTCTCAACTATATATAACATTAATTTTAACACTGATTTTGAAAATGTGAGGGTGTAGAAACACATGAGTGATAGCGATGATAAAGGGACTAAATTCAGTTTGTTGTTGAGCTTGGGCCTTTTTTTTATTTTGTTGGTTTTGCCTTCCTCCAGGGCCTATTTTAGTGAGCAACTGCATATAAAATATTAATTGAAAGATACCCTCTCTAAAGCCATTAAACCTAATTTTTGAAAAAAGACCTTTAAACAAATTTCCATGCGGGGAGACCCCCCGTGTGGTGCAAACTGAGTCGTCGTCCCTTTGAGAGGTCCTGGATCTGCCCCTGGAGGGGGGTTGGGGGGGGGGCGATGTGAACATCACCCGTAGTAATTATGCTATAAAACGTTAAAGTATTGAAGCACTAATTGTGGGACTAGAGGCGTTCGAAAGCACTAATTGAGCTCTAAATAATGTGTTATTCTTAGAATTAGTGCTCTTGTGGGGGGTGCCAAGTTCACGCACTAACACCTAGACGCCCGGTGTTTCAGCTGACCAAAGCGATTCAGGTTAGATGCGTATCCAGGATAGTAAAATAAATTATGCTGATTCAGGAATATTCCATATTCATGAAAATATTTAGTCATTTGACGGTCTGATCTTTTTAGTGACAGTCTGTTTTTAGATAAATAACATGGGCAAGATGGGGCGAATGTGCAGCTGGAAGTGCCTTCTTTAGCAGTTGTTCTCTCCCACAGCGTAACGGATTCTTCATAGAATGTGGGGCCCACGACGGAGAGTTTGGGTCCAACACGTTCTTGTTCGAGCGTGAATATCAATGGAGTGGACTCCTAATAGAACCCAACCCAGTAACCTTCCCAAACCTCGTCTCAAAGAGGAGGAAGGCCTACCTGTCGCAGACCTGCCTCAGTAGACACAAGTATCCAGAGAAGGTAAGATCAAACATGGTTTAATTAATTATTAAGATGATGCTAATAATATATTATTTTTTTCTTTTTATTAATAATAAAGCATATCATTACACATCAAACATATACTATTAGATTCGATATCCCACACAGCTTCATAGAAGCTTGTCTGTGGGCTAATTATAATATACAAAATACTTAAAAAAATATCAAATTATGTCAGAAACAGGACATATTTAATACTAAATAATATAATATAATCGATACAATATGTCAATAATCGTAAACACATTGAGCAGTTGCCAAATTATTATCAATTATGAATACATTCAGCCAGCACATTAAAATAGTACATATAACAACTAAATAAATTATAATATTAGATAAATTTAATACAAAATTAAACGTCATACAAAATTAAACGTCATTAAACAAGAGAATTTTTTTTACTTTTAACTTAACTTTACTAATTTTATCTAAATCTTTTAGTTCTTTTGACAATAAATTGAAACTCCGCGGTACACTATTTTAACGACCTTTCACCATATTTGTTTACACAAAGTGGAACTCGAAAGTTATTAGCGGCCTTCGTTCTTGTGGAGATGTTATGGTCGATTTCGATTTTATACTCATTACTATAATAATAACATTAACCTATACGTAAACAACTTATTTACAGGGAGCAAACCAGTTATTTCGAAAAGTTCATTTGAGAAAAACAGCTCAGTTTTGTGATTAGGAAGGATAGTTTTTAAAATCTTTATCTGCAAGTTGGAAATTTGATTTATGTACACATTTGAGGCATTTCTCCAGGCCAACACAGCATAAGAGATGATTGACTCATCTAAAGAAATATAAACCGTTCGCAGTAAGTTGTAAGGGAGAATGTACTTTAAGAGGTATAATTGTGCTGCACATGGGCGAATCCGATTACATAATCTAATGATATTATTTTCCCACGAAAAGCACTTGTCAATTTCAATACCAAGGTACACATGACTATACACTGACTCAATAATTTGTTTACAAGTGCAGTTAATTCCACAATTACTTAAGGTAACGTTATTGTGCAAACAATCAACTGAATTTGATACGACCTCAACTAATGAGTTATTGTAAACATTTAATGGACTGGATATGTGTACTATCTTAGTTTTTAATGCATTAACAATCAACCCACCGTCGTGCGTCCATCTCAACAAATTAACGTAGTCTTCTTGTAAATAACTTACCGCAGTTGCCAGTATCTTATGTACCGCAACGAGTGCTGAATCATCGGCAAAGAAATACGCATTACATTTTTTTAAATATCGGGTCATCACATTTACATATATCAAGTACAATAATGGCCCTAAAATTGATCCTTGTGGCACCCCTTATTTTATCAATTTAGTCACGCTGTAAACGTTGCCGATTTTCACAACTAACATCCTATTTTTCAAATAGCTCTTGAACCATTGTAGTTAGGGGCCTCTTACCCCAACATTTTCCAAAGCTAACAATAATTTATTGTGATTTAGAGTATCAAACGCTTTAGTTAAAGCTACAAACATGCACACAACATGAAAATTGTCATTCAACTTTGTATTTACAAGATTCGAGAATTTTAATAGAAGGTCAGAAGTGCTTTTCTTATTCTGGAAGCCAAATTGGATTTTACTAATAACATCAAATTTAGACAGGTAATCGCTCAAACATCCAGCCACATACCGTTCCATTATTTAATTAACAACCGATAATAATGCGATTGGACGAAAATTCGAATATTCGTAGTGGCTTCCTTTTTTGTAGACCGGCCTTACTACCGATATTTTCAACAATTCTGGAACAACCCCTTCTTTAATCGATAAATTTATTAATAAAGCAATTACTGGACTGATCTGGCATTTGATATTCTGTAGATCTTTAACTCTTATTTCGTCAAAACCAGCCTGTTTTTCGGAGTTCATTTCCGTAATGATTTCTTTCACGTTTACCGCGCATCAACCGGGGGAATGTAAATTGATTGCTTCTGATCGTAGTTTAAACTTTTTTCTCTTTGATCTGTTTTTACGCACGTCACATCAAAGTCATAAATGATATTTTCCACATCCTCAACAAATACGTTTGCAAAGGAATTTGCTACATATTCATAACTCTCATTTTTACCTAAAAACTTGTTAATGACCTGATCTACCGACTCTTTCTTTTTCTTTCCAATTATTGTATTAATCGTTTGCCACGTTTCTTTTAGATTTCCCCTGCTCCTTTCCAAAAGCTCACGATAGTAGTTTTGTTTTGCTATTTTTATCTTTTTGTTTAAATTATTTCGAATGTTATTGTACTCTGCCCGATACACCGCTTTGACAAGATTTAGATTTTTCCATTTTTTCCATATATGAAAACATCGGTCTCTATTTGTCATCATTTCTAGCAACTCCGACGTCATCCATGATTTTTCCCCCTTTTTGCATTATTCTTTTCTTTAACGAATACGGCCCGTTCATAAGCCCTCTTAAAGAAATAAATATAGCGAGTTGTACAAAATCTCACAGCTATTTGCGGAAAGCAACAAGTCCCACTGTATGGTTTTTAGGATACGCAACAGTTTCTTTTCATCTATTTTGGTGACGTAACTCTCACCGTCGTCACGTTTACCATTTTGCGGTAATTTCAATAACGCCATAATAATGTAATGATCAGACAACTTTGAGGTCTATATAGCTGACTTAATCTGAGTATCTACAGCACGTATGTAAATGTGGTCTATACACGACCTCGTTGGTTTGTCACCAACCATCTCTTCTCGTGTTGCTCCCGTGATATACCGACTAAAACCATTTGCAGCTAAACTAGTTTCGTAATACTGCACAACCGGATCACAATCATTCATAATGTCAATGTTTACATCACCAATGAAAACAGCCGTAGCGACATTATATATAAAATAAAATCCTCATCTGAGCTGCTACCATCAAATAATACATCTTCACATTGCACACATATATTGCACCGCTTCAAAAATTTGGACGAACTCACTCACTTTACACGCCACTTCACAAATCACAATCTCACACTTATGATCAACGCACGTGGGGACGTGGGGTTGAAATACTGCCGCGGGAAGTGTTTCAACAGGTGATACAAACGCACCGCGTATTGGGCGGCGAGTGACAAAGCTAACTTTTTATTGGTTCGTGGATATAGAACAACCTGGAAAAAATTATTTTAGCGTTTTGCGGTATAAACGGATATGGAACACTTTGGATCGGAGGAATGGTGCTTTTGTGTAATTAGAACAAAATGGGAACGTCAGTATGACCCTTTAAATAAGTTTTGTTGCTTTTTTTTCTAAAATGTAAGATAAATATACATAGAACAAGCTGGAATGCCTAACTCGATTTAAAAAAAATGGATTTAAAACAGTATGGAAATATACCAGCGAAATGGAGTTAAAGAAATACCCGAATTCTTCACTGAAGGAGTAACCTTTTTTAAACCGAAAGATAATGACACGAAGAACCCAAGTAAATATCGGCCAATTACATGTCTACCAACTATATATAAAATATTGACTTCATGCGAAGAATACAATATCATGGCCGAGGAACAAAAAGGATGCTGTAAGAACTCACAGGGATGTAAAGAACAACTCATTATCGACTCTCTGTAATAAACCAGGCACACAACAAGAAAATGAATATTCACGTAAACTACATTGATACAAGGAAGCTTATGACTCAAAAACACACCCCATGGCTTATTCAGATTTTAAAATATAAAATTAACCCAGTAATAGTAAACTTTTAAAGGGCCAGTAATAAAGAAAATGGAGAACAACACTAAAACTAAATTTTGAAAAACCAGCAGATAACTATAGATCCAATCCAAATTAAACGTGGCATTTTCCAAGGTGACTCATGTAGCGCATTATGGTTTTGTCTGTCATTAAACCCACTGTCGAATATGCTTAATGAATCTACATACGGATTTAAAAATAAGGACAATAATATGGTATATGTCACAAAATTTCTCGCCTATTCTTCATGGATGACCTAAAGTTATATGCATCAAATTTTGTTCAACCAAACAGTTTTAATAAAATACTACATTTGAATTTAGTCAAGATATCTGCATGGAGTTTGGAGAAGACAAGTGTAAGACGCTACATATCGAAAAGGGTAAGGTAACGCAGGCATGAAGAGTTCCAGCTAAATGATGGAAATAGGATTGGAGTAATAAATGATAACGAAGTATACAAATATTTAGGATTCTCACAAGCTGCCAGAATTGAAACATAAAGTTATGAAAGCAAAATTGATAGTTACTAAAAGAAGCGACTAAAATCTACCCTCAAGACGCAACTAAAACGGTAAAAGCAAGATCACAGCAATAAATACATATGCTGTACCAGTATGACATATTCATTGGAATCATAAAAATGACGCCGACAACATCCACGCGTTGGAAAATATTAACTCGTACTACATTTACCAAACACAGAATGCATCATCCTAAATCAGCAATAGAGAGATTGACACTTCCAAGAAAAACAAGGAGGACGGGGCCCTAATTGATCTGAACAACTTAATTATAAACAACAAGACATTTTAAGAAAATATTTTTTTACAAAGAGCAACCAACAAACTTCATATAGTCAAGCGGATTAAGGAAAATACAAGAACAATTAGGGGTTTTTGTGGTAGAGTGCTGAATTTTGGATTGTTATACTCAGAACAATTTTACAAAGAAAATTGCCTCGAGGAGCCATGAAAAAATCCATCCGGTAAGGGGGTGGAAGGGGGTGAAAAAATGGCACTTTTCAAATATTCAATAAGTCAAAAATAAAACTAAATTGATCCTAAGATTACAAAATTATTACATATTGTAGATAAAAAGCCCAAAATTTTTAATAAAAAAAATATATATCCCATATATGTATATCTAACAGATTTTGCACCCTTTTTTTTTTTTCACAAATTTACCCACTGTGCTGGGAGGATTAGCCTACCAGTTACGGGTTAAGTGATGGGGCCGTGAATTTTGTCTAAAACATTTAGAAGAATGATCTCAAAAATTGGCCCGAGGAGCCCTCAAAAAATTTGCTTGCTTATAGGAGAAAGGGGGGGTGTACTTAAAGGGGTTGTTTAAAAACTAAAATAAGAAAATCCGTATTAAAATATAACATTAAGAACGCCATATTAATGTGTATTGTAGATTAAGGCTAAACTTTAATTTAAAAAATAAAATTGCACCATATATGTAAATCGATTTAGATTAAGCGCCCTTTTCCATTTTTATAAATTTCCTCAATATTACGAAAGTGTATCGTGCGACCACTCTTTTTGTTACAATTTCTCCAAATATTACGAATTAGGATGAAAACAAGATTTGTGATGCTTTGGGTACATTTTTACTCAATGGACTTTGATCCCATTTTAACAAATACACTCAATTTAACGAAAGGTATCGTGTGACCACTCGTTTGTTCAAAAATTATGCCAATAATAAGAAAAAGGATAAAAAAAAAGTTTTTAACACCTTAAGTACAGTTTCACTCAATGGGACTTTGACCCATTTTCAAAAGTTTACTCAATTTAACGAAAGTCTATCATGTAATGACTCCCTTTTGTCTCAAATTATCCTAATAATACGAATTAGACGAAAATAAGATTTTGTCATTACCTTGGTACATTTTCACTGAATGGACTTTGATGCTATTTTAAAAAAATTCACTCAATTTTAACGAAAGTGTATCATGTGACCACTCGTTTTGTTCAAAATTATGCCAATAATAAGAACAAGGATAAAAACAAGGTTTTTAACACCTTAGGTACAGTTTCACTCAATGGACATTGACCCCATTTTCAAAAGCTACTCAATATTATGAAAGTCTATCATGTGATGACTCGTTTGTTTTAAAATATCCTAATAATACGAATTTGGACGGAAATAAGATTTTGTCATACCTTTGGTACATTTTCACTGAATGGACTTTGATGCTATTTTCACCCAAAATTTTCTCAATATTAACGAAAGTTATCTTGTGATCACTCGTTTAGTTCAAAATTATCCTTATATTACTAATTAGGACGAAAATAAGATTTTAACACCTTAGGTACATTTTCACACAGGTCTTTGACCTATTTTTTAAGAATAAGTGTAAAATAGCCTATTTAAAACATAAAACCCAACATAGTCCATTCAGTGAAAATGTACCAAAGTATGACAAAATCTTATTTTCTTCCTAATTCGATTATTAGGATAATTTTAGACAAAACGAGTCATATATGATAGACTTTCGTTAATATTGAGTAATCTTTGAAAAGGGGTCAAAGTCCATTGAGTGAAACTGTACCTAAGGTGTTAAAAAACTTGTTTGATCCTTTTGCTTACTATTGGCATAATTGAACAAAACGAGTGGTCCACACGATACACTTTCGTTAAAATTGAGTGAATTTGTTTAAAATGGGATCAAAGTCATTGAGTAAAAATGTACCCAAAGCATCAAAAATCTTGTTTTCGTCCCTTAATTTGTAAAATTAGGAGAATTGTGACAAAAGAGTGGTCCACGATACACTTTCGTAATATTGAGGAAATTTATGAAAATGGGAAAAGGGCGCTTAATCTGATCCAGATTTACATATATGGTGAAATTTTATTTTTTAAATTAAAGTTTTGACCTTAATCTACAATACACATTAATATGGCGTTCTAAATGTAATATTTGAATACGGATTTTTTATTTTAGTTTTATCAACCCCTTTAAGTACACCCCCCCTTTCTCCTATTAGAAAGCAACTTTTTTGAGGGGTCCTCGGGCCCAATTTTTTGAGATCATTCTTTTAAATGTTTTTGACAAAATTCACGGCCCTATCACTTAACCCGTAATGGTAGGCTAATCCTCCCAGCACAGGGGTAAATTTGTGGAAAAAAAAAGAAAAAGGGTGCAAAATCTGGTTCTATATACATATATGGTGATATATATTTTTTTTTATTAAAGTTTGGCTTTTATCTACAAATGTAATAATTTTGTAATCTTAGGAGCAAATTTAGTTTGATTTTGAATTTTTGAATATTTGAAAAATGCCATTTTTTCACCCCCTTCCACCCCCTTAACCGGATGGTTTTTTCATGGCTCCTCGAGGCAATTTTCTTGTAATATTGTTCTGAGTATACAATCCAAAATTCAGCCCTCTACCACAAAAACCCCTAATTGTTAGGCTTATCCGCCTAGCTAATAGGGCTGTGGTGCTAGCTGACTAATCATCAACTCCACTCAATCTAGCAAAAGAAAATGTCAATCTACAAGAAAAACTCATAACTGACGCTTCAAAAGAGTAACGTCTCTCAGAAAAGACCCTACACAAGAGACATTATGATGAACTACACAAAGGTCACGTAGATATTAAAGCATCAAATAGGTGGTTAAACAACGGGGAACTATTGAGAGAAACAGAAGGTTTTATGCTGGCTATTCAAGACAGAGTGATTGCGACGAACAATTATAAAAAATACATTACACAAGATGCAACAGTAAACGATCAATGTAGAAAATGTAGTGTAAGGGGTAAAACAATCGAACACATCATATCCGGGTGCCAGTCACTGTGTCAAACAGATTACCTCTACAGACATAACCAAGTAGCTAACAAAACTAGCAATCAAGTACAACCTCATTGATACATACACACCTTACTACAAAATACTAACCGGAGAAAGTACTAGATAGCAAAGATTTCAAATTATATTACGACCGCACAGTTATAACAGACCAAACTATACATCACAACAGACCGGATATAATTATAATTGACAAAAAGAAACAAGAAACTACCCTTATTGACGTTGCTGTCCCAATGAGCCATAACGTCGAGACTACATGGAAGGAAAAAATTGACAAGGATAGTGAACTTGGAATTGAGATCAAGAAGATGTGTGGAAACAGAAAAAGGTAAATACAATTCCATTCGTAATATCGGCCAACGGCATCATACCGAAGAAGCTTCATGAAAGCATTAAACAACTAGATCTTCCACCCAATGTTTACATCGAGACTCAAAAGGCAGTAATACTCGACACGTGTAGAATAGTTCGTAAATTTCTAAACTAAGAATGATACTTTGAGATTCCGAGATAGCTTCCATCCTGACATGGTTTTCGTGGTTTTCCATAGTCCGAAGAGCAAATGCTAGGATGGCTACGAGAAATCGGCCACGACCGTACACAGCAGAAAGAAAACATCATCTACAAACTATATTATAAATGACTTATTTTAGTTAGAGTTAAGACAAAGTAATAATGTATGTAATATAGGTACACATGGAAGTACTTGACTTAAGTCCGTACAGCATGTTAGCTCCGGTTTTGACTGAGTTTGTATGAAATACATCCAATAAAATAATAATAATAATAATAATAATAATAATAATAATAATAATAATAATAATAATAATAATAATAATAATAATGAATATAAGGTTTTTAAGCATAATCCCGCTTTGAGGACATTATTAGTCAATGAAAGCAGTTGTAATAAAAGTATGCCCCAACTGGGGATCGAACCCTAAACCTCTGGCTTAACGCACCATAGCTCTACCAATTGAGCTACCGAGACATAAGACACATTCTCATTAAACTGCTATTGGTTGTGACTGTTGACATCTATGATATGAATCGAACAGAAGACGCAATGTAGCTGTCATTACTGAATAAACACATGAAAAATCCAATCACTTCTCATCTCACATGAGTTGGGTAGTATGAATTTAAAGTTCTTAAGCATTAGCCCGCTTTAAGACATTATTAGTCAATGATAGCAGTTGTTATAAAAGTATGCCCCGACTGGGGATCCCAATCCAATAAAATAATTATAATAATAATATATATATATATATTTTTTTTAATTGAAATACATATCTCTTATACATTTTTGTATCAAACAAGTTCGGCCATCCACAAGCTGCACAGGACAGCTTAACAGTGGAATAAGTTACATTAAAAAAACCATACATGTGAAATAATGTTTTTAAATAATTCGATAATTCAAATTCTAGATAGCAATACAATAATAAGTGAAGTAACAGTAAGTAACAGTAAGCAGTGAATGACTCAGCGTGTAAAAAGAAAAGAAAAATATATAACACTAAAATAAAAGATTAAAATAGTAGATAAAACAAGAATTAATGTGCAAATTATTAAATACTTATACTACCCCAAAAAAACATTTTTGTGAAGCAAACAGTTTGCAGATAATACAGTGAATAACAGTGAATAGAACAGATATAAGACAGTGAAATATTAGAGTGCTTATTCATTTACATTAATTATGAAACACTAATGTAACAAATACATAAGTACAAATACACAACAACCCTAACTTCACACATTTCGTAATAAAAATGCCTTTAGTTCTCTTTTGATTTCATAAATGGTCTCTAAATCTCTGATGTTCTTTGGAATACTATTAAAATAGTAAGGTAAAGTGTAGCTAAGTGTTCTTTTACCATACTTTTTTGCAACCCGTGGCAACCGGTATACTTCCGAAGATTTGGAGCGAGTAGAAGTAGTGTGATTTATGAAATGTTTGTGAGTATTAAAGAAAAAATGTTTCAAAACTAATTTATACGTGAATAATTTCTGTAAAGATAAAACGTTTTGTAGTCTTTTACATTCTAAAGTGCTTAAATTATTTTCAAAAGTAATCATCTTCATTATTTTATTTTGAATAGAGATATATGCTATTTAGCTGTGAGAACGAAGCATTTCCCCAAATTAAAAAGACCGTACGAAATAACCGACTCTGCAAGGGCTATATAAACCATCTTTACATATTAAATAATAACAAAAAAAAACAATAATAATAATAATAATAATAAATAATAATAATATAATTAATAATAATAATAATAATAATAATAATAATAATAATAATAATAATAATAATAATAATAATAATAATTATTGATTCATAGCAGTTGTCGAAAAAGTTTGCCCCGACTGGGTTCGAACCCAGAACCTCCCGGGTAAACGTGCCATAGCTCTACCAATTAAGCTACCGGGACCACAGAAACAAACCTTTAGGAAACTGCTATTTGTTGTGACTGTTGACTTACATGACATAAATCCAACAGAAGACGGCAATGTAGCTGTCAAATCTGAAAGATTGCATGGATAAATTCAATCACATCTCATCTCCCATGAGTTGGGTAGTATGAATATATGGTTTTTAAGCATAAGCCCGCTTTAAGGACATAGTTATTGATTCATAGCAGTTGTCGAAAAAGTTTGCCCCGACTGGGGTTCGAACCAGAACCTCCGGCTTAACGTGCCATAGCTCTACCAATTAAGCTACCGGGACCACAGAACAAACCTTTAGGAAACTGCTATTTGTTGTGACTGTTGACTTACATGACATAAATCCAACAGAAGACGGCAATGTAGCTGTCAAATCTGAAAGATTGCATGGATAAATTCAATCACATCTCATCTCCCATGAGTTGGGTAGTATGAATATATGGTTTTTAAGCATAGATGTGATTGAATTTATCCATGCAATCTTTCAGATTTGACAGCTGCATTGCCGTCTTCTGTTGGATTTATGTCATGTAAGTCAACAGTCACAACAAATAGCAGTTTCCTAAAGTTTGTTCTGTGGTCCCGGTAGCTAATTGGTAGAGCTATGGCACGTTAAGCCGGAGGTTCTGGGTTCGAACCCCAGTCGGGGCAAACTTTTTCGACAACTGCTATGAATCAATAACTATGTCCTTAAAGCGGGCTTATGCTTAAAAACCATATATTCATACTACCCAACTCATGGAGATGAGATGTGATTGAATTTATCCATGCAATCTTTCAGATTTGACAGCTACATTGCCGTCTTCTGTTGGATTTATGTCATGTAAGTCACACAGTCACAACAAATAGCAGTTCCTAAAGATTTGTTCTGTGGTCCCGGTAGCTCAATTGGTAGAGCTATGGCACGTTAAGCCGGCGGTTCTGGGTTCAAACCCCAGTCGGGGCAAACTTTTACGACAATTGCTATGAATCAATAACCATGTCCTTAAAGCGGGCTTATGCTTAAAAACATTAACAATAATAATAATAATAATAATAATAATAATAATTTTTTTTTTTTTTATTGGAAGTACATATTTAAATACATGATTAGTTCAGGATGGAAACGAGTCCCACAAGCCACACAAGCGGCTTAGCTGTGGGGATAAAAAAACATTGACAATTATAAAAATAAACCCAGACTCCAGACTTTATAATAGTAATATAATAATAATAATAGTAATAATAATAATAATAATAATAATAATAATAATAATAATAATAATAATAATAATAATAATAATAATAATAATAATAATAATAATAATAAAAAATATCGATAAAATATCGAAAAGGGTAAGGTTACACAAGCAGAAGAGTTCCAGCTAGATGATGGAAATAGGATTGGAATAATGGACGATAACGAGTATACAAATATTTAGGATTCTCACAAGCTGCCAGAATGAACATAAAGTTATGAAAGCAAAATTGATAGATACATACAAGAAACGACTAAAGTCTATCCTCAAGACGCAACTAAACGGTAAAAACAAGATCACAGCAATAAATACATATGCTGTACCAGTACTGACATATTCATTTGGAATCATTAAATGGACGCAGACAGACATCCACGCGTTGGAAATATTAACTCGTACTACACTTACCAAACACAGAATACATCATCCTAAATCAGCAATAGAGAGATGACACTTCCAAGAGAAAAAGGAGGACGGGGCCTAATTGATCTGAACAACTTATATTATAGACATTTTAAGAAAATACTTTTTTACAAAGAGCAACCAATCCACACTGCATAGGGCTGTGGTGCTAGCTGACAAATCATTAACTCCACTCAATCTAGCAAACGAAATGTCAATCTACAAGGGAAACTCATAACTGACGCTTCAAAAGAGTTACGTCTCTCAGAAAAGACCCTGCACAAGAGACATTATGATGAACTACACAAAGGTCACGTAGATATTAAAGCATCAAATAGGTGGTTAAACAACGGGGAACTATTTGGAGAAACAGAAGGTTTTATGATGGCTATTCAAGACAGAGTGATTGCGACGAACAATTATAAAAAATACATAATACAAGATGCGACAGTAAACGATCAATGTAGAAAATGTAGTGCAAAGGGTGAAACAATCGAACACATCATATCCGAGTGCAAGTCACTATGTCAAACAGATTACCTCTACAGACATAACCAAGTAGCTAACATTATTCATCAAAAACTAGCAATCAAGTACAACCTCATTGACACACACACACCTTACTACAAATACAAACCAGAGAAAGACATAGATAGTAAAGATTACAAATTATATTACGACCCGCACAGTTATAACAGACCAAACGATACATCACAACAGACCGGATTTAATAATAACTGACAAGAAGAAACAAGAAACACTACCCTTATCGACATTGCTATCCCAATGTGCCATAACGTCGAGACCACGTGGAAGAAAAAAATTGACAAGTATAGTGAACTTGCAATTGAGATCAAGAAGATGTGGAAACAGAAAAAGGTAAATACAATCCCATTCATTATATCAGCCAACGGCATCATACCGAAGAAGCTACATGAAAGCATTAAACAACTAGATCTTCAACCCAATGTATACATCGAGACTCAAAAGGCAGTAATACTCAACACGTGTAGAATAGTTCGTAAATTTCTAAACTAAGAATGATACTTCGAGATTTCGAGACAGCTTCCATCCTGACATGTGTTTCGTGGTTTCCCATAGTCCGAAGAACAAATGCTAGGATGGCGACGAGAAATCGGCCACGACCGTACACAGCAGAAGGAAAACATCATCTACAAACAATATTAGAATTTATAAATGACTTATTTTAGTTAGAGTTAAGACAAAAGTAATAATGTATGTAATAGGTACACATGGAAGTACTTGACGTAAGTCCGTACAACATGTTAGCTCCGGTTTTAACCGAGTTTGTATGAAATACATCCAATAAAATAATAATAATAATAATAATAATAATAATAATAATAATAATAATAATAATAATAATAATAATAATAATATAATAATAATAATAATATAATAATAATAATAATAATAATAATAATATAATAATAATAATTGAGGAGTTGATAAATGAAATTGATTGTGAGATGTGATTCGGATTTAACCATTTGATCGTTCAGATTTAACAGCTACATTGCATTCTTCTGTTGGATTTATGTCATGGAAGTCAACAGTCACAACAAATAGCAATTAAGTAAAGGTTTGTTCTGTGGTCCCGGTAGCTCAATTGGTAGAGCTTAAGCCGGAGGTTCTGGGTTCGAACCCAAGTCGGGGCAAACTTTTACGACACAAAACGGAATAAAATGCATCTGATCTTACCATGGGGTATTGTCGCCATCCCCACCTTTTATAGCTTATACGAATGTCACGTAAATGGCATTAACTAAATACCGCTGGTACAAAAAGCTTTAGCAATTAGAAATTTAGAATTTCTACAACTAAGTGTATATGGTAAAACAAAAACAGTTTTATTGCTTATTTAAACAGATTGCAGTTCACGTTGTGCTACCAAAATAAAAGTTATTTTTATTTATAACTTTTCGTGTTGATTGCATAAATTCCTCTTGAATTGTAACATCAAATGACAAGTTTGAAGATGATTTTTTATTTTTTCCGTGTTACGATGATCCACTCCGTGTTTCGTTAGAGACAAGTTGTTAGTGCGTGTGTGAGAAAGACACCTAACGCAGCCTGTGAACACTACTGCCGAATATACCAGGTCCTAATCTGTTATCAATGTCCGAGCAGAGAGGGCAATTAAACCAGCGCAGTGTTGTCCGAGCGCTGCTATCCAATAAGAACATAAATACAATAATTGCAGACTGTGATAGCACTCTATCTCTTAATTTCGGAGTGTAATCAAAGCGTATATAGAGATCGGTGAGTGCAGTGGCGTATCCAGAAATTCATAAAGGGGGGTTTACCAATTTAGTCGTAGATGTACTAAAGTTTAAGTGGAGGGTCCGGGAATTCTTCTCCTTCAAGGTCATTTTGGTGAAAATCTGTGTGTTTTAAAGCATCACAATGACCAACTTTTTTCTACTAAAAAAATGATGTTTTTAGTCCAAAGGTTTTTTAGGTCATTTTGGTGAAAATCTGTGTGTTTTAAGGCTATTCGACCGCGTTTTATATTTTCCCAAATGTGCTACCAAGTCAAAATAAAGTGAATGGCTTTGAAACCTGTCTCTTTTAGAAAATCTAAACTAATTTTTTCAAATTTTTCTGATCGGGCACACGGCAAATATCGCCTCTTCAAAATAATTTTAAACTCAATTCGCCCAAGCACACATCGATACAAAATACCGCCAAACGAAAAAAAATTGCAGGGAAAGACATTTGTTAAAAATTCCTTTTTCTCTCAGTCAGCCTCTAAAAATCCAGTTGAAAATAATGTCAAAAAACACAACTACCTGCATTGAATGGTGTGCTTGGGCGAATTAAAGTTCGAAATTATTTTGAAAAGGCGATATTTGCCGTGTGCCCGATCAGAAAATTTTGGAAAGAAAAATAGTTTTGATTTTCTAATAGAGCCAGGTTTCAAAGCCATTTACTATATTTTGACTTGGTAGCATATTTTGGAAAATAGAAAAACGCGCTCGAATAGCCTTAAAGCATCATCACCTTTGTATCTACTAAAATCCTGTTTTTAATCTAAAACTGATCTCTTTCAAGGACATTTTAGTGAAAATCTGTGCGTTTTAAAGTATCGCAATAACCAACTTTGTATCTACGAAAATCCTCTTTTGATCAGATATGAATTTGCCTTTAGTATAACGAAAGTTGTAGAGAGATTCGGAGAAGTATGTATGAAAATAATGTTATTTGCAGACGATCTTTTGGTGTGAGGAGAACATGAAGAGGAGGTGCAATCTCAAGTTGATGTGCGGAGTGTGGTCTGGTCTTTGGAAGTGGCATGAGTGAAACAATGCTGATGACACGAGATGCAACGAAAAATGTCAAAATTGTACTAGGAGGACAGATCTAAAAGCAAGTGGAGAATTTTAAGTACGTAGGGAGTATAGTAGCATGCGATGGAAGAATTCAACCAGAGATAGGAAGAAGGACGCAGCAAGCTGTTGGGTTATTCCAATCTATCCGAGACCTCATATGGAACAGAGAAGTACCAAAGAAGTGCAAGTTTATACCAGACCTACTTTGTTCCAATACTGACATGCAGCAGAGGCTTGGAATATGACAACAGTGGATGAGAGCCTTGTGCAGGCTGTAGATATGAAGTTTTTGAGAAGCATTGTAGGTAAGACTAGATGGGACCGAATACGGAATGAGGATACCCAGTTTAAGTAGGCGTGGGGAAAATTTTAAGGGAGCAATTGGAGAGAAAAGATTAAAGTGGTTGGGACATGTCATAAGGAGGGAAAGGAGCGGTTTACCGAGAAGGATGAGGAATTGGAATTCCAGGTAGGAACCAAAGGGGGCAGACCACGACAACAAGGGAGAATAGTGTGGAAAAAGATGTAAACAGCGAGGGGGAGACGGGAAATGTGGTGGAAGAAGAGAGTGGGGGCGGGACAGAAGAAGCCCTGTCACAATGCCGACCCAACGAGATTTAAAAAGGGGAACAGAAAATGATGATAATTACGATAAAAGTTATTCTTTTTTTTCCATTGAACAAAAAGTGCACTCTATCACTTTTTTTTTTAAAAGGAGGGGAGATTTTCCCATCCCTCCCCCCCTTTGGATACCCACTGATGGTTTGTGGCAAGCACATGTGAAAATCAGGTCGCAAGTTAGAGGTTCCACACTTTACCTAAATATAAAAAAAACAAGCGCTAAAAGCTTACTGTAGTTTAAACTGTAGTGAAGTTGTCAAACAAGGGCCAATGGGTATTTACAAGTCACGAAAAGTAAATTATTATTATATCCGGTCTGTTGTGATTTTAAGTTTGTTCTTTTATAACTGTGCGGTCATATTAATTTGAATTTTTTCATCTCGTTCTAGTATTCTCCCGGTTTGATTTGTAGAAGGGTTTTTTGTGTAAATGGGCGGTATTTGTTTGCGGGTTTTCGATAAATAATGTTACTTTGGTTTGTCTGTAGGGGTCCTTTTTAAACTATGTTTGGCCCCCAGTTTATATTGCTCGAATAGTTTCACACTTTGGACTACATTTTTACTTTTCTTTTACGTCCATAAGCCCATAAGGCCCAATCCAAAACCTAAAATAAATTTTTCCGTCTGGTTCCGCCTTGATATGCTCTTACTTCTCCCCCCTTAAATTTTTTACATGAGAAAATCGGACGTGACAAGCATCATTAGGTCTGTTTTTTTGTCCCCCAAATTTTTACCCTTTTGCATTTTTTTACACCCTTTGAAAAATAAAACTTTCTTTTGTCCAGGTGTGTTAAAGCATTTCTTCCAAAGACGTGCTCTTTTGTTCAGGTGGAAAATATAACTTTTCCTTTTTTTGCACCTCCTTTTGAGGGGGTGAAAGGTGTAGTTAGGGAAATTGCCCCAAATTTTAAAAAGTTTCCGTTAAATGTGCGATTGTTTAAAAATAGAAGATAAAAAAAATAATTATAAATAAATGGAATAGAATAGTAAAAAATTGCACAAACTGTGTTATTGAGAGATATCTTCTGAAATGTTTAAATTAAATGACAGCTGGTAGCATACCCCGACTTTTTGCTGTAAAATTTACAACATAATCGTTTTTTTTCCCTTTGGGAAAATTTCACCCTTTGAAACCCCTCATTTTTGTTCAGTGTTTTAAAAAGGGTTTTATTACCATTTTGAGGTTGACAAAAGAACAAACCTTATTTGTATTTTTTACTAATCCAACGGCGGAGATACAAACGATGACTTTGAAGCCGTCGCAGTCCCCACAATAAAACTCTTGCGTAAACTAGGAAATCTTGCCCAATATTTTGGTCGGTGTAACCTATTTTTCAGAACCAGACACTTGTTTGCAATTTTGTTTATGCTCGTGATTTGACGCTTACTTCGAGACATGTTTTTTGTTTCCCAGGTGAGATTACTAATATGAGCTTTGGCAGCCAAAATAATTGGGGACGTGGTGAGGCTAAGAAATCTACGGTCCCGGTCAGTGTTCCCCCCTCTCTCCTACCTATCCAAAAAACAGGACTACAGTGTTACTTTAGTCTGGACGGGGAAAAAGCAACGAACGGGAGTTCTGAAAACTATTCCCTGGGAAAAAGGTATTCGGGTAAGTGCATCCCCTTTTTTCAAAGATCATTTCTTGACCTAGGTGAAACTCTAGGGAAAAATAAAACTGGAATGCTTTTTTAATCTTTTGGGTTTTATTATTTTTATTATTTGTTTTAGTAGAAAGGGATTTTATAAAAATTTGGGAGAAATACGATAGGGGAAAACTTGTGTTGATACATTTAAAAAGTTGCGTATATTTTACTTTTTCATTGCTTAAGTTTTGAAGATGATTTCCCCAATCCATTTCTCCAAATCAGCCAAAAAGGGAAAATGGGTTTTGATGTCAATCTCCGGGTCCGCCCCCCACAGCCTTTTACACAGTTCCCAACAACTGTTAAAAGCTTTTTAAGTAACTGACCGAAAGATTTGGGGCGTTTTTGGCAAATCGTAAAATATTTACAAGAGTTCTTTTCGTGAGTTAATGGCGTTAAATTTGGGCCCCTAGGGTGCTTCTTTCGTCTTAATGCGTCTTTGTAAAAAAGTTGTGGATTTTTAAATCTGTCTTCAACTCTCCTAATTTCTATAACTCCCTCCCCCAAAAGAAACCCGGGGAAAAAGAGGACTGTGGCAAGCAAATTTTTAAAAATGTAACCTACCTGTGTAAACCATTTTTTTAATTTACAGATTCCCAAAATTACAGTGAAAAAAAGCATTGGTATTGTTTATTGTTTGCTTGTTTTTTTTTTTGGTAGCTGGTAGAAATTTTACAACTTTTTACAACTTGTACCTCTGTGTTCCGCTGGGTTTTTAAAAATATGTCTTAAAACTTTTTAAAATCTTTTATCTAGTTTTAAATTTTTTTTCTTTTTTTATTTGTGTTATTTACGAAGTTGGAGAAGAGTTTGTATATTTTTAGTTGTGGTGTAATGTTGTGTGTAATGGATTGTTAATATGGACAAACATTTCCCTTACTTCTTGTTTTTATTGTAAATTGTTGAATTAGCTTGTAATTGGCCTAAGCACAATGTGTGGGGGGGGTCAACTTTTAATTTTAATAAATAAAACGAAAGCTTTTAATTTGTGCAATTAGGGCATATTGGTATCACATTTCACCCCTAGTGGTACACGTCTCACGATAAAAACTGAACACGACCCAATTTGATCGCTTTTGTTATTTTGGCATAAAACCATCAATGTGGATCGGGCAAAGGTGTTCACCCCTCCATAATGATTGAAGGTCGACATTTTGATAAATTTTTAATAAAGAAATAACCTGGAAACGATCCTGTTTTAGTGAAAACCAAACTAACCCCCCCAAATGTCAACACAAAGCGAATGAATCTCTCATACCCGTGCTTCTTTTATTACGAATATTGCTAAATTTGTAAGTACTTGAAATCCTCATTATATAAATAATTGTATTTTAAATTTGTAATGATTTTAAAAATTTTAAGGGAAAAAAACCCTTTAAATTTAAATCGTTACTTTCAAATATTGTTCAATTTTTGTTCTTGTCTTGCAAAAATTCTAGAGACACCTGAAGTTTGCCAAAAATCTTGAACATAAATAAAGAACAGTCCTATTATTCACATAAAAATATTTTCATATAAAATTTACTTGCATCAACATCACTCCCGTTAAGTGCACCCCCGTAGCGGTTTGTTCTTGTTTATTTCAGAAGCAGGCAAGTCGGTAATTCTTGTTTTGTTCCACCTACAACTCTCTCAGGGGATACTTCTTAGCCCCGGAGGGCAAGGAAGCCGTCAAGGCCTACATGGGGGAACAAGGGTCTATGTCGACAGCATGATTCAATCGGCGGGACCAGGGTCGTGATTACATCTTCGTCAAAAAACGATTTCAGAGCGATGCCTAGGCCAGGGGGCATGACGGTAGCCCCCTTTATCATTTTACTTTGCTTTAGCATTTTTATTCTTTTTTCTTATTTTTGACTGTTTGACTTATTTCTTTTTTTGTTTTCACTTGATATGGTACTTTTTGGAAAAATTGAGTGATTATTCAGGATAGTGAGCTTTAAACTGAGGATAATAATTGAGTTTTAAAATTAAGGTCGATTTAAGAGTCAAAAAATTTGGGAAATGCATGTTTTAGAGCTCTTGTAACGGTTTTATAATTTTGGATGTATGATCGAAACCATTTTCTAAAGGTTTTGTAAATACCTCAATCCCGATTGGGGTATCCTGTAAATACGTTTCTTGAAAGTTTTCATCTTAAACTGGGATATTTACTTTAATTCCCCTATAAAATTTATGAGCTGTGCATCTGTTTTTTGAAAAATAGCGGGGCCCTAATAATCATTCTTATTAAAATTCTTCTATAAATTTTTTACATTTTGCTTGAAGGGAACGTATACGCTAATATATTATTATACCGCTCTTTGTCTAATCCCCTGAATGTGGTAAATTTTTTCTTGTGAAATGTCATTCATACATTTTATTTTGTGAAAATGAATTTATTGCTAACGTAAACTACATGCCTCGTATCTAGTTACTTGCTATTTTGATGTAAAACTAAAACCGTCAATAGTGCGGCGGTCAAATCCAAAATTTTCGTTTTGACCCATACAGGCGGTACTACCGCGCAAACCCAAAAATAAATCGTGGGTATTTCTTACCACTAAAAAAATGACGTTGTGGTCTCGAAATGCGTGTACGTCATAGATTTACGACGCCATCTTGGATGCCGGCGTTGATGCACTTTGCGTTAAAAATCTGTTGTAAATTTTTAAATTTTTTTTTTTTTTTTAAAAAAAAAAAATTTTTAGCGCTTTGGGGGTTAACAACATGGGCGCATTTCTTTTTTTAATTCGGATTAAAACAAAAGTCAAGGTGAAAAATAACAATTGGGGGGGAAAAAATTAACTTTTTCAAAATTCACAAAAAATTTTTCTTATTTTTTTACTTAAACCATCAACATTTTCTTAAGACAGGGGGAGGTTTTTAATTGCGGAATACATTTGTAACACCCCCTTTTTTTTCTTTTTGCTTAAATGCAAATATTTTGGTCGCTTTGGTGGTAAACGTGATGAAAATGGGGCGGGGCAAGCTCAAAACTGGTCGAATCCTTATTGTTGGATGCATTGTTATACGTCCGGGCCCAAAGGACTGGAAATCTGCCTGGTCGAGTTTTCTCTTCCTACCCTGTTAGTGTATCCCTTTGGGGATAAAAATAATTTTGGGTAGACTTTTTGAAATTTTTGGGAAAAAATTTTTTACGACGCCATCTTTTTTTGGGGCATAGCATGCATTAGTACACGCTTTTGTTTTTGATTTGTTTTCTTTATAATTTATGATAGTTTTAAAAAACCCTGACGTGTTATTTGGATTTTTCTAAAATTTCCTATTTTTTGTACAAATTTTGTCATCCTAGGACTATTAGAAATTATTTTATGAAATTACATTTTATTAGTCCTAAGCCAAGTACAATTTTTAAAGTTTTTTTGATGACGGGAAAATTAATGTTCGCATATTCATAAAAAAATTTTTTTGGGAAAATTATTTTTACATAATTTGTCTTGTTTGTCCCTTGACACAAAGTAGCCTTTTTAAAAGATGGCCCCAAATATAGTACTACAAAAGTCCCCTTTATGCGCCGCCCCGGCAAGGTGTCTTACCACTCATGCACATTATGCAGCAATCCGAGTTGGTGTTTTGGAGGTGTCACTCAGTCATCATGATTAGTGTTACAAACCCAAAAAACACAGTCGGGAAATTAGGTACCGTAACACAAAGCCAATTTTTATTGGGGTACGATAAATTAAACCTTTTTTTTTATATGTGGTGAACACGCTGTTTTCTACTTATTCCCTCTTTTGTCTTATTCGTCAATTGGCCGCAATTCCGACCCAAACGAGTGACGATTATGGCTTGTAGTGCATTTTAAAAGAAATTGTTTTTAAAAAAAACTGAAAAGCATTGAAATAAAAGGTTTTTAAAAATATAAGCTTTTTTTATGTACTATTAATAAAAAAGTTACTATAGAAAATTTTAAAAAATCACCTACCCAAAGCAAAAAAAAAGCAAAGGGTTTTGGTTACGAGATATTTTTCATTCCATTGCTTTTGGTATTATTTAGCAATTTACTACTTTATTTAAATAATAAAATAAATAATAAAAAAATAAACAAAAAAAATTTGCAATGGGAAATTTTAAAAAAATAATAAGATCCCATGCATACAAAAACCTTGTAAAAAAGAAAGCCAAACCTTACACACTCAAAAAAAAATGAGATCAAAAGAAGGGGCCCAAACTCGTGTATCTTTCTCATTTTGGGATTCTCAATCATAAACGTACACTGCCCCGAAAAAACCCCTTAAAAAAAATTGGCAAAAAATAATTTGCAATAGGAAAAGGGCTTTACGAGCTGCATGTATTCTCACGATTGTAAAACTCACATTAATTGTACAACCTTTAGAGAAAATTTTAAAACATATTAGCGAATTTTAAAATCACAAAAAAAAAAACTCACATTTCATCGCATCAGAACTTATTTTTTTTGACTTTTTTTACTTTTTTAGTTAATTTTAAATTTTTCTTTTTGGGGCTTTTTTTTTCTTATCCACGCTTAATTGGCAACTTTGCCGTGAAGCGCCCTAAAACTACTAGAACTACTGGTCCATAAAGCGAAGCGAGACTTCAAATTTTTTTGACCCCCAAAAAAATTTGCTCGGGGGTTTTTTTTTTGTTTTATATTTTGTCTGTTTTTTTTTGCTCTCTAAGGCAAACGGCATATACGATATTTATGAAAATTAAAGGGGACCTTCGAAAACTCTAAACTTAGCCCGCCACGTGTTTTTTTGGGCAACGAACAAATTTTTTCATGGTTATTGTACTTTACGATTTTTTTTTATTTTTAGTGCGATATTTTGTACATTTTGGGCCCATTTCCCGCTCCAAACAGGTGGGGCTACAAAGTTCAATTTTAAATGGACATTAAGGTAAAAGGTGAGTATTGTTTCTGAAAGAAAAAGTTGAAAAAAATTGACAGAATCCGTAGAATAAAATTTTTATAAGAGTTTTTAAAAAATTTTTTAATAACAAATACAAAAAACAATAAAACTTGACAAAAATCACCTACAATGCATTCAAAAAAAACTGCAAAGGTAAAGTAATCCAACGCAAACTAAAACCTTTTTAAAAAAGTATCCATCAACGCGACTAAAAAAAGCGTTCGCGAAGCGGGCCCATTACCGTCCATTGCTAAGTAAACGAGGACAGGTTGGTTCAATAGAAACCCTTTTCCCGTCAGTGTTTTTTTTGTTGATGTTTCTTCTTTGCATGAAAATAGAGGATATTTTAAAAAAACAAACTTTATTGGGAATGATTAGATGGTTATTTTTCATATTTACCTCTATAAAAAATTAAAATGGTCTATTGAACAAGCATTTTTAGGCAATTTAAACCATTTTCCCCCCAAATTTCTTTCACATTTTAATGGATAAGGAAGCTTCGCAAACGCTTTTTTTATTAATAAGTTTTTAATTTGCGTGGGGTCACTTTTTCCTTTTCAAATTCTTTTTTAATGCATTGTAGGTGATTGTTTTCAAGTCTCTATTGTTTCTTGTCTTAAATTTTTTTTTATAAAAACCTTTAAAACTCTATTAAAATTAAAAACCCTTTTTTCTATGGATTTTGGTAAAATGTTTATCTATTTTTTCAAAAAGAATACATCACCTTTCCTTAAAGCCATCAAAAAATGAACGTTGTAGCCCTACCCCTTTGGTAGAACGGGGCCCAAAAATTTCGAAAATTCGTCTTAAAAACAAAAAAATCGTAAAAAAACAATTCTGGAAAAATTTTCGGGGGGGGGTACCCAAAAACTTGGCAGTCTAAGTTCGAGATTTCGATGGTCCCTCCAATTTTCATCAAAACGTAATGCGTTTGCCCGGTAGAAAAAAAATTAAAAAAAAAAAAACAAAAAATAAAAAACATTGGAGCTAAAAATATTTTAAGGGTCATGAAATTTAAGTCTTTGTTTTGCTCCCAAAAAATTTGTATTTTGTGTATTTTTTGAATTTGCATATTTTTATTTTTAATTTTTCCCGGAGGTTGTCAAATTAATGTGGTAATTACGATCGAGCAGAAGCATGAAAACGAATACACATGGGGCAGCTTGGATTGTTTTAAAAAAAATGCAATCTCAAATTTTCACAGGGGACCAATGAAGGATATTAAAAGGGAAAAATTTGTTCTTACCACAAATACCTAACCTCTGCTCATAAGGTACCAGTTGGCATAACCTTTATAATTTCTGAATATTCATTCGTGCAAAAATATACTTTCATCTCAAAGCAAGTAAAAAATTTACAAAAATTTGTTGTTTTATTGGAAAACATTCAAAAACGTTTTTCCAATCATGCATTAAAACAAAAGCATTTTACTTACAAAAAACAAACCAAAAAATTTATTTTGCAAAAAGGTTTTCCCCAACGCCAATTTCATATGGCTACATAAAAAAAAATGATTCTAAAATCATGCCCCAGGTGTATTAAATTTCAAGTTTCCCGTTTAAAAGACTACGTTAAAAAAATATATTTGGCGGTCATCTTCTAAAATGGTCGCCATTACTGTCACTGCGTTTTATTGTAATGGTCGTAATGGAAAATTTGTTTTCCAATGATCGAAAAGAACTATTTATTTGACCCCCTTTAACTTTTTATCAAAAATGTCTAAAATAAATTTTTTGGGACCATCTTGTAAAATTGGGTACCATTAGTGTCTGGGGGCAAAACCCAAGACAACCTTTTAAAAAATAATTTTTTCCCAATTTTCATTATTATGAATTTGAAATTTTTTCGTCCGTCTCAAACACACTTAAATTTGTCTTTTGGGTGAAGGGCTAATAAATTAAATTTCCAACAAATAATCTATAATAGTCCAGGCTGACAAAATTTGTTTTAATAAATAGGAAATTTTTTGAAAAAACCAAAAAAAACGTCGATTGTTAAAACTGTCATAATTATAAAAGAAAACAAATAAAATCAAAAGCGGGGGCCCATATATGCATATCCCAAAATAAGTGGCTCGTAAAATATTTTGCCCAAAAAATTCAAAAGTCACCCAAGATTTTTTTTACCTTAAGGAAAAACTAAAAGGTGGAAAAAAAACTCGACCCGGTCAAATTCCCCGTCTCTATTGGCCAGGGGCTGTTAAAAAATGCATCCAACAAAAAGTTCGCCCTTTTGTAGCTTGCCCACGCTAAAAGCTTTCATCACGTTTACCACCAAAGCGACCCAAATATTTGCATTTAAGCAAAATGAAAAATGGGCGTGTTCACAAAGTATTTTCCCCAAACAAAATCTTCTCCGTGTCTTAAGAAAAAGTTTATGGTTTAACTGTAAAAAAATAAAAGTTTAGGGGAAATTTAAAAAGGGTTAAATTTTTCCCCCCCAAATTTTTTTTTTCACCTTGACTTATTGTTTAATCCAAAAAAAAATTCAAGCATAATGAGCGCCCAAGTCTTGTGAATACAACGCGCTAAAAATTTTATTTTTTAAATAAAAAAAATTTCAGAATTTTCAACATGATTTATAAAAGCAAGGCGATCGACGGGGGCATCCAAAAATGGCGTCGTAATCTAACGTACACCATTTTGAACCCCAACGTCTTTTTTTAGTGGGGATGAAGTAGCCGACGATTTTATTTTGGTTTCGGCGTTTGTCCGCCCGTATGGGTCAAAAATGAAAAATGCTATTTTTAGCCTTCGACCCCGCCTAAAAATGGTTTGTTTGAAGCTTGCTCGGGGATCACATTCATAAAATTTTTTTTGGGGGGGGGGACCGAGAAAATTAGCCAAATTATTTCAAATTTCTTAAACACCAAAATTTTTGGCCGCTCTAGACCACTTGTCAAAGGGGACTGAAAATTTCATTGCTTGTCGTCTTTTTCCTCTCGCATCCGCCCCCTCCTCACGTCACCCCGGACCACCCCCTCTGCCTGCGATCTGACCCCGGTTGCGTCTGGAGTCTGGACCCCAGGGGAAACTTGCGTGTCTCCGTGAATTCGACGATTTTTTAAACCCTTTTTGCACGCAACGACGGGAAAGACACGGGGGAAAACGAACGCAAACCGGTCTTTGGGGCGTCGGGACTCGCGCATCGAGCTTGTTTTGGTTCGCCCCCTAGCCGCGCACACTTGAACACTTTTTTGTCAGCTTCAACCAACTTTGGTCACAGCATCGCTGTAGGGAATTGTTTTTTTAATTGTTTTTCAATTATTTTTATTGTGGGATGGGGGGGTATTGTGACCTCAACACCCTCCTTCCCTTCAACATAAAACCCCTATGCATGATTTTTCGTTGCGTATATTTCACCACCCGTTTTAAAGCCCCGAGCCGCCCCCATTTATACAGATAAGGTACAGGTTTTACTATTTTACTATTACGATGTTGTTCTCCGTCGTTGTCTCGGTGACTATCTCACCATCCTCTCTTCTCGGAAAACGACTCAAAACGTCCGCAATCTGCTTGTCCTTGCCCGCACAATGTTTTATATTGAATCAAAACTGTTGGATGACCAGTAAATATCTCGTAAGTCGCCCTGATAGAAGTCTGCTCTTCATTAAAAAAAATTATGGGTTGATGGTCAGTTATTATGGTTAGGTCGACTCCCATAATGAATATTCTGAACTGACTTAGAGACCAATCAATAGCAAGAAGCTCTTTTTCCGTTACCTTGAAGTTCACTTCGCTCCCTTGTAGCAATCTTGATGCCATGCAGACTACTCTCTCATAGCCCTGCTCGTCTATCTGGTATAGGTGTGCGCCGAGTCCGTGGTCACTCGCGTCGCATTGTAGGTAGAACGGAAGCTTGTAGTTCGGGAACTTTGGTGTACGTTTTCGATGAAGACTTCATCATGTCGCTCTCGCCACACCCATTTACTTTCCTTCTCAACAGCTCCTGCAACGGCATCGTCGCGCATGCGTACTCCGACAAATATATTCTATTGAACGAATATAGTCCCAAAACTCCCTTTAATTGGCGTTGGTTCTTTAATCTCGGCCATTTAGTGATCGTTTCTTATTTCTTCGGATTCGGACTAAAGCCCTCCGTGCTAAGAATGTGTTCCTGGTTGGGGCGGACTTCTTTAATTTCTGAATTGTAGTAAATAATAGTGTGCTAAGAAGTCGATGCTTCTCCGATAGAACGTTGACCTCAGCAGGTTCATCGTGGCTCCATTATCTTCTAGTTTACTCAGCACGATGCCTATGTGTTCCATGTTCTCATCAAATGTTCTCGAATATATTGGCAGGTCGACGACGTAAACTTTGCAAAAGTGTTCGATGTCGTGTCATAATACACTGTTCATTGCACGTATGAACACTGATACTGATATACTAAACCAAAGGGTAAAACGGTGAATTTAAAAACGTTCTGCTTATGCTTGAAGGCGGTATAAGCTCTGCTGTCTTCTGCTAGTGCGATTTGCCAGAAGCTCGCTACCATATCGAGAGTTGTCAGCCACTCAAACTTGCGGCGGACAAGGGCTCTCATGCTCAGCCACCAATAGCTTGTTTAACTGCCTTGCATCGAGACAAAGTCGCACGTCTCCCCCCTTCTTCACAACTACAACCATTGGGTTTATGTATATGATCGTGGTCTGCTCGATTATCCCTTCCTGTAACATTTTGTTGATTCGTTTGTCAACTGCTTCTTTGTGTGCGTACGGTATTGGATAATTTCGTTCGAAATATCCGTAGTTCACTTTTAGTTTTAGATGACATTCGAAGCCTTTTATTTTCCCTGGCGAGTCACTGAACACGGTGTTCGTCGAGCACGTTTTGAAAACGGGATTCTTGCTGTTCATTCATCTCGGTTTCTTGCACCACCCCGTCTGCAAAACCTAGCGTCGGATCTACCCTACTTCATTCCTCTTCTTCTATCTCTCTCTGGGATAGCTCGCACAACATTGATAAAGATATCTCCTCCATTGATACATAATAGTCTGTACCACATAAACTTGCATCTTTACACTGCTCTCCTAATTTTATATGCATATTTTGAAAATACATGCTCACAGCTTGCTCGGTTAGCCAGTCTATTCCTAGGAGAAACTCCCGCACTAGTTGTGTAACCACTAGGCATATTGCCCTTGTTTCAATAGAACCTATGTTAATTCACACAAATATTTGTAAAGTCACTCTTTTGCTGCTTCGGCTGATTGCTATCATCGTGGTTCTCACGACGGACAGAGTAGCTATCACGAGAAAAAAAAATGTTCGATATCTATGAAGGCCCTCATCAAATCGCAGCGGTCGCTGGAAGGAACGACTACGAGTTGAACAACGCACAAGGAATGTCGAAGGGGGTTTTCAATGTAGTGAACCTGAAGCCCTACAAGACCCTTCAAGGAGATCAATAACTCCACACTCATTTAGAATAGGCTGATATCAGAGAGAAACGAGGGAATAACATTTGGTAAGGAATATTTTAATTAATTAATGTTCATGCAGTAATAAGTGCGAAGTTGAAATACAGGGATGATCTCGAATGAGTGAGTACGTTGTGCTTAGTTTGTTTATCTTGAATACCAGAATAGAAATATATGTCGGACTCGATGGGATGTTATGTGAAATGATGAATCTATGTGATAACGGAAACCTGCATTAGAAACATTTGAATACTGTTTGCCAGTTTATTGTGGTGCTTTGTTTTATTCATATACATTATTCGAAGTAAGATGCGTTGTTCTAATGGATTTCATTACGGGAAGACAGGTATGTTACCTAGCGTATTGTAAGTTGTTTGTATTGATAAGCATTGGTGAAGAGGTAGGGTGTCTAGAATCGTTTAATTATTATAAACGGGGAGCAAAGCGTCTCGCCCGTATTATTTTATATTGTCCTAATAACGTACGACCGGAGGTAACCTGCTATCAATTTTAATGTAAGAGAAATGCTATCAGGCAATTTGATTTGACTTGATATGATTAGAGATCGCTTTTGTTGTCGGACGGTTTTCCCAGTACTTAGCAGTGACAGAGAACGTCGATTTGTTGGAATCCACATCGTTTTATATATTGTATTGTCGACCACATATTGCTCTAAAAAAAAAGAAGTCTGTATAAAACTTGATGAAGTAGGCGAAGTACGACCACAAAGCGAGAACCAAATGTGCTGTATTATAAATATGTCGCTGGTATCGGTATTCTAGTGGTTTACTTATTATTTGTCTCGATGTTAGCATTTGTCCAAGGAGTCCGAGAGGGTGGGATGGACCGCGCACGTGCGTTTGTTATTGTGTACTGGTGTCACACGGTCGAGGTAGTCGACCTAGTAGTATCAGCTGTGCAACAGTGAAAGTTGTCCGGCAGGGATGATGGCCGCCTCGCCACGGGCAACGAATGCGAGGAGGCTCGCTAGGAAGCACGTGGTCGACAGTGTTAATAGAGTACAGTTTCGGTGCACGTGGAGGAGGGGGTGTGTCCCGGTTGTGGTGCGAGTGAAAGGGTTGTTGCCATCAGAGCAAGGTTGGTCAATCTAGCAAAGCAGCGAGTGTGTACGTAACAGCTGAGAGGCCAGTGTCCCGGAAGCTGGACAGGGTTGGTGAAGTATGCGGATGCGGTTGGCCACATTCCACTCAAAGATCTATAGTGCATGTCGCTTGAAGAGGTTGTTATCGGACTTGGACATTTTTATAGTATGAGGTGAAGGATAAAGGGTACAAATATACCAACCATAACTTAAGTGGATCGTACTTAGTGAGGTGGTAGTTTAAAATCAAAAGTTTCCATTTTGATATATTAATGTAGGATGTTAGTATGTAACTTTATTTAAATATGTTCACAAATTTGCATAAACCAGAGAGGGTGAATTGTAAAATATCAAAGGGTGGGTTTTATGTAAACATATGATCTACATATGAAATTGAGTTTATTTGTAATTAAATGTTATCATTAGTATAAATGATTATGAAAATCATTAATTAAGTTTTTACCCATGTATTTGGTCGTACGTGGGCCAAGGCCAGGCGAATGCTCCACAGATTTGGACCTTGAACCAATAAGTGTCGCGCTCCTAGCCCTAAGGACATTTTTATGAAAGGTATTTGCATGATAGCCGACTCTAGACTGTATTATAAGAATCGAAACGGTGCCAGTTAGCCATCAGTGCGCCGAGAAACATTTTTCCAACCCTTAATGCGATACCGAGAATTGAGAGAAAAACCGAACGAAGTCGGCCAATGACGTAGAGTCAATTGCGTTGCGTGCTAGAGCTCTAGAGTATTGGAGATGATGCGAACATGAGAAGATGATACAGAACTGGGGCTTCTAAGGAAGAATAGACTATAAAGGTTGGAAATGAACGCCATGCCGAACACGCAATGTGGGAGAAGTCACATAAGCAATTCAAGCAAGAACAACGTAAGGGCCTAGGAGCAGATTTCCTTGTACGACTGTGGACGAGATGCAAGGGCAAAAGGGCCAAACCACCAAATAGAACAATAAAATTTAATGTAGATATAACATTCAGAGAAGTCACCTATAGGCAGAGGCCCTGAATCATGCATAAGAAATCGTAGGAACCAGCTCGTACGAAGAGCGTGGTGACTAACCAGGCAGAAGGTACGAGGCAGAAGGTGTACGGAGGAAGGTGTACGGAGGAAGGTGTACGGAGGAAGGTGTACGAGTACGTGAGGTGTTTTCGGAGTGACTAGGTGATCATAGTTATATCATCGGAGTGTTGAGAGATGTCAAAGTGTAATCATAGGCGAGCCAGTGAGATCCTTGAGCCAATTCTATTGCGCAAGCAAGATCACAGGAGTACCAGCTGTTATTACCTTCAACACCAAAGCCGTCAGCCAGAATTTAAATTAACAAACCATCTATTTCAACTATCATGAAGTCAACATTAACGGGATCAAATCAACTCACCACAGTAACAACAGCAGATGAGTACCTGTGTTTAGGACATAAAACCCACTGACATTAAATTATTTTCATTACAATGTATAAAGTCACTTCTCGACAGAGTAAACTAAACCATGTTTTGCTAATTATATCATTAACTTTGGCCAACGTTTGGTAGAATGGTATATTTTACAACTGTCACAACTGTCAATAGAGAATTAATTTATGGAAACTTTACATTGGGTTTATATATGTAAATTAGAGTGCATGTAGCCTGGTATCCTGTCATTAGGCCTATAAGTTTGATTAAATAATGTGCTAATCGAGACCACGCCAAAGGAGGAAGAGTCCCAGGCCTGAAGGCGCCGGCCAGTGAGGTCCACACGAGATAATAGATAGTAGGTTTCCAGGTGTTTAATAAATAATCCGAGAGAGTTTCTCTTGTAACCGATTGAGCTAGACATTAATTAATTCACTTATCCAATCAGGATTTAGAAGCTATAGAGTCTAAATTATTGCTACCTGGGTATTCTATACGCTTCAACACTGCGTCAAAAACATTAAAAATTACTTAGTAAACCCACTCAATTATCTCATAAACCTATCCCTTAATGGTATATTTCCAAATGTTCTAAAGTAAGCAGTTATAGATCCTATATCTAGAACGGAAAAATGGATTACATCTCAAACTAAAGACCCTTATCGCTAATCTCTTACATATCTAAAATATTTTGAGAATGCATCCATAGTAGGTTAAACTTTTTCTTAGAAAAACATGAAATTTTATCCATAAACCAATATGGTTTCAGACAGAAACGCAACACTCAAGATGCTATGCAAAATCTGATCTCCAATGTATGTATGTATGTAACAAAAAGATTCTTGCCATATTTCTAGATCTGGCAAAGGCGCTCGATACTGTCTCACATAAAATACTACTTGAGAAACTAAAAAAAAAAAAATAAGAGAAATAGCTTTGAAACTTATCGGTAACTATTTAGAAAATTGAAAAAAAAAGTTAAAATCAATGACACACTAAGCGAGCCTCAAACACTTATTTACAGTGTCCCTCAAGGGGACATTCTTGGGCCATTACTGTTCATAACATATATCAACGATCTGTGTAACCTTGAAATAATGGGAAAAATCATTACTTTTTCTGATGACACTGTCTTGCTGTTTGAAGGCAATAGTTGTCATGAAGTGCATAGCCTATAGACGAGCTAGAAATTAACAAAATCAAAAACTGGCTAGATATAAACTATCTCTCTCTTAATGAAAGCAAAACAAACTACATCACCTTCTCACATAATCTAACAGATTGTTTAGCACACTTAAAATACATAAGTATACATTTCATATTTTGTGATAAGAAGCCCACTTGCAACTGTTATAAAATAAAAATGGTTGATAAAATCAAGTATCAAGGGATATTAATAGATCAACAAATTAAATATGACAAATACATTCAATACGTATCTACTAAACTACGTAACACCCTTTACAAATTCAATGTCCTTAGTGATATCTTAGCTATATCACAATGAAAACAGTATATTTTGCTCTGGTAGAATCTATTCTTATGGTATGGTATAATACTAGGAAACGCTCAGTTGGACGCGTTGATAAGCGAGCACGTGCTATAGCTATGCACCAACGTTGCACATTTTTTTAAAATTTTAAAATTTGCGACGTTCGCTGTCCACAGGGCCATGTTTCCAATATTATTTATTATTGCCAAGGTATTTGGGTAAACCCGTGTGTAACCCTTTACTTTGTGGATAAAATCCACCGCCATCTAGAGGACCTTATCTCCTTGGGAAAGTTACTATTCAAACTCTTTGTTGACAAATAATAGACTGCTTCCTCGAAAGTATTTTGATTACTTCTAGGTGGCAGTGCATTAGAAACTTCGCGCGTCTTTTCGTTGCCATGGAAACGTTACTTTTGTTATTATGTAATTTAAAACTACACTACTTATCGGATCAAAATAAAATTGACATATTCGTGACCGGACGGACATTCTAAATGATTTGGCTATCTCAGATTTTGTCGCCGTTTAGTTTGAAAAAAAAAACTTTCGATTAACTTTAATGTAACTTTTTAACTTTTTGAACGATTTTGCCACAAAACTAATGGCATTCAATCGAGAACGAAGCTTGCGGATGGTGAAAATTTCAACTCGATCCGAGCCTCCGTTCGAACGTTATGGCGAGACATACAAAAATAAAACAAACAAAAACAAACAAAACCAGTGACTAATTTTTCCGGCAGAGTCAAATGGAAACGCTCGCTTCGCTCGCTTAAAATATATGAGGCACTTTCCTTTCACACATACTCAATCTTGAGGTATTCCACAAATTTTTAATTTAAGTTATGCTCAAAAAGAACAGAAGACATCCCTCTCACTAAACCTCTCACGAACGGAACAGAGAACCAAAATAAACACGAAAAAAAAGTTTTTATAAATACCATGGTTGCAACTTAAAAGACATATAAAGTTAATTTGTGAAATCCAAAAATTACATTAATAATAATTAAGAGTTATAAAATAAAAATACGCTGTAAAAAGGTGTCAGAAAGAAGATGTGATTTTAGTTCTGTTTTAATTTTTGAGATGTTAGACAAGGTTTTCAGTGAGGAACGTAGTAGGAACTGAATAAGACAGTGTTGGCCATATTTGTTTAAAAATTGGGAATTTTGATCGCCCCCGCCACTTTGAGCCATGTGTCCTTGCACGAGTCGAACGGAATCTTGAGATCTGAATTGAAATAAAAGTGAAATATACATCTATATAATTATAAACAATGAAGATATTGGCATCAAGGTTAAAAAATAAAATATTTGTTTATGGGAGAGTTCAGGATCGGTTTTGAAATCACACATTACCATTTTTACCATTTTTATTTGTAAATCTTCAACCCTATGAGTATGTCACCGCAAAGCGTTGCCCTCAGCTAAAATATTATACAAAATCAAAGATTCTGCTATGGATTAATAGAGGGGCGTAGAAGCAAAGTGGACCAACCCACACAATTCTCTTTCTGAGATAATTTGGGTTAAAGTTGGGAGCAACTTATAAAATGTAGCTTCAACTGTTGGGATTGGAATGCAGTCTATTGCTTTCCTAACATATTAACTTAAAATATCACATCTTTAAATTTATTAAAAATTCATAACTTCAATAGAAAATACCTTTTCAAAGTGATTGGTCCATTTTGCCACTCAACAATTTTTCAGTAGTAAATACCTTATCAAAGTGGCTTGGTCCACTTTTCCTCTTAAAAGTGGGTTGGTCCATTTTGCCTCTCAACAATAATGTTAGTATTTTAATTATCTTGTGGCTTGGTCCAAATCATTTGGTGACTAATGTGCTAAGTACATGCATAAAATCATTATTAATGTTAACTAACAACGATTATAATATCATTACAAACTCACCTGGTAAAATATAGGAAGATACAGCAGAACATAGCAAACTTTTTGTGGCTTGGTCCACTTTGCCTCTACAACTTTTTCATGATTTTAGGTTGGTCCAACTGTTTTCTTGATATTACATGATAACGGTGGCGGTGAGAGGTTGGTCCGTTTTACCACTTAATATTTTGAATGTGAGCTATACAGAAATGCACCTAACTCCATTAAAAAAAAAATGTGGGTTGGTCCACTTCGTCGGTTCTAAATAAGGAAAAAGGTAAGACTAGTATTAGTAAATGAAGCCGAGAGGAGCAAGAGCGTAGTTTGTTTCATAATTTTATCAATATGACATTTACACGAAAAGTGTATATCTACAAAAAAAATCCCAGGTACTCATAAGTATTCACACATTCAATTTTCCCACTACATTCACAATCGGTCAATTCAGCCATTGTATGAATGCAGTTGAAATCGTGATAAATAATGTTGATCGGAAAGTCTTTTTCGTGGTTGTGGGGTGTGCAAATATGTGCAATTTTGGTTTTAGTTGAGTTAATAACCAGTTCTTTATCGTGATTCCAACGTAAAAGACTGTTAAAGTCAGACTCTAACGTAGCATGAGCAACATGAATATTAAAATGCACCGCAAGTAAAAACAGTATCGTCAGCATAAGAAAATATGAAGCAAGACATTTTAACATAAAGTTTACATATATCAGAAATACTACGTAACGTAGGTCCCAATAAAGATCCCTGGGGGACTCTAGAATCACAATGGCTTTCTTCATGACTGTGGCCATTTACATGCACTTCCATGAATCTACCTGTAAGCATAGTTTACTAGGAAACGCTCAGTTGGACGCGTTGATAAGCGAGCACGTGCTATAGCTAGACCCACATTGCACATTTTTTTATATTTTTAAATTTGCGACGTGCGCTGTCCACAGGGCCATGTATCCAAAATTATTTATTATTGCCAAGGTATTTGGATATAAACCCGTGTGTAATCCTTTACTTTGTGGATAAAATCCACCGCCATCTAGAGAACCTGACTCCTTGGGTTAACTATTTAAACTCTTTGTTGACAAATAATAGACTGCTTCCTCGAAAGTATTTTGATTACTTCTAGGTGGCAGTGCATTAGAAACTTCGCGCGTCTTTTCGTTGCCATGGCAACGTTACTTTTGTTATAATGCAATTTCCATCTACACTACTTATCGGATCAAAATAAAATTAACATATTCGTGACCGGACGGACATTCTAAATGATTTGGCTATCTCAGATTTTGTCGCCGTTTAGTTTGAAAAAAAAACTTTCGATTAACTTTAATGTAACTTTTTAACTTTTTGAACGATTTTGCCACAAAACTAATGGCATTCAATCGAGAACGAAGCTTGCGGATGGTCAAAATTTCAACTTGATCCGAGCCTCCGTTCGAACGTTATGGCGAGACATACAAACAAACAAAAAAACAAACAAACAAAAAAACAAAAAAAAAAACAAAACCAGTGACTAATTTTTCCGGCAGAGTCAAATGGAAACGCTCGCTTCGCTCGCTTAATAAACCAATCTAACGCAATACCACGAACGCCAATGGACTCTTAAGCTTGCAAAAGTTTCAGGTAGGGCAGCGTGTAAAATGCTTTACTAAAATCCACAAGTAAAGCGGGAATGTGCATATTGTCGTTTAATTTAGTATTTACAAATTAAGAGAACTTTAATAACAAGGTAGAGCTTCTTTTTCTATTTTGAAAACCAAACAGTTTACTATTCAGTATTCCATGTTAATTTAAATACTCCGCCAAGTTATTAGCAACATGCCTTTCTAAGAGTTTCTCAATACTTAGAAATATAGCTATAGGCATATAGTTTGAGTAAACCTTATGGTCACCCTTCTTATTGGATGAGCGTAGCGAGCGAAGCGAAGATTCCATTCTACTACACTGGAGAAAAAAATCCGGAATGTTTTTTTTTCTTTCTTTTTTTTTTGTATTTTTGTGTGTCTGTGAACACGATTCCGGCTAAACCGATACTCGGATTGCGATGAAATTTTATGGAGAACTTTGAAATCTCTGAACTTAGAACTGCACCGTAGGAAAAATTGATCAAAAAATTATTTCTTTTGAAAATCGCAATTTTACGATTTTTTTCGTTTTTCGTTTTTCTTTTTTGTTTTTGTTTGTATTTTTGTGTGTTTGTTAACACGATTCCGGCTAAACCAATACTCCAATTGCGATTGAATTTTCTGGAGACCTTTGAAATCTTTGAACTTAGAACTGCCATCATTTTGAGCGATATCAAAAAATTATTTCTCATGAAAATCGCAATTTTACGATTTTTTTTCGTTTTTTCGTTTTTCTTTTTTGTTTTTGTTTGTATTTTTGTGCTGTTTGTTAACACGATTCCGGCTAAACCAATACTCCAATTGCGATGATATTTTCTGGAGACCTTTGAAATTTTTGAACTTAGACCTGCCACGATTTTGGGTACAATCGAAGAAATATTTCTCATGAATATCGTACTTTTACGATTTTTTTCGATTTTTAGTGCGATATTTTCGTGACATTTGGGTCGATTCTGACCAAACGGCTGGGGCTACAACGTTCATATTTCACATGGACATTTAAGTAATGGTCATGTATTGCTTTTTGAAAGAAAAAGTTGAAAAAAATAGCCAGAATCCATAGAAATAAAGGTTTTAATACGAGTTTTTTCGAGGTTTATAATAACAATTAACAAGTAACAATAGAAACTTGACAACAATCACCTACAATGCATTCACAAAGCACTTGCAAAGGAAAAGTGGTCCCACGCAAACTAAAAACTTACAAAAACGCTCATCCATCAACGCGGCGGGACTTTAGCGTTTTCCTAGTATATATATATATGTTTAATAATTGCTTTTTTGAGTCACTTAGGAATGATACCGGTCTCAATGGATTTGTTTATCAACACAGCCAAAACAGGAATAATAGAAGCCTTGACACATTGAAGGTCTTGAACACGAAAACTATCAACCCCCGGCTGTTTATTTACATTAAAGTATCAAACCTAGTAATAAATCAAACTTTGGCGAACAGATGTCGTATTACTGTCGGCAAGTGCATATAAAGGGAATGCTCGAGTTATCAATAACTCGTCAGCAAGGTCAACGCAGTGGGCACTAGGCAGACTCCGATTCAAAAAGAACATTTCCAAATGCATTAGCTAAGACAGATAAAGATCAACTGGATTTATATACTTAAGCTATAAAAAGTTGTTGAATTACTTGTCATAGTAATTAATTCGGGAATTGATGAAATATGCTTTGCTTTACTGGAGTTTATATTAAAATAATGTATAATACCTAATCCTCGCTCCTAAGGTGATGAATGTCTTCCAATTCATACCACTGCAGTAATTATCAGTTCAAGTTGATAAGACACAACACTGTGTGTCCTTCACCACTAATGCCACCAATTCCTTCAAACAAGCTCATTATATTTTGTATTTTTTTTTGCAGTTCAGTGGATAACTGACAGACATTTTCGTCTTCACATTGAGATAAGATCAGATTGGTTTCAGTAGCTTCAATTAGCTTTCACTTGTTCTATATTTATTATTATTGTGATATTCAATTGATTTCCCCATTCAATTTTCCAATTTTCACACACATTTTATAGCCTACATTATGTAAAACATAATATATTATACACAAATTTTTAACACAACAGCAGGAACAGCAAGCAAAATGATACATTGTTATGAAAAAATTACAACAATTTTTTTTAACAAACAATTTTTAGTCATTTTTGGAGCATTATTAGTTATTATTTAAACACTTCCCATTTTATAATGAAACATTCTAATTTTTCCAGTAATAAGATTTTCCTTTTTTTGCACACAACGAAAAAATTAACCGTCACCGTTAACTATAGGTATGTATGAATGGTTTTCTCTTTTACTAAATTTTGTTTTGAAAATTGAAAAAAAAACGGTGACCGATGTTTTCTTTTTTTTCTTTTCATTCCCCACCCTTTTCTATATTTGATTCATTCATTAAATACATTTAATATCATTTTTGTTTGTCACCAAAATTGTTGTGTTAAATGCATTGTTGGAATGTGACTATTTAAAATATTTACTTAAATGTAGTTTATTGTTGTTTCTGCATCTATGTAATTAGATTTATTTAGTTGTCCTTCTTTGTAAATCAGTTTTTATAACTAAATAGAATAGACGTTAAATAATAAATAAATAAAATAAAATTGTATTTTCGCAATTCTCGCAATGCAAATCTGTGATAAATAAATATTTTCTTATAATCTATAGGGAATGGCAATATGTGCATTGCTCATACCACCTGTGGCCTAGTGATCGGTACTTCAGTCGTATTTAAAAAATGGAAACACCTTTGATCAAAATGCAACAAATCTGAAGATTTGTTTTTTCGAAATTGGCATGTTCTGTTTTCGTTTTAGCTTGTTTTTACTTGTAAGTTTGTAGTAGAAATGATAAATAAAACTAGGAAACGCTCAGTTGGACGCGTTGATAAGCGAGCACGTGCTATAGCTAGACCCACATTGCACATTTTTTTTAAATTTAAAAATTTACGACGTTCGCGTTTCCAGTATTATTTATTATTGCCAAGGTATTTGGGTAAACCCGTGTTTAAATCTTTACTTTAAAATCCACCGCCATCTAGAGGACCTTGACTCCTTGGGAAAACTATTTAAACTCTTTGTTGACAACTGCTTCCTCGAAAGTATTTTGATTACTTCTAGGTGGCAGTGCATTAGAAACTTCGCGCGTCTTTTCGTTGCCATGGAAACGTTACTTTTGTTATAATGTAATTTCCATCTACACTACTTATCGGATCAAAATAAAATTAACATATTCGTGACCGGACGGACATTCTAAATGATTTGGCTATCTCAGATTTTGTCGCCGTTGAGTTTGAAAAAAAAACTTTCGATTAACTTTAATGTAACTTTTTAACTTTTTGAACGATTTTGCCACAAAACTAATGGCATTCAATCGAGAACAAAGCTTGCGGATGGTGAAAATTTCAACTCGATCCGAGCCTCCGTTCGACCGCTATCATGAGCCAAAAAAGCTGCACGACTTTCCGTTGCCATGGTAACCGTACTTTGTTATAATGTAATTTCCATCTTCACTACTTATCGGATCAAAATAAAATTAACATATTCGTGACCGGACGGACATTCTAAATGATTTGGCTATCTCAGATTTTGTCGCCGGTTAGTTTGAAAAAAAAACTTTCGATTAACATTAATGTAACTTTTAACTTTTTGAACGATTTTGCCACAAAACTAATGGCATTCAATCGAGAACAAAGCTTGCGGATGGTGAAAATTTCAACTCGATCCGAGCCTCCGTTCGAACGTTATCGCGAGACATACAAAAAAAAAAAAAAAACAAAACAAACAAACAAACAAAAAAAAAACAAAACCAGTGACTATTTTTTCCGGCAGAGTCAAATGGAAACGCTCGCTTCGCTCGCTTAATAACACAAGAGTTTTTTTAAAAGCAAAATGACAAAATCCGGCAAATCGCATAACAACTGTCTCAACTCTATTCACGCTAACTCAGCGTGGATGTAGAATACTGAGGAAGTCCTTGATCTAGCACCTGCACTGCAATTAATATGTGTTTTGAATTAATCTAAGGAATTGTTTGTACATGCAGTATAGTACTACTTTCACAGACTTGTGTTGTTGGTTGGTAGAACCACAGTCACAATTGTTGGTGATGTACACGAATCTCTCTCGTTCAAGTTAAAGTTCAAGTTCAAGTCTTTATTTATCCTTAAATTCATACAGAGTACAAATATGGATATCGTCAAAATTAATACTAAAAATATAGATAAAATAGCCTAGTTAAGAATAATTAAGCGAGCGAAGCGAGCGTTTCCTTTTGACTATGCCGGAAAAATTAGTCACTGGTTTGTTTTTTTTTGTTGTTTGTTTTGTTTGTTTGTTTTGTTTTTTTTTTTTTTTTTGTTTGTTTGTATGTCTCGCGATAACGTTCGAACGGAGGCTCGGATCGAGTTGAAATTTTGACCATCCGCAAGCTTTGTTCTCGATTGAATGCCATTAGTTTTGTGGCAAAATCGTCAAAAAGTTAAAAAGTTACATTAAAGTTAATCGAAAGTTTTTTTTTTCAAACTAACCGGCGACAAAATCTGAGATAGCCAAATCATTTAGAATGTCCGTCCGGTCAAGAATATGTAAATTTTATTTTGATCCGATAAGTAGTGTAGATGGAAATTACATTATAACAAAAAGTAACGTTGCCATGGCAACGAAAAGACGCGCGAAGTTTCTATCTAATACACTGCCACCTAGAAGTAATCAAAATACTTCGAGAAAGCAGTCTATTATTTGTCACCAAAGAGTTTAAATACTTTTCCCAAGGAGTCAAGGTCCTCTAGATGGCGGTGGATTTTATCCACAAAGTAAAGGTTTTTACACACGGGTTTACCCAAATACCTTGGCAATAATAAATAATATTGGGAACGCAAACGCCATAAATTTTATGTGCAAATGTGGGTCTAGCAGCTATAGCACGTGCTCGCTTATCAACGCGTCCAACTGAGCGTTTCCTAGTATTTATCAAAAAGTACAGTTGGCCTATATGCTGGCTGGGCCTAAGTATGGGGACAAGTACAATAGTAATTGACAACTGGACAACTAGACAGGACAAGAACAGAAACAGAATAATCCAAGTAGGATTATAGAGGAGAGGCATTAAAAAAAATGAAACAGGATAAACTGACAGATTAAAGAAGAGAGCGGCTAAACAATAATATGCACAAGTTGTAAAATACCAACATGATTATAAATGAGAGTAGATAAAAAAAAAAATACACAAGATAAAATATTATATGTAAAGTGAACATACACAAATATAAGAAGGCTTGCAAGGTGTATAATGGCTGAACAATAAATTGCAGCCTGTGGTATTATGAGCATCCTAGTGAAATTTAAAAAAAAATTAAAACATAAAAAATATAAGAGTATAGAGTATTTATAGTTTAGGGAGAGAAGTACTCTTGGAGGGAGTAGAAGCTCTTGGATGTAATGAAGGATTTCAAATTAGTTTTAAAGGAAGCTAAGGTTTGGGGAAGTTTTGATGTTGTTAGGAAGCTTATTGAAGATGGTTAGGGCCAAGTACTTAGGGCTTTTGGAGAATAAAGGCAGATTATGGGTGGGGATGCGAATTTGGAGATTTGACCTTGTAAAATGGGAGTGGACTGATGTGTTAGAAATTAGAGGAAGAGATTAGGATTTAACCGAACAAAAATTGATGCCGCTTGAATCAGGGAACCCGCAAGAGTTGGAATTCCCAGATCTTTGAAGAGCTCTCGGCAAGAATCCTTCTGGATACACCAGCAATAATGCGGACAGCCCTTTTCTGGAGGGTGAAGAGTCTAACTGCTTGAGGGGATGCACCCCAAAATAGTATGCCATAGGACAAATGTGAGTGGATATGAGCAAAATAAACTATTTGAGAACATGAGGGTGAACTATCTGTTTTAGTTTTCTAAGCATGAAACAACCACATATTAATTTTGGAGGTGACTTGTTCAATGTGGACGGACCAATCCAATGTATCAGTGACGTTCAGGCCTAACAACTTGGCAGAGTTGGAGCGGGCAATGCTTTTATCATCAAGCCGGACTAAGGGACTGGAGGTTGGGGCATTTTGGGGTGTGTGAAAGTAAAGATAAATGGTCTTGGGCAGTGAAAGAGTAAATAGATTGATGTGGCAGTAGGAAGACATCAGGGAGGCTTGTTCGTTCACCAGTTCTGGGAGGGCAGGGACACAATCTTTAGGGAGAGTTAAGAGGTGGCTCGAGTCGTCGGTGTACTGGGTCAGGGTACCTTTGTTGAGGTAACCCTGTAGATCATCAACATATAGAATGAAGGCCAAGGGGCCCAAGATAGAGCCCTGAGGAACCCCTGTGACCAGAGTTTTTGGTATAGAGAGAAATTTGTGAGCGGAGTTTTTAACGAAGCCTGGATTTCTACTGCCTTGGGTGCGGCCGATAGATATGAGGCCATCCATTTGAGGGCTACTCCTCTTATACCGAAGGTTTCTAGTTAGTGAGGAGGAATGTTGTGGTCGATGGTGTCAAATGCCTTGCTAAGATCATAAAAGAGGCCACAGCATTAGCAAGCTCACCTTTGTCCAGACAGAGTAGAGGGGAGAGAGGAAGCTAAAGATAGCAGTCGTGGTGGACTTATTTTTATCCATGTGTAGTGATAGAAGAGAGTGGTAGTTCAAGAAGGACAGTAGTCGGTCATGCATGATGAGTTCAAAAATTTTGGAAAAGGAAGAGAGGATGGAGATAGGCCTATAATTGTTCATGTCCGATTTAGTGCCTTTGCGTTTGTAGATGGGTATCACTCGGGCGTTCTTTAGTTGTGATGAAAGATACCAGAAGAAAATGACTCGTTAATTAAGAATGTTAAGGGGGCAGCAATATAAGGTGCACATTTAGCCAGAAGGGATCCAGGGACTTCATCTCATCCACTAGAGTGTTTGGATCCCAGTTGTTTAGCTACTTGAACCACTTCAATCTCAGTGGTTGGGTAAAGAAATATAGTGAGGTCAGGGGGATTCGTTTTTTGATGGGTGTTGGTGTATCCATGGAAGGCCGGGCGATTAGGGTGGGTGGAAGAAGGCTGACTTAATGTGTTTGAATTTAAAAAGAAGTTATTAAAATGGTTTGCAAGTGAGCCAGGGTCCGAGATTGGCTGATTGTTAGATACAATTGAAATGTTTACCTTGGGTGTGCGAGCCATGGTTTGTGATTTAATCATGGACCATGTAGCTTTGGCAATGTTGTTAGAGGAAGTTATTACATTATCATCAAAGTGGAGTTTGGACTGGCGGATATTTTTCGCATGAGATTTTTTAAGGTTGAGGTATTGTTGTTTGTAATCTTGACCATTGTTAGAGAGTTTTACTTCTCGGTGAAGAGACCGTAGGTTTTGAGCTTCCAGACGTAGCTCGTGGGTAATCCAGGGGCATGCTGGAGTTTTTCTAGAGGAGTAGCTTTTGCGGGGGAAAGCCGTATTGAAATGGTGCCAAAAAGTTGATAGGAATGATGAGAACAGTTGGTCAGCATCAGCAACAGAATTTAGAGAATGCCACTCTTCACAGCTTAGGAGAGAACAAAAATAGTCGGTATTGGCATGGTTGAAGAGACGTTTAAAGGTTTTAGACTTTGGCACCACATTGGAGAAGGCAAGAGAAATGGTGATAAGGTGGTGATCAGAGAGGCCGGGGTTAAAAGAGTTAACTGAGAAAAGAGTATTGTCAAGGGAGGTAAAAATGTTGTCGATGAGCTACTACTGGTGCTAGTCACACGGGTTTGGGGTGGTAATAGTTTCATGGATGTTGAAGGCATGGTAATAAGTCTAAAGTTTCAGTTCTGGGGGCAGAGGGTGTGAGTAATGTCGATATTGTAATCCCCGCACACAACAATTTCAGCTGAGGGGTGCAGATTGGTAGTAAGGATTAATAACATCTTCCAGTTTGGTTAAAAATGATGGAATATCTCCAAGTGGGGATCTGTAGATGGAGAGAATTATAATTTGATGGTTGGGGAGTAGCCAAATGCCACCAGCACATTCAAATACTTTCTCGAGGCAGAAGTCCCTAGTTTCTACGATCGGGGAAATATTGAGGTATGGTTTAGAGAGAATGCCGACTCCTCCATGGGTAAAGGTAGAACGGCAGAAGATTTGGGTGTTGGAGTAATCGGCTATGCAAAAGGAGTTAATTTCATCAGGGGCGAGCCAGTGCTCGGACAAGCAGAGAATTTCGGGGGCAAAATTTTTGGTGAGTTCAAGTTCAAGTTCCTCAATTTTGTTGCGGACAGAGCAGATGTTGAGAAAAGCAATTTGAGGTTTGTGGTTGGGGTGATTGGGAGAGTTGCTGATACAACGTGTAACGGGGGGTGAGAATGCAACCACTACTGAATGAATTAGAACATATTAGAGTAACGTCTACTAGCTTGTCCGTGGAATATGGTGATGAGGGCGAAGAGACTAACTAGTCTGTGTCAATAAATGTCAATAACTAAAAGTGTTGGCAAACATGAAGACCAGATTACTGAGGAGGAAATCCGAAAACCATAGTCAGGAGGTATTAGATGATCGTCAAAAACAACTTTTAATCCAATTAATATTCGATTACGATTCGATTCGATTAAGATGTTTTCTCCAACCAACCCGGTTTAATAAATTGTTATCGGCATAAAATTCCAGGTATTAAAGAATCTCACTTTTTCGAAAGTTGAAGACATTTCTCGGCATATATAGTTACTATCGGCGCTTCCAGAAATCACACAAACATAGGAAAAAACATATGGTAATTCTTTCAATCAATGTATTTTGCAAAGCCAATGTTTATTGTAGTGAAGGAAATCGTGTCTTATTGGTAATTATATGTAATGAAATGCCACGATCATTATTATGCTCATTACTATACATCCGAATTGACACAACACTTGTTCACCATTGTAACAGGATTTAAAAAACAACACAGATATAAAACATAAATATGTAACCCTAAATATGAACACATTAAAACACATGGTACGTGCAGTTTTCTTAAAAGTTTTCACTATCCGAGTGATCGCCTAACACTGGTGGGCTCCGTCAACGTCAACCCTCTACCTGGCTGGCTATCGGTATGCGGACGGACTCACCCCAAGTGACGTATCGCTGGGAATGATGCAGCGCAAAAAGGCGCGCGAATAGCTTCAAAACTTGTTGGTCGATTTCGTTGCATTTTGTTTTCTCTATGAGAACATACACTCTTTTTAAAAATTCAAAAGATGTTTGAAGAGTGGACTGGGCCTTAAACAGGCCACACAAAACACTTGCAACTACACCCCCTCGGCATGCCTTCTCCCTCTACCGAGAGACGAAGAAGAATAAGGAATGCGCTAGATTTAAAACTGTACAAATAAATGGCCGGCCCCTGTGAACGGCCTAAAAAAAGGCTAATACTAAATGAACGACGGAACCGGTTCTCATGCCCTTTTGGACCTAAAAAATATGACGCGCACATGGGAGAGTAGGGGAGTTTTCGGATGTTGTTTAGGACCCTTACAGTGACTTCTTCACAAATTTTCATCTTTACATTAAGTGGCATTATTTTAACCCAATTTCCTTTACCGACCCGGAAAAATTAAGAGAAAGACGATTTTTTCAGGATCATTTAAGAATGTTGTTTTATGAAACATACTTCGGGTCCACCAAAATCCGCCTTGTGCGTTTGCGGCCATCTTGGAAAATGGCGGCAATTACAGTTTTTCACTAAAACTCAATTTGTGAATGCTGTATACAACTTAAAATTAAATTAAACACGTCTATTTAAAGCTAACTGTATGGACAGCATACATAGCAAGTGTAATGTTATATATTATACTGAAGCCATAATAGGTATGAATCCGATCGAGATTATAATATATTTTTCAAAATTAATTCTAATTTGATATTTTGTGGCTACAATAGTAAAATAGTTCATATTTATCTTCCTATAAAACATGACGTACATATTGTGCTGAGTGCACCTGCAAAATTGTATTTACGTCAGGGACGACGCTAGGATTCTTTGAGTAGGGGGGCCAAGGTAGGGCCGTGCATTTACTAGGGGGGGCACGAGCGGATTAATAGATTTTAATAGGGGGGGGGGGGCGGGGCGGAGGCATGAACAGTCATAATTAAAGTGTCTCAATCATGGGTCTATATGAATTTCAAGGTTATTATTGTCGGTACGTACAAATTCTTACATTTATTGAACAATAATCCTTATGTTTTGGTGATGCATTCCAAATCTTTGAACTACACAGTCCATGTCTAGAACAAGGCCTTATACAGTGACTGTTAATTATGGAGCCACCGGGTACTCCCAACCGAGGACAATCACAATCACAATCACTATTGTTAGCAATTTTGTATTATGTTAGCAATTTCATATTTCATATTCTCCCGCTCAAGTAAGATGATGCAGTTCCAAGGACTACTGGATGACGAGGAAGCGGAAGTATGTATCTCGGTGGCAGTGACAGACTTGTAAGTGAACATGGCGTGGCATCAATAACAAAACGTAATTCAATCTTTATTATTTATAGTCTCGTAGCATCCGACACTTAAACTTTTGTAAAACATGTTTGTATCCTTCAATAAATAAAAGCAAGTATGATTAACGATGAATCATGTTTATTTTTAACATATAAGAAGCGGAATTACAATCGCGACCACACAGTGATGTCACCACGTTTTCTCACGACGTAGAAATATCGGCAAAGTCTTTGTGTGCTTTGAAAATGTTTACCTAACTTTGTGTTTGGGATAAATAAAACGTCCGATACGATCTATGAAAGTATTATTGTCCATGAGAACTTTGTGAGGTTAGGCCTATGTGACCACAACCTAAGAAAACCAAAAATAGCTTTGTGAGGTTAGGTCTAGGTGACCACAACCAGGGTCCACTAGATACTTATGCTAAGCTACCTTACAGCAGCTGTTAGGTATCTAGTGGACCCTGACCACAACCTAAGAAAATTGAACTCTTGAGGTTGGGCCTATGTGACCACAACCTAAGTAAACAAAAGAACTTTGTGGGGTTAGGTATTTGTGACAACAACGTAAGAAAACTGAAAATAATCTGGTAAGGCTAGGCCTACGCCCTACGTGATCCTAGACTCTAACTTAATATTTATTTATTTTTTATTTATTTATTTATTTAACGTCTATCCTATTCAGTTATAAAAACTGATTTACAAAGGAGGACAACTAAATAAATCTAATTACATAGATGCAGACACAACAATGAACTACATTTAAGTAAATATTTGAAATAGTAATATTACAACAATGCATTAAATACTCAACAAATTTGATAACAAATAAAAAGAATATAAAATGCAATTGATGAATGAATCGAATATAAAAAAGGGTGGGGAATGAAAAGAAAAGAAAAAAGAAAAGAAAAAGAAAACAAAAGAAAAAAGAAAAAGGAAAGGAAAAAAGTAAGAAAAAAAGAAAGAAAGAAAAAAGAAGAAAAAAAGAAGGAAAAAAAACATTAAAAAAGAAAAACGAAAAGAAAAAAACTGATTTATTAGACGATCCCACTCAAACGAATATGAGGTTTGCCAAAAATCAGGAACAGCAAATCAGGGAGTAATCAATCTTTCGCGGAAGAAACCACCGAACGCGAATCTTCATTCTTGTGTTCAACCATCATTCTTGTGTTCAAATCTTGATAACAATTTAGTGCAAAAGATCTTGACTCTTATATATAATTATATCAGATATATAATTATTCAAAATTGTTCAAGTCAAAAACTGATCACAGCAATGATACAGGACACCTAACTCAAGTTGCAAGTTCCACCAGTGGGCGGCAACCAGACAATCTAGGCAGAAAAATATCAATTGAAAATACATTGAATACATCAAAATCAAAGCAATAATGAACAAACAAAGAGAACAGCAAAATCATAAATAAGAACATATGAAGATAAACTAACATTACATAAACACAGAGACAATGCCCCACAAATAAATAGTAAAAATCAATTCTTCTTTGTTCTTCGGTTCATTATCATTGCTTCAATTTTCCTTTTAAATTGTACTATTCCTAGCTCAGTAAACTGGCTTCTAATATCATAAGAAATTGAATTCCAAAAGGATACTCCTCTGTACAAGAATGACTTTCTTTATGATTCAGAAATTAATTTAGGAACTTTCAATGAGTCCATTAGAATAGAATTTCTATCACGATCAACAAATTGAAAAATATTGGGTAAAATACCTTAAAACATATAAACCTTTCAATACTTTGTATGTATTTACCAGTATGCTATATTTCATTCTTTCCTCAATCGTGAAGCAATCAGATTGTAAATCTTGGCTCATAGGAATTGAATCAAACAGATGGTCAATTCTCTTCTGAAGTACAACATATTCGGTAGAAGGTCTTACTGCCCAAACCACTTAACAATAATCAATAATAGAGTGAAATAAGAATCTACAAGTAACCTCAACATTCTCTCTGTTACAAACCTCTTCATTCTACTTATAATTCCTATTGATGATGATACTTTATTACATACATATTCATAATGTTTCTTAAAATTTAAATTACAATCTAAGAAAACTCCAAGATATTTAAATTCATACAAACTAGAAATTAGCTTACCATTACAATTCAACGTCAAATGAATATCATTCATGGTTCTATCATTAGCCTTATGAAAAATCATAAAATTTATTTTACTATAATTAATATCAAGTTCCTGAGTTTTAAACGAATCATCCATCCTCTTTAAAACTTCTTGAAGACGTCTTACGATCTCTTCAACATCCACACCTTCTAAATAAAAGACCAAGTCATCAGCATATAAAATATAATTGATTCCTCCCATTATAGTAGATATATCATCTATGTAAAGAATAAATAAAAGGGGTCCTAATATTGATCTTTGTGGTACTCCACAAAATATATTGAATACTTTTGAACTATATTTTGCAAGATTGATAAACATTTTTCTTTTTAAAAAGTAATCCGCCAATATTGATAGCAAAATATAAGAACTTATGTTATACCTGGTTTTTAGTTTTATTAAAAGAGGTAAAAAAAGGTACTGATTCAAATGCTTTCCTAAGATCAACAAAAACAACTCCAACCTTACCATTCCGCTTGTCGAGCCCTTGACAGATAAAATCTGTAAATGCTAGAAGGGCACTTTGCGTTGATCTAGGTGCCCGTTAGGGCGCCGCAGCCAAGCCGCGGTGCGCTACACACTCAAGCACCTTATACACCAAGCAGAGTTGGGGTGATTTCGAGGTGTTACCCAGCCGTCATGTAACGTGATGTGAACTTGAAAACTATCACAATCGAGGGGATTTAGGTACCTGACAACACATGCCAAATTTTATTGGGGTACGACCATTCCTTCTTGGTGAAAAAATGTCTTCAAACATGCTCAAAATCACTTTAAGGATGTTAGCTACTGCTAGCTACTGCTAGCTACTGCTAGCTACTGCTAGCTACTGCTAGCTACTGCTAGCTACTGCTAACATCTAATACGTCGGCCCGCGATTCTGACCAGACGGGTGGGGCTACAACGTTCATATTTACATGGACATTAAGGTTATAGAATGATAGTCTCTTTTAAAAAAAAAGTTGAAAAAGTTTGTTGGAAGGCTTCCAATGAAAGGTTTTAAAATAAGCCTTAAACACTTGGCAGATAATCAACAAGTAACCATAGTTACTTGACACTTGTTGACGGTATAAGCAGAGTTAGGCGGGAAAGTGCGATACGTAAACAAATGGCGGACATTTAAAAATTTTCTTCTTTGTGTGGAACGAGAAAAGGTGTCATTATACTCTCATAAAACAAATCAGAAACCGTCCCTGGCCTAGGCCCAGATGTAGAAAATTATTTATAATACAACAGTGTAGGTCTAAAGTTCCATTTGGCTATAGGACTAGTAAAATTCATACTTACATTACATGTTTGACAAGCCTAGCCAACCCTATGCCAGCACAACATTGTTTTGATATGAACTTGCTCAACTGTTTGTTTACATAATTGCAACAATCAAATCATTTCATACAACTGGTCTTTCGATTGGCCTGCGTTTATGAAGGCACTGCCATCTAGAATAAATATAGAACTTTTTCGAGCTCTTTGCTATACGCAAATCTTTTTAAAGTGTTTGGATTTCGTGATACTCTTTCAACCATAGACATCCTATATAATTGGCTAGACCAGCAGTCGGTGGTCCACTTCCGGTACAATTAGAAGCCATCTTAAAATGACAGTTTACATGTTAATCAAATGGGAGCGATTTGTGGCCAAATAGTTCTCAAGATTGCCGCCAGGTTGACAGGTAAGCATACTAGCCTTTAACACCAAATGATTACTAAATTCCCTTATGCAATCACTTCGTATTGTTTCTTTTGTTTAATACCATGCTGCACAAGCTAAAACCATATCAAACAATCCAGTAAAATACTTTATTGCATTAAAAAAGCATAAATTAAAACACCAAATCGCCATCTTGAAATGGGCCGGTTGAGTCTTCAATTTGCTACGCTCGCGCCTGTGCGGAGGTATAGGAGACTGCTAATCTAGCCTACTATAGGGGTTTAATATCAATGCTTTCAACTCACAACCCATGACGTTTTCCACGATACCGTTCAAGAATACCAATTCCTTCGAAAACGAAAACGACTTCGTTTTCAAATTGCGTTTTCAACTCATCTCCCACGAACTCAAGAATTGGGGTCCAGTCCTTATACCGTCGTTATACCATGGTTATACCACCTATACCCAGGATGTACATGAATCCGGGTCTAGATATTTTACATCCTATATTGTTACTGCTAATACCATAGAATTTAAATCAACTTTGATAAAAATATTATATTTTAGCAAATAATTTTGTAATGGAACTTGAAAAAGTAATGAGATCACACACATAACAAAAACTTGTAGAAATACAGCCAAACCTTACACACTCAAAAGGAATGAGATCTAAAAAAAGGGCCAAGCTCATCTACCCTTCCACATAAACGTACAGTGTCCCATAACAGCATCCTCGAAAAGCTTGGCAAAATAGAATTTGCATGTTTACGTTTAAATTAATTACAAAAAAAGAACTTTGATAAACTATTACGTTAAATTAATAATCGCAAATTCTATTTTGAAAAGCTTTTCGAGGATGCTGTTATGGGACACTGTACGTTTATGTGGAAGGGTAGATGAGCTTGGCCCTTTTTTTAGATCTCATTCCTTTTGAGTGTGTAAGGTTTGGCTGTATTTCTACAAGTTTTTGTTATGTGTGTGTCTACCTTTCCTAAAACCATGTAGGTTTTCACTTAAACCTTCAGATGCATCCACTTCATGTAATAACCTCATGTGCAAAATATTTTCAATAATTTTCCCTACAATTGGAAGAGTTGTTATAGGTCGATAAGAATTCCTATCACACTTTTTACCTTTACCCTTATAAATAGGTGTTACCCTTGCCAATTTCAGCTCTGGTGGGAAATCACCTACAAGAAAGAAATGGGAAATTAGATACGCTAATAATCCGACTATTGATGCGCATTTCTTGAATACTATTCATGGAATCTCTTGAAGTGTTGTCGAGCTTTTAATTTTAAGGCGTTTAATTGCTGAAATGACTTCTTCATTAGTTACCTTTACATGCGGGAGATCATCTGCTTCTTTTCTATTTAAATCTTTAAACTTACCAATTTCACTGGAAAAATCTACATCGTTCACAACAAAACTTTTCTGTAACAAACAGCAAATGTCAGGATTAGACGTGTAGGATACCCCATTCCCTGTCAATGAGGCTATGCTACACTCTTTTTTCACTTTGATACCTGTCAACTTATTATAAACTGACCATAAAGATTTTGAAGAAATATAATTATCAAAAGAAGACTTAAAATGCTCACGTTTAGAAAAACGAATCTGATTATTTACCTTATTTCTAACTTTCTTGTATTCCTCCCACGTTGATGGCCTTCTAAAAATTCTGAATTCTTTGCGCAAGTGGTCTCTCCTATGCATGGATTTCCTAATATCTAGGTGCCCGTAAGGGCGCCGCAGCCAAGCCGCGGTGCGCTACACACTCAAGCACCTTATACACCAAGCAGAGTTGGGGTGATTTCGAGGTGTTACCCAGCCGTCATGTAACGTGATGTGAACTTGAAAACTATCACAATCGAGGGGATTTAGGTACCTGACAACACTTGCCAAATTTTATTGGGGTACGATTATTCCTTCTTGGTGAAAAAATGGCTTGAAACATGCTCAAAATCACTTTAAGGATGTTAGCTACTGCCTACTACTGCCTACTACTGCTAACATCTAATACGTCGGCCCGCGATTCTGACCAGACGGGTGGGACTACAATGTTCATATTTTACATGGACATTAAGGTTATAGAAATATAGTCTCTTTAAAAAAAAAAGTTGAAAAAGTTTGTTGGAAGGCTTCCAAATAAAGGTTTAAAAAAGCCTTAAACACTTGGCATACAATCAACAAGTAACCATAGTTACTTGACACTTGTTGACGGTATAAGCAGAGTTAGGCGGGAAAGTGCGATACGTAAACAAATAGCGGACATTTAAAATTTTTCTTCTTTGTGTGGAACGAGAAAAGGTGTCATTATACTCTCATAAAACAAATCAGAAACCGTCCCTGGCCTAGGCCCAGATGTGGAAAATTATTTATAATGCAAAAGTGTAGGTCTAAAGTTCCATTTGGCTATAGGACTAGTAAAATTCATACTTACATTACATGTTTGACAAGCCTAGCCAACCCTATGCCAGCACAACATTGTTCTGATATGAACTTGCTCAACTGTTTGTTTACATAATTGCAACAATCAAATCATTTCATACAACTTGTCTTTCGATTGGCCCGCGTTTATGAAGGCACTGCCATCTAGAATAAATATAGAACTTTTTCGAGCTCTTTGCTATACGCAAATCTTTTTAAAGTGTTTGGATTTCGTGATACTCTTTCAACCATATACATCCTATATAATTGGCTAGACCAGCAGTCGGTGGTCCACTTCCGGTACAATTAGAAGCCATCTTAAAATGACAGTTTACATGTTAATCAAATGGGAGCGATTTGTGGCCAAATAGTTCTCAAGATTGCCGCCAGGTTGACAGGTAAGCATACTAGCCTTTTACACCAAATGATTACTAAATTCCCTTATGCAATCACTTCGTATTGTTTCTTTTGTTTAATACCATGCTGCACAAGCTAAAACCATATCAAACAATCCAGTAAAATACTTTATTGCATTAAAAAAGCATAAATTAAAACACCAAATCGCCATCTTGAAATGGGCCGGTTGAGTCTTCAATTTGCTACGCTCGCGCCTGTGCGGAGGTATAGGAGACTGCTAATCTAGCCTACTATAGGGGTTTAATATCAATGCTTTCAACTCACAACCCATGACGTTTTCCACGATACCGTTCAAGAATACCAATTCCTTCGAAAACGAAAACGACTTCGTTTTCAAATTGCGTTTTCAACTCATCTCCCACGAACTCAAGAATTGGGGTCCAGTCCTTATACCGTCGTTATACCATGGTTATACCACCTATACCCAGGATGTACATGAATCCGGGTCTAGATATTTTACATCCTATATTGTTACTGCTAATACCATAGAATTTAAATCAACTTTGATAAAAATATTATATTTTAGCAAATAATTTTGTAATGGAACTTGAAAAAGTAATGAGATCACACACATAACAAAAACTTGTAGAAATACAGCCAAACCTTACACACTCAAAAGGAATGAGATCTAAAAAAAGGGCCAAGCTCATCTACCCTTCCACATAAACGTACAGTGTCCCATAACAGCATCCTCGAAAAGCTTGGCAAAATAGAATTTGCATGTTATTACGTTTAAATTAATTAGAAAAAAGAACTTGGATAAACTATTACGTTAAATTAATAATCGCAAATTCTATTTTGCCAAGCTTTTCGAGGATGCTGTTATGGGACACTGTACGTTTATGTGGAAGGGTAGATGAGCTTGGCCCTTTTTTAGATCTCATTCCTTTTGAGTGTGTAAGGTTTGGCTGTATTTCTACAAGTTTTTGTTATGTGTGTTATGTTGTTAACCATAGGGCTGGTTTTCCTTTAACTCTTAATTTCAAGGGGGGTGCATGCTCATTTAGAGTTTACACGGTTACTTTAACAAACATTTCTAATTTATCATCTGAACTTACCGCCATACCAATTTGGTCAATGGGACCACTTGATATATCTTCATTTACCTGCTTCCAATCAACATTCTTATAGTTTCTAGTATTTACAAATTTAGGAAGAAACTTTTGCTTATTAATCTTACGAACACAATAAATTAATTCATGGTCACTTAATCCTACACTTATAAGACCTGACTGAATAATATTTTCATTGTGATTTACATAAACATGATCAATTAAAGTAGCTGACCTATTATAAACCCTAGTAACAGATTTTATCAATTGCACCAATCCATGTGATCTAGTGAGAATTTTGAAATGATTTACTGGTAATGTCTTCTTACTCAAATCAATGTTGAAATCACCTAGAAAAAATAATTCATTAGCTTCCAATTTTAAATTATTTACTAAACTATCAAAACAATCTGAAAATTCTTCTAACTTTACGTGTGGAGCTTTATAAACTGCTGTAAAAATCATTGGTTTTACATTTGGAAGCCAGAATTTAACTGACTGCAACTCGACATCCATCGGAAATTTAATTTTACACTCAACTACACTTGACATGAACTTCTCAGCAATATAAATAACTAACCCTCCCCCTACCCTTTCACGATCAAATCTTAACATTTTATAATTGTCCACAGTAATAAAACCATCTAGAACAGATTCATCTAGATATGTTTCATAGCAAGTAAATTTATATATATATATTTATATATATTTATATATGTATAACTGTGTGACTGTGGTGGTAAGGCTAGGCCCTACGTGATTCTAACTTTTACCAATAACCTTACGCAACTTTGTGGCTTTGTGATTTAAATTGTGACTGTAATTGTTAACATCACAATGACTAGGTCGATGGAGTTATCAGGGAGGATGTGGTTGAAGACAACGTAAACCTAAACGTCCCAACGGCAGGTCTAGGGCCAGGCCCAAGACTCGCAGCGGAAAACAGGCTACTTGCCTTCATGGCTGAACAAAATAGACAACGGGACGAGTTTATGCTCCAAGTGGTGAACACCCACAGGACACAACAACCGGTTCAACAATCAGATCCAAGTAAGTCGATTAAGGAGTTTAGTGGCACGGAAGACAGCTACCAGTCCGAAATGTGGCTTACCAATGTGAATTTTGTTTGTGGACTGAGTAACGCTTATGACATGAGTAGGTTAAATGCTATACGTTCTTAGCTTACAGCTGGAGCACTAGACTGGTTCGTGGCAAACGCTACTAGTTTTGTAACATGGACTGACTTTGAAGTTCTGTTTAAAGATTTATTTGTAGGCGAAGTTAATGAAGTTGATGCCATTAGAATCATGCAACAACGCAAACAGGAAATCAACGAGACAAGTCAAGCCTACTTCCATAGGAAAGTTAAATTGTGTACTGATGAAAAAATTAGTTTTGGCAGTGCCAAAAAACAGTAAGCCATTGGTTTAGCTAATGAAGACTTGTGTACTTATCTGGTCAACTGATCACACAACAACTTCACTGACATATTGAAGGACATTCGTAGTTATGAACAAATTCAATCCGAGAGAAAGTTGTGTCATGGGAGTAAAAAGGGAAGCTCTTATGTAGGCCTAGGTGGGAATCTTGAAACTATAGTAAAGCATAGTGCCCCTACACGCTACGTTAACAAGCATGAAGGGCAAGGCTCTGAAACAAGTAAGCCTTCTACATCTAGTCACTCTTTTCCCTCCATATCTTCTAGTTCCAGTCAGGTTGCATCAAGTTCCAGTACCAATAGAACATTTAAGGATAAGAAATGCTACAACTGTAATAAATACGGGCACATCTCACCTCATTGTCCTGAACCAAAGAAGGTATGTAATAATTGTAAACAGAATACGCACCGTACAAACCAATGCCCAAACAAACCTAAAACAGAAACAGAAACAGACAATAAACTAGGCATGTATGCGGTACAGGGGAACACCGAGCCCTCTGTTACTAAATATATTAAACAAGCCAAGATAAACGGAAAGGAACTTCAGGCTTTCATAGACACAGGAAGTTCGAGCTGCACCATTCAGGCGTCTGCTGCTGTACAACTTGGTGTACCTATACAGCAAACGACAGAAGCACTCTACGGGTTTGGCGATCGAGATAAGGCGACTATCAAAGCACTAGGCAGTTTACATCTTGATGTGGAGATTGATGGTGTTATGGGAAAAAATGTAGTTGTGTTAGTTGTTCCAGAAAAAGCACAGCCCGTTGAACTATTGGTAGGTAGGCCATGGACGGAATTACCGGACATCGCATTTATGAAGATTGGCGAACAATTGGTCATAAAGTATCGTGATTCGTTTCCATTCAACAACGTTGTAGTGGACCCACCGGTAGTGAATAGTGAGAAACTCTCCATGAGCGAAACACAAAAACTTGACAAGAATTCAGTTAACTTTGTGTTAGTGACGTCTAACTTGTACAAAAGTGGAACTATTTTGGTAGAGGATGAAGTTTTTTCAGTGGGAAAACTCTTTGAGCTTAAGGAAGGTAGAACGACAGTTCCAGTTATGAACGATTCTTCCAAAGATATAACCCTCAAGTCAGGAACAAACCTCGTACGAGCCGATATCGTTAATGTTATCAACAACCCTGAAATCGAATTAGGCCTAAACATATCGCAATTGTCTTCGTGGACTGACAATTTTGTTCCAGGTTTAGACGTAAGCCTAAACGATGTTATTCCATGTAATGATTCAGATCACTCCGAGACGCTTTCCGAAGACCGTGAAGGATGTCCGAACGAGACCAGTAGGCGTGTTGACTCGAGACCTACTCAGACTACAGCAAGTCTACAACCAGTTCTGAACGAGGGTAAGGATAATTCCCAACGTAGAATTGAACGCGAAGATTTGGTGTTGGGTGATGGACTCGATAATGCCGAAATCGACCAATTAGTAGAACTAGTAAACGAGTTCAGAGATTGTTTTGCTCTAACAATGAATGAATTGGGTTGTACTAGCCTAACGCAAATGGACATAAAGGAGATAAATGGTAGCTCACCAGTTTATTCAAAAGCATATAAGGCAACCGCGAAAGAACGCGAGGAAATCGCAAAGATTATTGCAGAATACAAGAAGCATTGACTACGTTTATCAAGCGGGCTCAGTCCGAACTAGCCGGTGCGAGCTTCACCCAGTGCGCACTTAATTTCGCTGATAAACACACTGGCTTGCTCTTATTTCAGTTTGGTTACGATACCGCACTAGCTCGGTCCAAGCGAACTAAAAAGTAGTTGATAAACGGTAGCAGGCTCAGATCGGACTGGTACATTGGCGACGCCCCCTTATCATATGCCATGTAGTCATTGATAATATTTAACATATATAGGTGTTTAATATCTAAGCATGTTGTCAATAACCACTGCCTCTAAAGCTATTTTCGTAATTAAACCGACACTGACTAAGTGCGAGCTTATTGCGAGTCCATCTTGGATTTTAAGTACGAGCTAGAACGGTGTTGATAAACAGTTGGCGGACTCGGAGCGCATTGAAATATATTCGGACTGAGCCCGCTTGATAAACGTAGTCATGGTCTTGTTAAGGAAACTAGATCATCGTACGCTAGCCCGGTTCTACTCGTGCGTAAAAAGACAGGAGAGTTCAGACTAGTCGTAGAATACCGTAAATTAAATAGGCAAACTGTTCCAGACAAGTTCCCCTTGCCAAACATAGATGGTCAGTTAGAACACCTCACAGGCTGTTATTACTATAGTGTATTGGACTTAGCCCACGGATATATGCAAATCCCCCTAACTGAACAGGCTAAGGCTAAGACCGCATTCATCACGCCAGACACAACCGGACAGTTTGAAAGGATGAATTTCGGGCTCACCAATGGGCCTGCGGAGTTTCAACGCTTGAAGAACCGAGTCTTGGGAAGGTTACGTAATAACATTGCTTTGTGTTATCTAGACGATTTCTTAGTGCCAGCTAAGGATTTCCAGGAAATGTTATTCCGACTGAGATTGGTTTTCCAAGCACTGAGAGAAGCTAAGCTTATGTGCAAACTAAGTGTGAATTTTGTAGAAACAAGGTAGAGTTTCTAGGATTTGTAATAGAAAAATGACTACTCAAGCCAGGACCTAGGAAGGTAGCAGCTATCCAGGAGTTCCCAGTACCAAGTAAGCTATGTGATGTACAACGGTTTTTGGGCCTTACAGGATTCTTTCGTCGCTTCATTGTTAATTATGCTAGCCGAGCAGAACCACTGAGTAGGCTGACGAGGAAGGATGAAGAATTCAGATGGACTGAAGAACAACAGAAATTGTTCGAGGATCTCAGAACAGCTCTCACCACCGAACCGGTCTTACAACTTTACAACCCCAGAGCTCGTACGGAAGTGCATACTGATGCAAGTTCGACAGGTATCGCAGGTATGTTGTTGCAGGAAGGCGAAGATAAAAAGTAACACCTAGTGTATGCAGTGTCTAAGAAGACTACGCCAGCGGAGAGAGACTACCACTCGAGTAAGTTGGAATTACTCGCCATGGTGTACACAATTGAAAGATTACGCCAATTTTTGTTACCTATTTCATTTGTATTAGTGACTGATTGCCAGGCACTAATTTACATGAACATTAACCGAACAACAAATCACCAGATCGCGCGGTGGTATACACTATTTCAGGACTGTCGTATATTGCGCGTGGGTTTATTATATTACATAATAAAGTAGTCTACACGTGAATATGATTCTAACGACAGTATTATTTATTAATTACTTGGTACAGTAAGTATGAGTGTAAATCTACCAGTCAGCCATTGCGTCTCGTCTCGTTGATGCCTGGTGGTTCTAGAGACGGCCGCCAGGGAGCAGCTCTTGATGGCTCGTAATTTCAACACAATTCAAATACACAACACCTCCCCTCTGAGTTAGCATTCACCAGATTACATAATGTTATAATATTAATTAAATTACAGTAGTACACTGTTATTGAAAATACAAAATTATTTTATATTCAACTGAATCACAGTGTCTACTATGTTTACAATATTAAAAATAGGTACTTTTAAAGATACATACTAACAGTAATCATTAAATCTAATAGGACGCCTGATAGCACGTCTGGGCCTAGGTGAGTACCTTTGTTGGTTTAGGACCGGACCTATCTCTGGCTCAACAGTGAGGCTGTCGTGATTGTCATCAACATCAAAGTACTGATCATTATGATTATTGTTAACCATGGTATGCCTTGACTCAAGAATATCTCTTCTATTTCTCCTAAGCATACTTCCTTCTGATGTGTTAACTATATATGATCTAGGTGCGCTATGCTTATCTACTACAATGGCAGGTTGCCATTCCTTATTCTTTCTAATGCAAACATTTTGTCCTGGTGACAATGGCTTTAGCTCTCTTGCCCCTCGGTCATGAACAGTTTTCATGATAGCTTGCTTTTTCTCTATCTCCTCTCTTACATTAACGGGAAGAGAAGACTGCAATAGTGGAAATGTTACCGGCAGCTTAGTCTTAAGACGTCTATTTAGCAATAGCTGAGCAGGTAACATGGAGAGTCCTGCTACTGGAGTGTTTCTATAATTTAATAGCGCTACATGGATATCTTTTCCATCTTCTGCCATTTTTTTAATCATGCTCTTAGCCGTCTTAACTGAGCGTTCAGCTAATCCTTTTGACTTTGGATAGTGAGAGCTAGACGTGATTAAGTTTATGCCCCACTCACTCGCAAATGTTTTGAACTCATTGCTCTCGAATGGCATGTTGTCTGACATGATTTTATCTGGTATGCCAAATCGTGCAAATATAGATTTAAGCTTCTGAATAGTTTCGCGTGCTGTCTTTGACTCTACCTGTAATATTTCCAACCACTTACTATAGTAATCAGTAACAACTATGTATTGTTTATGATTTAGATCAAAATAGTCACAACACACTGTTTCCCAACATCATTCTGGAAGAGGATGAGGTATTAGAGGCTCTTTTTGATTGTAAGCCCGATGTTGTTCACATACTCTACAGTTAAGAACTGTTTGTTCTATGTCAGCATTGATTTCCCGGCCAATACAATGTTGGTCGAATCATTGCTTTTGACTTTGCAATGCCTTGATGGCTTTCATGCATTACATTTAGAATTATCTGTCTTTGAGACAGAGGCACTATGAGTTTATTTTCAACAAAAACTAGACCATCATCTACAGTAATGTCATGTTTTCTGTGCCAGTAAATTCTGACATTTTCTGGACACTTATGCTTTGTGACTGGCCAACCTTCTGCGTTTAATCTAATTAGATTTTGCAAGGCTTGGTCATCTTTAGTGGCTTCTTGTAGTGCTACTCTACGATCGTTGGATACAGGCAAATACTTGCTGATAGCATGGACTACTACATCCATTTCTGGGTCTGAAGTTACTGGTTCTATTAAATACGCTCTCGACAACGTGTCCGCGAGGAACATTAATTTTCCTGGAACGTAAGTAACAACTAGTTGATAGCGCAGTAGCTTTAGGAGCATACGCTGCAGGCGCGATGTTGTCAAATTGATATCTTTTTTAAGGATTGACTCTAATGGTTTGTGGTCTGACTTGACTTCGATTACCTGACCATGTATGTATTCATGAAATTTCTCACAAGAGAACACTATTGCCAGTAATTCTTTATCAATTTGAGCATATCTAACTTCTGCGTCTGTCAAAGCTCGAGAAGCATAAGCGATTGGATGATTGTTTTGCATCAAACAACAACCCAATCCGTCTTTAAAGGCATCGGTTTGAATGCATAAAGGTTGTGACGCATCATAAAAGCTTAGTACGGGTGCGTTACATAGTTTAAGTTTGAGCTCAGACAGTGCTTTGTCATGATTTGCATCCGAATGGAACTCAACGTTATCTTTAAGTAGATCACGTAAGTGTTTAGCAGTGTTGTAAAAGTTACTTTTGTAAAGTAATTCAGTTACAGTTACAGTTACTTGCTTGCGAAAGTAATTCAGTTACAGTTACAGTTACTTTATTGCCAAAGTAATTGAGTTACAGTTACAGTTACTTTATGAAGTAACTGAGTTACTTTTTAAGTTACTTTCTTAAAAATGCATTACTAACAGCGTGACGAACAGATTTTTTTTTACAAAAAAATATTACTCAAACTGTTTTTATCCTTCATTACTACTACTCATTATGGAACAAAACAATTTATATTTTTTAGTTATATTAATAATAATTGAAATTATAAAAAATAATAGTTCAGATGATGCAACCACCAAACCCTTGCTCATGAAAATAAATTGAAACATTAGAAAATATCGTTTTTATTAGTTTTAACGATGTAGCATAGTGGGTGAAACCAACTAATCTGATAATAATAATTAGAAAAATATGGAAGAGCAAATATTTGTATCAGGTTATGTGGTGAAGACATTACATTAATTATTATATTATTATAATTATTAGGCCTAGTTCTGAGGACTCTACATTGACAACTGCTTATCGAGGGACATCCATTCTGATTATGTAGCAAATTAAATAAGATCTTATATTATATATGTTACTACGTAAAATGAAAACGTTCAGATAGGAATTTGCTATTGAGTATTGATAGTATACTATGCCCTGATTGAGTCATATTTGAGCTATGGATTAATAGTGTGGGGTAATACATCTAAAAAACAATTTTCATCGGATCTTTGTCATGCGAAAAATGCTGTAAGAATAATAGGAAAAACTAAGAAGCACTGTGTAGTGTCAGCTGTCAGCTTGGTTTTTGCCAAATGCCAACATAAAAAAGTGCAACAAATATTTAGGCTACTCCTGAAGGAATGAAACTAAATTCAATACAATCTACTGTTTAATCTTCTGATGGGTTTTTATTTCACTATCTTTGATTCTGCAGACACTTATTTAATTGGATGAGCAAAGCGAAGACTTCAATTTCAATGATCCCCCAAAAAACGGCATATGCGATATTGATAAAAATTTGAGGGGACCTTTAAAATCTCTTAACTTAGACTTTCCACGATTTTGAGTACAATTGATCAAATATTTCTTATCTTATGATTATAGTACTTTTACGTTTTATTTTTATATTGGCAAACGGCTACTCGATCTTAATGAAACTTTATGGGAACATTTCAAATCACTGACATTGTTTATATTATGGTTTTTGTGACATTTAAAGAAATATTTCTCATAGAAATCGTACTTTACGATTTTTTTCCGGTTCATAATACAATATTTTCGTGACATTTGGGACAATTCTGACCGAACGGGTAGGGCTACAACGTTCATATTTTACATTGACATTAAGATTATGGTGATGTAGTGCCTTTTGAAAGAAAAAGTTGAAAATGTTGGTCAAAATTCATAGAAATAAAGGTTTTAATATAAGCCTTTTACACGTGTATAATTAACAAGTAATATCAAGTAACTATAGAAAAAGTAATGAGATCCCACTTAAAAACGTAATCATTTGGGCAGAAATATTAAAAAAGCTCATCCATAACGCGAGTGGGAAAAGCGTTCGCGAAGCGGCCTAGTAGAATTTAAAGGAATTTTCTATCTATTGCAATTTTCGTTGCAACTAGCAGTTGCTTTGATTTATTGTTGTCATGTTTACCAAGACAAATTCAGCAATAGGAATGCAAGTTGAGTTAGCAGAAAAATCTCGTCCATACTAGAGGTCAAAAAAAAAATTGTTTTGGTTTTAGACGTTGTGATATTAGTTTATTTTTATATTATGAACGTAAACAAGAGGGTTTTGGCAAAAGTAACTGTTAAAAAGTAACGAAAACTGAGAAAATTACTTTTAAAAGTAATTCGTTACAGTTACGTCCCTTTAAATAAAAGTAATGAAATATTTAATTTTAATTACTCAAAAAAACTAATTACTTATAATTTCCAATTACTTCTCATTTACTTTAAAACCTGGTGTTTAGTCGACTGATCATTGAGGAATGAACTTGGCTAGGATTTTAACCATGCCCAAAAATCGCATTAGATCTTTTTAGTTTTGGGAGTTGGCATGTTGTTATAGCCTTAATACGTTTTTCATTAGGTTTGGGGACCATCCTCTGATATGACATGCCAAAATATTGAATTCCCTTACTTTGAACTGAAAACTTTGTTTCATTAAAATTTAAAACACTTTTGGGTTTCTTGCCCTTTTTTCCAAAACCTCAGGCAAGATTTTATCATGTTCAGCTTCTGAACTTGCTGAAATTAACAAATCATCAAATATGAGTGTACACCAGCAATGTCACCAAAGATGTCTTCATTTGCTTTAGAAACACCCCCGGCGCACTTGAAATACCAAATGGTAAACGCTTGAACATATAGCGGCCAAATACTGTGCTGAATGTGCAAAGTTAGAGCTTCAGCATCTATTTTTATTTGAAAAAACCCATCCTTGAGATCGAGGACAGAAAAAAACTGATTTTCCGGCCATTTTCATAGCTATATCTTCAGCAGTTGGTAACATTGATGACATTTTTATTCCCTTTATTTAACTCAATAGGATCTAGACATAACCTAAGGCCCCTTTTGGTTTTTTACAATTACCAAATTGTTCACCCAGTCAGGACCCTGTATCAACTTTTCTATTATACCTATTTTCAAGCTTATCTAGTGCTTTTTTTCACTCTGGGTTTTAACATTATTGGTATACGTCTGGGTGGATGTATTACACCCTCAGAATTGGGTTTTTAATTCTATTTGTACTCTTTTGGAAATTGACCTAACCCCTGAAAAACATCTTTATAATTTTCCAGCAACTCATTCTTAGTTAGGTTAGTTATGGATGGAAGGCTAGTTTTAACCCCCACAATTTTAGGTGAAGGCTTAACACTCCACTACACACTTATGTGCTTTTTCATCACTTGACCGACATGCATTTATCTGCTGTACGACAGTTCAATACGAGAAATTAAGTTTAGATTACACATGCTTTTAATCCTAGTATAGGTAGTGAATCTGTGTCTGCTACTACAAAACTTAATTTTACTGACTCTTTGTTGCTCTTTGAACAAAACAAGCTCAATTTGCCTTAAGGCTTAATTTTAAAGTTTCCATATAAACAGAAGGACTATCTTAGTGTCTGTCACTTTGTTGATAACCCTAGTTGGTCATGAGTTTGGAAGGAAATTACATTCACTTCTGCCCCCCGTGTCTAGTTTAAACTTGATTTTCTTAGAGTGTACTCCAATGATTGAGTCCAACTTGAAACAAGTGTTTTGACTCACTAGACAATGATCCTACAAAGAAAAATATTTTCATTGTCAGGAATTTTTGTTGTTTTTCTCTTCTTGAGAAACTGCATGCAATTCTTTTCCACTTTTCTTCTTGCCACAGACGCAAAAATGATTTGACCCTTGGCAGTGGTTACAAGTTTTCCGTATGCTGGGCACTTGCGCGAAGCATGGTTGTATCCACAGCGTCGACATTTAAATGTAGATTGGGAGACCCGGATGTGGATTGATCATGCTGTGCTGACCCCCTCCTGTTGACTCTGCTTGGCCTGGGGCTGCTGGTTGACCTTGGTTCTGCCTGTTTCAGGTTAAAGTTTTTGTGTTCCCCTTTTGTACGGACTGTACGACTTATGGACCCGCCTACTTCGTGTAGTGTTTGTACTTGATTTTTACTTTAAATTCAGATGCGCGACACAGTTTTGATACATCTAGCAAGTGATAAACTTTGATTTCACTTAGTAATCTCTCTTGTAGTTGTTTGTTGCTAATTCCAAAGATTATTCTAGCCTTAGAATGTTGTCATAGACATCTCCTAATTCACAGGTTGCTGCACAGTTTTTTTAAATCAGTCACGAACTCATCGAAGCTCATTCCCGGCTTTGTGTGACGAGAAAAAAATTATGTAAAATCAATTGGCCCTAAGTTCTTTTTTGGTAGACAATATTCGTTCAAACTTTTTTTTACAGTGTATTTATGTCACTGGGCGTCTGTTAATCCAAAACGTATTGTAAACACGAAACTGCTTTGAAACCAACGAGATTCAGAAACATGCTGACTTGAAACCTTTTCTGGTTTATCTTTATGACCGGCTGATGTCATAAAAAATGTCAAACATCTGCTTCCATCAGTCCAAGATTTAGACAAAGCAGATGCGTCCATCTGGAGTATTGGTGGCTTTCTGAATTCCCCATCTTAATTTATGGTGATGTATTAACTGACTGTTCAGTTCTAGTCTTCTTGACTTCTTGTATTTGCTTCAATTGCGAGCATACAAGTACGTACGCGTCTTGCGAGGCCATGTTTAGGTCGCTCACTCGCGCGAGGAAATTGGCATGTTTTAGGCCTAGAATCGCGTTTTCACTTAACACAAGGTTTACTAGCTTTAAAGCTTAGTTCCACTTTGACACCAAGTGTATATTTTCGCGTGGGTTATTATATTACATAATAAAGTAGCTCCACGTGAATATGATTCTAACGACAGTATTATTTATTAATAACTTGGTACAGTAAGTATGAGTGTGATTCTAAACCCGTCAAAACCATTGCGTCTCGTCTCGTGATGCCTGGTGGTTCTAGAGACGGCCGCCAGGGAGCAGCTCTTGATGGCTCGTAATTTAAACACAATTCAAATACACAACAAGGACTACGACGTCACTGAAGTGAGAAATCGTCCAGGAGTATGTATGGCACACGTTGATGCACTCAGTCGTGCACCAATCAACAACGCAGGAGAATGTAACAATGAAGTAGAGGATAAGATTGCAGGAAAAAAATGGAGTTTCTACAGGTATGAGCCTAGAAGACCAAAGGTACTGATGTTCAGTATGGAGATAAAGAATTGAAACAGAAGATCGAAGTTCTCAGGAAACCAGCGGAAGATAGGACAAAAGAAGAAAAGAATCGAACAAAGGATTTTCGCCTCGACAAAGGAAGACTGATCAAGGAGGAAACTAACGTAGATGGTGTAAAGAAGATATTGTTTGTGTTACCAAGCAGTATGCGGAAGAGGACCACGTAGTGGCCAAGATTCGAGAACACTACTGGTTTGCAGGTATGCGAAGGTACGTCAAACAGCACATCAGCCGCTGCCTTGATTGTCTTATGATTAAAGTACAAGCAGGCAAACGACCAGGGCTACTACATCCTCTCCCCCCAGGAAAAAGACCATTCGAGATAATTCACGTGACGATCCGGCAACGCGGCAGATTTGGACGAGTCGACAACCACCTCCGACGCGGACGATGGTAACGAGTATACAAACGACCCAGACGACTCCGATGTTGTCAACCCCGGAGCCCAGCTGAACGAGCGTAGATCAGATTCACCCAAACCCGGATGACGTTGAAGAAATACAGGAAAGGCCGAAACGTATAATTAAGAAACCAGAACATTTACGGAATTTTGTAATGTAATGAATTGTTTCTCAACTAGTTTCTTATGTAGTAATTATCTTTGTTATTAACATTTACCCAATTAATTTGTTTTTAAATTAGCCTTATGAAAATTTTGTATTTTTGTTCTTTGAAAATTGCTAAACTCTGTGAATTTAACGTTCAAATTGAGGTCAATTTAATGACAGGACGACCGTATGTTAGCAATTTTGTATTATGTTAGCAATTTCATATTTCATTTTCTCCCGCTCAAGTAAGTAGATGCAGTTCCAAGGGGTGACGAGGAAGCGGAAGTATGTATCTCGGTGGCAGTGACAGACTTGTAAGTGAACATGGCGTGGCATCAATAACAAAACGTAATTCAATCTTTATTATTTATATTCTCGTAGCATCCGACACTTTAACTTTTGTAAAACATGTTTGTATCCTTCAATAAATAAAAGCAAGTATGATTAACGATGAATCATGTTTATTTATAACACTATCAACACTTCCACGGCAAAACTTCTTTCACTTGTTGCACAGGTTTTACCTTTTTGTTTTATATAAAATTAGCCTAATCAGAAAGTTTTAAAAGTTAATTTATTTTGGTGCATTATGCCGGATTGAGAACGGCACTTCCCAACTCGCGACCTAAGCAAGCCTGAGCTTCCCTATACCGGACCCTCGTCGAATCATTTCTGGAAATAACATGATTCCCAGTAAGACATTACGTACGTTTCAAATGTTTATAATACAAGAATAGGTTTTGTATCACTGAGTTAAGAGATTTTTCCGTTTTTGTCAAATGCCTGTGTCTCGTCTTGTAAGGGTAAAAGATTAAAATATAAATTCAACACAGACAAGGGGAAGGTGAGACGTATTTCCAAAAATAACGCTATGCTTGCATGGTGGGAAGGAAGTGCAAGGTAAAACGCAAGGTAAAACGATTCCAATAATTATTCTGCTTCAATAGATAGAGGCTTGGAGGCTGAGTAAAGAGAGAGAGGGAAGTATCGAAAACGTATATGTAATACTCTTTTACTGATAGGTATGAAGACCTAAACCTAAGGCCTATTGTAAAAACGAAAATTATGTATTAATAGGCCTAGCCTACTTACAATTACAAAGTCAAATTTACACTATTCCAAGGGGAATTGGAATCTCGATAACGGAAGGTTGAGTTTTAGTTAAAGTAAGATAAGGTAATAAAAATCATTGTGTCTTGGGGGCCCCCCCAGGGCCCCCCCCCCTAGCGTCGTCCCTGATTTACGTACGTTAAAAGATGACATACGAATTATTGTGTGCGTGCTTGTGACGCGGCGACTACCGCGGCTCGGCGCGCAGCATGGCTTACTAGACTGTAGTGAGTGACTCATGTGATGCATGTATGTAACAACCACTGTTTTGTATTTCCAGCTAGGCCTTAGTTACATTGACAACAACAAAACTAAACGTCTGTGTCTGTGTAAAAAGTGTATCTGATGATGATTTTACATATTTATTTACTTCTAATGTAATCAAGTCAGAATCTTGCCACTTTTTTGCTGTTAGTATGAACTCATATTGTGTTATGCATTCAATGTTGTCTCAGTGATGGGCACAAGTATTTTAAAGCACTTTCATTGATGATAAACTCAGTGAATAAAATGTTACAATGACTATTAAATTTCGTTTATATACTCTTCTAAATTCAGTCATTTTTACAGCCCGTGATGATTGCTCTCAACGACTTCGACCAAGTCTTGGCGAATATGATTTTGAAGTTAACTGTTAGTTCTGTGGCTAGACTGCTAGTGATAGTCATAAAAAACAGTCTGAAGATCACAGGAACATCATACACATTGTGTTAACTAAACTAAAGAAATACACCATAGGCTCGTAGCCGAAAATAGTAATGATGAGTGAGGTTTTATAGTTGAACGAGTGAGCGTAGCGAACGTAGTGATTTCCATTCGACTTAAACGGCCCCAATTGTTTTTCTGCGTGCGTGCGTGTGTGTGTGTGTGTGTGTACGTTGAAAATCAGCCGAATCGCTGAACAGATTGCGCTAAAATTTTAAACAGACATCCGGTACGAGTTTATTGAGAACTGCTAACAAAATCAGCAAGATTCATTGCGATTTAAACCTACAAGAAATGATAAACTGAAAATTAGACTTCCAATGTTTAGAAATTATTTTAACGACAATGTTTTAGATTTTGAAAAGATATTTTTTGTTTGTTTTTCGCCTGGCCGTGAAATGCCGTGCCCATGCAAGGTCTGTCGAATGTTGGACGTCAAGGTACCCCCAAATTCCGCTCGTAGATTGAGTAAACCTTGCAATATTTTCACGTATTTCGTACTGGCTATGTTTTCTATAGTATTGTCACAGATGATAGACTACGCTGCGTTATATGCATTTCAAAACATGTTTAATAATTTTTTAAATACAATTTAGGAATTACAAAATTTTCCCGACCAGGGGATTTCTTTTTCTCTTCCTACTCGTTCTTTTCACTTTTTACTTTTTACTTTTTACTTTTTACTTTTACTTTTTACTTTTTCAACTTCTCCGTGTAAAGCGGCCTTAAGGGCGCTTTAGCCAACTAGACTTGGGAAACGCCAAAGTCGTTGTTAGACGAGTGAGCGAGTCATGTGGTGAGTACCCGGGAACATTTGCATTTATGTTTGATATTTATATTCGTATAAATAATGTTTTTTTAAGTTTAGTAGGTATATGGGCGCGTCAACTGTAAGACCAATGCGCCTCTCTAGGCTATGGTAGGTTAGGTAGGCCTAATGTAGGGGGAAGAAAGTAATGTAAACCGGGTACTCAACACATAGCTCACTCACTCGTTTAACAACGACTTTGGCGTTTCCCTAGTTTTAGCAAGAGTGAATAGTGTTATTGACTTAGTAGCTGCAGAAGGTCGCTATTGTTGAGTTTCAATGTATGTCTTTATTTAGATTGACCACCGCCAGGGGCGCTACATATGTGTTCATGGTTACAATTTCAGGTTACAAGATTACCAACATTAAAGACTAATATACAACATCTCCCTTCTTCCAAAATGTTCAAGTTTGCACACTGTCTTGTATGTAATCTCATCTACAAAATAAGACACTCAATTAAACAGATTTTACACAAACACATAATTGCTTACAAAAAATATAGCCTATGAGAAATGTTTCAGATTAATAATGTTTTTTCAGAACAGATTATAAGTAGCCTATAACCAATGTTATTATCATGTTACAAAATTACAATAAATGATTGACAATAGGATTAATGATTTATCTTACATCTACACATAGTCAGTCATCCAACGAGGCTTGGATATCAAACGTCCATGTTTTGATCTGACTTCACGTGTGGTTAGATTAGTTTGAGATTGAGCAACAGATGGTGTTGGTGATGCTACAGAAGGAGTTTCCAAATTTTCTAATGGCTTTTCTACTGGTTCAACCCAATCACAATTAGGTCTAGGTTGCCAGTCAGCCTTGTCTACACCTTCCGACTGATTAAGTAAACTGCTACGATTTCTGCGATAGACCTGACCATCAGGGTTCACTATCTCATAAGATCGTGGCAATTTACTCTCCCTAATCACCTTGGCCGGTACCCATTCATTACCCTTCCTCATTCGGATCAAATCTCCAGTTTTTAATTGTTTTAACTGTCTAGCCGTCTGATCATAATAAACTTTTGAAAGTACATTTTTCATTGCTAGCTTTTCCTTTACATTATCGATTAAATTGGGTTTTAACAAATCTGTCTTGACGGGTAACCATGTTTTTAATCTACGATCCTATTAGCCGTTGTGCTGGCCAGCCTAAGGCTCCACTGCCAGTGTTTCTGTATGTAAGCAATCCTAAATGTGGATCACTATCCATCAACAAAAGATTTTTAAGTATTCTCTTTACTGTTTGTACAGCACGTTCAGAACAACCGTTTGATTGAGCATACAGAGGGGAACTGGTTACATGTTAAAATCCCCAATCCTGAGCAAATTTCCTGAATTCTAAACTAGAATACTGTGGGCCATTGTCTGTAACAAGAGTACAAGGAATCCCATGGCGCGAAAAAATCACTTTCAAGTTTTCAATTACTGTAGAGCTTTTTGTATCAGAGAGTTGAGCTATTTCTATGTATTTGAATGGTAATCGACAACTAATACATACTTTTTGTTTGAAATTCAAACAAATCCGATCCAACCTTTTGCCATGGATGGTCTGGCACCTCATGGAGTAACAAAGGTTGCTTTACATTATTGTTACGATATTTTTGACATATAGAACAGTTGTTGACAAGGTTTTCAATATCCTTTGACATATTCGGCCAGAACAATGCATCCCTAGCACGTTCTTTACATCTTTCTATCCGAAATGCCCTTGGTACTATGATGAGATCATTTTTAAACAAATTTCTTTTCTCATAGTACTTGGTACTATGATGAATCATTTTTAAACAATAATCCCTGTTCTTCAACAATCATTTCCCTATAGTTCCAGTATGGCTTAAGACACTCTTCTACTTCATCGATTTTAGTAGGCCATCCTCTAAAATACAATTGTTTAAGTTTAGATAACACATCATCGTGTTCTGTTTCCCTTTTAAGTTCATGCAATTTGTCTGGTGATACTGAGACATTACTTAAGAGTGCTGTTTTAACCCGTGGGAATTTACGTAGAGAGAGAGAGAGCATGCTTCACCGGACTCGAAAGGCAGGACTAGCGATATTCCAATCATGATTTTTGAGCCAATAACAGCGCAGGCGAGCTATATGATTCACAGTCACCCGAGATACGTGTTACGCTGTGCACTCGCTGACTGACTGAGCGGGTCCCACTGCGCATAGACCCCGCACGAAGTTACATGAGTGAATTGTAGCTTGTTATTTCAAACACTATCACTTCGCGATTGTCTACGGTATTTTATTATACTGCACGTCTTTAATCTCTCATTCCCAATAGAATATGATTATTTTATTACACATATTATTAGGACACTATTATTCGTTATTCTGAAAATACGAGTAGGCAATTAATAAAACAACGAATAAAAACTTTAAAAAAATGTAACCTGGTACTGCGTTTGTCTTGAGCGACTTATTGTTGAATTACGAATGAAGGAAACGTGGAGACACAAGTGGAATGGTGGCATCCATGTCAAGGTGAAGATAAGCAGTGTTAGGAACTATCAAATTCAATTCATTTTGCAATCATAAGATATGTTTTGTTTCCTGCTTCTTACATTGTGGTTAATAATTTTATTATTAGTAGTATTTTCTTTTTTTTTTTTTTCAGAAAATGGGGGAAACAATTAACGTTCTGTTCAAAACGTTGCAAACATTATACAATTATCTAACTTCTCCCGAAATTGCATAATTTTACCTTACCTTACCAAACTCAAAACAGTAGGTGAAGATAATAAACAAGTGCACAGTCATTTAATCGTATCAGTCAATAAACGTAGCTGATATGCCAAAGAGACAAGTACTCGATCATAGATATAGAAAATATATCGCCACCGGTCGGGGCAGAATCGCTTTTTCAACCGCTTGCAGCCTTCAGTGTCCCATGATATATCGAAATTCTGTCTCGAAATTATGCAATTTTTGGGAGAATTTAAAGATAATTGAAATAGTGTTTGCAACTTTGACGAATGCTATTTTTTTTTGGTATTAACTTGGCTCAACCACTATGAATTATGACGTTCGATAGATGTGAATTTTGCACACCTTTTTTGCAAAATTTTGCACAACCAACTTAAATTTTTTGCCAAGCAACACAAAAAAGTTACAGCAACTTCATTTTGGCTGACCCCAAGTAATGCTAGAACAACCAAAATGGATTTTCATGTAAAAACCCTGTGCCATATTTTTGCACACTTTTTGCACAATTTTGCACAACCAATTTCGATTATTTTGGCACAGCAACACAAAAAAGTTACGACACTTCATTTTTGGCTGACCCAATTTTTAATGGTTTTCAAATAACGATTTCATGTGAAAACTTATACCATATTTTTTGCACCACTTTTTGGCACAATTTTGCACACCAAACCCTTCGATTTTTGCACAAGAAAAACACAAAAAAGTTACGCCAACTTCATTTGGTTGAGCCAAGTTAATGCTGGAACAACCAAAATTGATTTTCATGTCAAAACCATGCCAAAATTTTGCACCTTTTTGCAAAATTTTTGCACAACCAATATTGATTTTTGAACAAGAAAAACACAAAAAATTTTACGACAACTTCATTTTTGGCTGACCCAAGTTAATGTATTTCAAAATAACGAATTTTCATGTGGAAACTTATACCATATTTTTGGGCACACTTTTTGCACAATTTTGCATACCAACTTCGATTTTTGCACAAGCAACACAAAAAGTTTACGGCAAACTTCATTTTGGCTGAGCCAAGCTAATGCTCGAAAAAACCAAAATGGATTTTCATGTAAAAACCCTAGGGCCATATTTTTGCAACTTTTTGCACAATTTTGCACAACAATTTTTGATTTTTGCACTAGCAACCCAAAAAGTTAAAAACAACTTCATTTTGGCTGAGCCAGGTAAATGGTTTTTTTTAAAAAATTACGAATTTCATCTGCAAACTTATACCATATTTTTGGCACACTTTTTGCACAATGTTGCACAACCAACAACGTTTTTGCACAACCCAACACAAAAAGTTACGGCAACTTCATTTTGGCTGACCAAGTTAATGCTAGAAAAACCCAAAATGGATTTTCATGTCAAAACCTATGCCATATTTTTGCCCCACTTTTTGGCAAAATTGTGCACAAACTAACTTCGATTTTTGCACAAGCAACACAAAAAATTTACGGAAACTTCTTTTCGGCTGAGCCAAGTTAATGCTTTTCGTAAAATCACGAATTTCATGTTGCAAACTTATATCCTATTTTTGCACACTTTTTGCACAATTTTGCAAAACCAGTTTTCGATTTTTGCATAAGCAACACTGAAAACTTTACAACTTTATTTTGGCTGAGCCAAATTAATGTTTTTCGTAAAATAACGAATTTTATGTGCATATTTATACGATATTTTTGCACACTTTGAGCAAAATTTTGCACAACCAATTTTGATTTTTACATTAGCAGCACAAAAAAGTTATGACAAACTTCATTTTGACTGAGCCAAATTAATGGTTTTCGTAAAATAACGAATCAAATGTGGAAACTTTTCATATTTGGTTCATGCAAAAAACAAAAAGTTGTCTCACGTTATTTTTGGTTCGATTGACCAAAATGGTTTTCATGTTTTAATTAATGCCACTTTTTTGCACTCTTTTGCATAATTTTGAAACAACTAATTTTGATTTTAATCACAATCAAGACAAATAAATTTTTGCATCTATTGCGTTTTAGCGAGTCAAGTTGATAAAAAAAAAATAATATTTAATTTTTGAAATTCCAAATTCATATATCGAATTTTTATGTCAAAAACCTATGCCAAGTTAACACAACTATATACGACTTTTGCACAGCAACAGAGAAAACTAATAGCTACTTCATTATGGCCAGCAAAATAAAGGGGTTTTGCATAAATAACTGGTTAAATTTTAAAGAACTAAATTTAAAATTTTGTGTCAAAAACTTATGCATATTTTATTCCAACTTTTTGACAGTTGTGCATTATACTTATTTTGATATTAGCGGAAGCTCAGAAAAGAAACTAGTAGCTATTTAAATTTGGCCGGGTTAGTAAATTTTAACAAAAAGTTTAATTGAAAATAATCGAACTTTGTATCAAAACGTATGCATTATTTTTTGCACTCTTATTGCACTTTTTATTTTTTTTTGATTTCTGTACAAGGTACAGATCACGATCCTGATGTATAATTTTTATTTAGTTACCTTGTGTATGATGATATGAAATAAGGGGTTAATTTCACTAAGGGGTGAATTTGGGCAACAAGAAAAATGAAGGCAGTGGCTCAACCTCTGATCTTGAAGTTTGGAAAACGTAATCATGAAAAAGGTTAGCCACTATCTGACATTGTTTACGAATTTTTAGCTTTTACCAACTTGTTTTATTTCCTTTTAAACTACAAAATTACTTGTAAGTCCACTGATGCGATTTTTTTTTTTAAAAAACAAATTTGACTATACTCTTACGCATGAATCTTAGAAGCAAAACGGTAAAACTGCTTACACAACAACTTTTCAGTATTACAATGGGTGAAAACAATTTTAGAGTAGGTCAGGTTTAAGATCATGATGTTTTTAGGACTATACACTACTCAAAATAAAACAAAGATTACAATATTCAAAGGGTTAATCAACCTCCATCAGGTTTTTAATGAAAAGTTGAAACAAGTTGAACAATTTTCAAATATTGTAATCTTTGTTTTATTTTGAGAAGTGTATAGCCCCTAAAAACATCTTTATCTTAACTTTTCAGTAATTGCGTTATATTGAAAGTATTGTAAAGACTGACCTACTTCCCAAATTTCATTTTTAAGTAGCCATATTTTTCCTACTTTTTCTTTAGCTTTCTAGCCTTGGCGTTATAATTTGGCCAACCATGCGTGGATGTATACGGGGAGTATACGGCTTGGATGTGTTTGTGTGATTTGATGTGATGTAGGTGTTATAAGTCGAAGAAATTTCAAAAAAATCGAAAAAAAAATCGTAAAATTGCGATTTATTATGAGAAATAATTTTCCGTCGCGCTCAAAAACGTAGCAGTTCTAAGTTTAGAGTCTTCGAAGGCCTCCAGAAAATTTCATTGCAATATTGGATTTATCGGTTTAGCCGGAATCGTGTTAACAAACACACAAAAATCCAAAAAAGAAAAAAGAAAAAAAAAGAAAAACACTCCGGTTTTTTTCTCCAGTGTAGTGAAAGGGAATCATCGCTGCGCTCGCTACGCTCATCCAATGACGTCAGCGAGTGATAGCTCCGAACCGAATATTCACGATCGAGGCCGTGAACGTGAACGGTAGGTTTTTCCTTCGAGACCCCTTGTTTTAAACATTTTTTTGGGGGTGTACATCACTTATCAAGGTTTGCATAATAGTAAAACACAAATATTTCCCAATTATTGGGTAGGTACTAGGAAAACGCCAGTCGTTTTTAGACGACTGAGCGAGCGTGCGGGTCACGTGTTGAGTACCCGGTAACATTCCCTTTCCTCCCCCTATCTAAGGCTGGATCCAGCATATTTAACCCTTTATTGGTCAGTGGTGTCCATTTTTTACCACCATTTTTAAAATCAACAAATTTATTAAATCTGCCAGTTTTTCATTGTGTGTTTGTTAACACGATTTCGGCTAAAACCGATACTCCAATTGCGATAAAATTTTCTGGAGACCTTTGAAATCTCTTAAATTAGAAAATGCCACGTTTTTTAAGCGCAATCGGAAAATTATTTTCTCATAAAAAATCGGGAAATTTGTATTTTTTCGGGTTTTAAAACTTCTTCGACTTATAGCACCTACATGCTTCATTCGATTTTAATGATTTTTTCACAGAACCTTAATTTTATGAATTTAGATATTCGTGTGAAATTTGAGCGTAATCGAAAAATTATTTTTTAAGAAAAACGTATTTTACGTTTTTTTTTTTTTTTAAAACAATTCTTTGACTTCAAACACCTACATGCTTTATCTTATTGTAATGATTTTTTTTACAGAACCTTAATTTCATGAATTAATATATTCGTGTTAAATTGAGCGCAATCGAATAATTATTTCTTATGAAAAATTGCAAAATTTTACCCATTTTTACTTTTTTAAAAATTACGAATGATTAAAAAATTTATTAATATTTAATTTAATTTAATTTAATTTTAAAAAAAATATTCGGCTAGGTAATGATTTTTTCACAGAACAACAGAAATTCCGCTAACACTTGGCAGCTCAATGCACCAATTACGCTCATCCAACAACGCGCAAAGAAAAAGCGTTGCGAAGCTTCCTAGTATTAGAATGTTTTTGTGATAGTTCATTGTATATAAATAAGAAAACGCTTAAGTCCCGCCGCGTTTATGGATGAGCTTTTTGGGAAGTTTTAGTTTGCGTAGGACCACTTTTTCTTTGCAAGGTGCTTTTTAAAAGCATTGTAGGTGATTGTTGTCAAGTCTCTATTGTTACTTGTTAATTGTTATTATAAAACATCAAGAAACTCTTATTAAAACCTTTATTCCATAGATCCTAGCCAACTTTTCCAAATTTTTCTTTCAGAAAGCAATACAGCACCATTACCTTAATGTCCATGTAAAAATGAACGTTGTAGCCCCACCCGTCTGGTCAGAATCGGCCCTAATGTCACGAAAATATCGCACTAAAAATCGAAAAAAATCGTAAAAGTACGATATTCATGAGAAATGTTTCTACGATTGTACCCAAAAACGTAAATTTCAAAGGTTTTCAGAAAATTTCATCACAATTATTGGAGTATCGGTTTAGCCGGAATCGTGTTAACAAACACACAAAAATACAAACAGAAAAAACAAGAAAAACGAAATAAATTCGTACTAGGAAGCTCCGCAAACGCTTTTTTAGGCGCGTTTTTGGATGAGCGTAATTGTTTAAAAACGAAAAAATGCGTAAAATTGCGATTTTCATAAGAAATAATTATTTTATTTGCTAAAAATTCACGCGACTATTATATTTATAAAAATTTAAAGGTTCCGTGAAAAAAATTTTTGCAATCAGATAAAAAATGTCGATGTTATAAGTCGAAGAAATTTAAATAAAAAAAAACAAACGTAAAATTTGCCATTATCATGGGGAAATAAATTTTTTGATTGCGCTCTGATTTCACACGAATATATTTAAATTTATCAAATAAAGGTTCTGTAAAAAAATCATGACATTTTAAAATAATGCATGTAGGTGTTTTAAGTCAAGGAAATTTTTAAATCGAAAAAAAATCGTAAAATTGCGATTTTTCATGAGAAATAATTTTTTCGATTTACGCTTAAATTTACACGAATATATAAATTCATAAAAAAAAGGTTCTGTGAAAAACATCATTACAATTAGACAAACCGTGTAGGTATTATAAGTCGAAGAAATTTTTTAAAATCGAAACAAATCGTAAAATTGGGATTTTTATGAAATTTTTTTTCGATTGCCCCTCAAAACGTGGCAGTTCTAAGTTCAGAGATTTCGAAGGTCTCCAGAAAATTTCATCGCAATTTTGGGTATAGGTTTATCCAAAATCGTATTAAAAAATCACACAAAAATAAAAATTTAAAAACGAAAAAAATCGTAAAATTGCGAATTTCAAGAGAGATAATTTTTCGATTGATTTTTCGAACCGTGCAGACAATACACAAACTTCCGGGATGTCCCGGATATTTGTTTTTCCTGTAGTAGATTCACTTTTGAACATGTAAAATAAATGGGGGAAAATGAAAAATTCAAACAAATATAATTTGTGAAAATTGATCAAGTTTTGGATTTTTTTCAACTTCGACATCAATTTTTAATTCAAAAACAGAACTTGGTTCCTAAAAGATCAGGAAAAAAATTTAAAAAAAATAGGAAAAATCTTTTTAAAACCACGAAATTTAAATTATTATTAAGCGAGCGTTTCCATTTGACTCTGCCGGAAAAATTAGTCACTGTTTTTTTTTTGTTTTATATATATATGTCTCGCCATAACGTTCGAACGGAGGCTCGGATCGAGTTGAAAATTTTTACCATCCGCAAGCTTCGTTTTCGATTGAATGCCATTAGTTTTGTGGCAAAATCGTTTTTAAAAAGTTAAAAAGTTACATTAAAGTTAATCGAAAGTTTTTTTTTCAAACTAACCGGCGCAAAATCTGAGATAGCCAAATCATTTAGAATGTCCGTCCGGTCACGAATATGTTAATTTTATTTTGATCCAATAAGTAGTGTAGATGGAAATTACATTTTAACAAAAGTAACGTTGCCATGGCACGAAAAAACGCGCGAAGTTTTTTAATGCACTGTCACCTAGAAGTAATCAAAATACTTTCGAGGAAGCAGTCTATTATTTGTCAACAAAGAGTTTAAATAGTTTTCCCAATGAGTCAAGGTCCCCTAGATGGCGGTGGGTTTTATCCACAAAGTAAAGGATACACACGGGTTTACCCAAATACCTTGCAATAATAAATAATATTGGAAACATGGCCCTGTGGACAGCGAACGTCGCAAATTTTAAATTTTGAAAAATGTGCAATGTGGGTCTAGCTATAGCACGTGCTCGCTTATCAACCGCGTCCAACTGAGCGTTTCCTAGTAACTGTAAAAAGAAAAATGTTGGGTCCCAACATTTTGCCCTATAAAGGGTTTTTAAAGTCTTTTCTCCCAAGCCTATCATAAGTTAAAATAGACTTTAAAGGCCTTATGCCTTAAATGTTATAAGTTTGCACATAAAATTCGTTTATTTACGAAAACCATTAACTTGGCTCAGCCAAAATGAAGGCATCGGGATCTGTTTTGTGTTGCATGTGCAAAAATTGAAATTGGTTGTGCAAAATTGTGCAAAAAGTCTGTAAATATATGGTTTAAGTTTTCACATGAAATTAGTTATTAAAAAGAAACCCAATAATTGGCTCAGCCAAATGAAGTTAACGTAAATTTTTTGTGTTGCTTTTGCAAAAATCAAAATTGGGTTTTTGCCCCTTTAATTGTGCAAAAATAGTGCAAAAATAAGGTATAAGTTTTTTCCCCATGAAATTCGTTTTTTTTGAAAACCATTAACTTGGCTCACCAAAATGAAGTTGTCGTAACTTTTTGTGTTGCTTGTGCAAAAATCGAAATTGGTTTTGCAAAATTGTGCAAAAAATGTGCAAAAATATGGCATAGGTTTTCACATGAAAAACCATTTTTGGTTGTTCTAGCATTAACTGGCTCAGCCAAAATTTAAAATTGCCGTAAATTTTTTGTGTTGCTTGTGCAAAAATCGAAGTTGGTTGTGCAAAACTGGTGCAAAAAGTGTAAAAATATGGTATAAGTTTTCCACATGAAATTCGTTTTTTTGAAAACCATTTCCTTTGGCTCAGCCAAAATGAATTTTTTTAGTAACTTTTTTGGTTGCTTGTGCAAAAACAAATTTGGGTTTTGCAATATTGGGGCAAAAGTGTGCAAAAATATGGCATAGGTTCTGACAAGAAAATCCATTTTTTGGTTTTTTCGAGCATTTAAATTGGCTCAGCCAAAATAAAGGTTGCCGTAACTTTTTTTGTGTTGCTTGTGCAAAATCGAAGTTGGTTGTGCCAAATTGTGCAAAAAGTGAGCAAAAAAATATGGCATAAGATTCCACATGAAATTCGTTATTTTGAAAACTATTAACTTGGCTCAGCCAAAATGAATTGTAACTTTTTTGTGTTGCTTGTGCAAAAATCAAAATTGGTTGTGCAAAATTGTGTAAAAGTGTTGCAAAATATTTGGGATAGGTTTTGAAATGAAAATCAATTTTTGGGTTGTTCTAGCATTAACTTGGCTCAGCCAAAATGAAGTTGCCATAACTTTTTTGTGTTTTCTTGTGCAAAAATCGAAGTTGGTTGTGCAAATTGTGCAAAAAGTGTGCAAAAATATGGTAGAAGTTTCCAAAATGAAATTCGTTATTTGAAAACCATTAACTTGGCTCAGCCAAATGATGTTTTGTCGTAACTTTTTTTTGTTCTTGTGCAAAAAACAAAATTGGTTGTGCAAAATTGTGCAAAAAGTGTGCAAAATATTGCATAGGTTTTGACATGAAAATCCATTTTTGTTGTTCTAGCAATTTAAATTGGCTCAGCCCAAAATGAAGTTTTCCCGTAACTTTTTTGTGTTGCTTGTGCAAAAATCGAAGTTGGTTTTTGCAAAATTGTGCAAAAAGTGTGCCCAAAAAAATGGTATAAGTTTTCACATGAAAGTCGTTATTTTGAAAACCATTAAATTGGCTCAGCCAAATGAAGTTGTCGTAACTTTTTTGTGTTGCTTGTGCAAAAATCGAAATTGGTTGTGCAAAATTGTGCAAAAAGTGTGCAAAATTCACATCATATCGAACGTCATAATTTCATTGGTGGCTTAGCCAAGTTAATGGACCCATTTTTTTTTTACAGTTTTCCACCAAAAAAATCAAGAAATACGACAATTTTGATAAATATTAGGTATTCTTACGTATTTTCTTCTTTTTTTTTTTTTGCAGAAAACGGGGGAAACAATAAACGTTCTGTTTAAAACGTTGCAAACATTATACAATTATCTAACTTCTCCCAAAATTGCACAATTTTACCTTACCTTACCAAACTCAAAACAGTAGGTGAAGATAATAAACAAGTGCACAGTCATTAAATCGTATCAGTCAGTAAACGTAGCTGATATGCCAAAGAGACCAAGTACTAGATATAGAATAATATATGCGCCACCGGTCGGAGGCAGAATCGCATTTTTCAACCGCTTGCAGACCTTCAGTGCTCCCATGATAATATCGAAATTACTGTCCCGAAAATTATGCAATTTTGGGAGAAGTTAGATAATTGTATAGTGTTTGCAACATATGAACAGAATGCTATTTTTTTTACAGTTTTCCACCAAAAAAATCAAGAAATACGACAATTTTGATAAATTTTAGGTATTTTTAACGTATTTTCTTCTTTTTTTTTGCAGAAAACGGGGGAAACAATTAACGTTCTGTTTAAAACGTTGCAAACATTATACAATTATCTAACTTCTCCCAAAAATGCATAATTTTACCTTACCTTACCAAACTCAAAACAGTAGGTGAAGATAATAAAACAAGTGCACAGTCATTTAATCGTATCAGTCAATAAACGTAGCTGATATGCCAAAGAGACCAAGTACTCGATCATAGATATAGAATAATATATGCGCCACCGGTCGGAGGCAGAATCGCATTTTTCAACCGCTTGCAGACCTTCAGTGCTCCCATGATAATATCGAAATTACTGTCTCGAAAATTATGCAATTTTGGGAGAAGTTAGATAATTGTATAGTGTTTGCAACATATTGAACAGAATGCTAATTTTTTTACAGTTTTCCACCAAAAAAATCAAGAAATACGACAAGTTTTATAAATTTTAAGTATTTTTACGTATTTTCTTCTTTTTTTTTGCAGAAAATGGGGGAAACAATTAACGTTCTGTTCAAAACGTTGCAAACATTTAACAATTATCTAACTTCTCCCAAAATGACATATTTTTCGGACCAGTCATTTCGATGTTATCATGGGAGCGCGGAACCATTACGTTTTGGTCAAACTTTAACCTGAAAGAGAAACATCGGAAATAAAATAGATTTGAATAGATTTAAATAAATTCCCGTGTTCAATACCACATCGATACTTAAACCGTTGAGTGACTACGATACGATACTTATTGGACGAGCGAAGCGAAGACTTCAATTTCAATGATCCCCCAAAAAGCTCGTTTTTTTTTTTTCTGTTTGTTCGCTCTCTACCGGGCAAACGGCATATCCGATTTGATGAAAATTTGACGGGACCATGGAAATGAGCTGTATTGTTTTTGGGTACAATCGAAGAAATATTTCTCATGAATATCGTACTTTTACGATTTTTTCGATTTTTTATGCGATATTTTCGTGCCATTTGGGCCAATTCTGACCAAACGGGTGGGGCTACAACGTTCATATTATACATGGACATTAAGGTTATGGTAATGTAGTACATTTTGAAAGAAAAAGTTGAAAAAGTTAACCAGAATCCATAGAAATAAAGCTTTTAATATAAGTTTTTTACGGTAAATAATACCAATTGACAAGAAACAATAGGAACTTGACAACAATCACCTACAATGCGTAGGCAGCAAAACAAAGCACTTGCAAAAGTAAAGATATCCCACGCAAACTAAAAACTTTAAAAAGCTCATCCATCAACGCGGCGGGACTTTAGCGTTTTCCTAGTTATATACATCGTGAAAATTCCACAACAGGCGTTTGTCCGGTAGAGAGCAAACGAAACATAAATACACATACTATTGTACAAAATATAAACAAAACACGAGCTATTTTCTCAAGTCATATTGGAGTCTTCATTACGCAATTCCAATCATAATAATTATTTAATTATTACTCGATGAACGTAACTAGGGAAAGAAACACATCAATAATTGTTGCAAAATACAGCTGCTGTTTGAAATGGATTTGCTTTCGAATCGAAACATAGCCAATTTCCATATTGAATTGCTTGATGATGGCTTGTTGGCGGACATTTGTATCATACTATATCCGATATTGGAATCAAGATTGCACTTTTATGGAAATCAATCCAAAAATTAAAAAAATATAAATCCACACATTTTCTACATCTGCGTCATTGTAGAAGCGTAAATGATGGATTAGGAGAGAAACAAATGACGAAATAATTAAGCAATATGACAATATTTTGACTTATGAGACTGATTGAAGGAAGGTCATCAATAAAATCGTAACATATGCAATTTCTATTAAACTTAAAAAATTTAAATTTAAAAATCATATCATGGCCAAGGTTGAAAACGGAAAAATGGAAATAACACAATTTTGACAGCAACAAGGCAAGTTATCTCAAGAATGTGTGTAGGACGTCAGTGCGACGGTGCGACTGTGTGATTCACTTATTGGTGCGACCCAAAGTATTACATTACTACGCGGGAAACGGTTATCTGTGTTGGCCTCGCACAACACTCATTCAAGGTCAAATGCAAGTGCGTGTATTGAGTTCGACTCCCGCTACCGAAAAACATCACTCCGACGTCGTCATTGTAATAATATTCGGAGTTCGGACATAAGTTGAATAATTAGAATGAAAATGTCAATATCCTCATTCACCTTCCGTCAAAAAGTTCACATACTTGGTGATCCTGAGAAGGAAGGAAAACTGAACACTACACTTAGTGACCTCGAATTTTTGGTATGAGAGGGTATTTCATGTATGCATGTATTGGGTTTCTTCGGGCTTATAACAATACTATGAATATTATAATAATCAATAGATAATACGCACTATAGACATGCACGATTGATTATAAGATGCCATGTTATTGTTAATAAAAAATACTTCGAATTTCGTTTACATAATATCACACTCCCATTAATCGAGATAAATTACAAATTTAAAACCTGACAATAAGTTTGCCAGTTACAAGATAACTATAACTGTCTTGATCGAGACCATATCATTGAATGCTATACGTCTCACAAATGTATCTCAAGTGAGTGGCTCGTTATCTACTGGAGAATAGATGGTTGTTGATGTTTGCGAGAGTGATACGCGGAGTGTGAGGGGAATGGTTGTTTGACGATAAACAGAGCATCCCACATGTCTTCATTTATTTATTCTCAATATTCTTGTTAGCATCAAAGGCGCCAAGGATTTCCCCACATATTTTATTTTCACCTTCACCACCACCACCACTCGTCGTCAACATAGTCTCCCACCGAACGGGATATTCCTTTAACAAAATTTATAATGCCAAAGCAAGCGCAAGGTGAAGAAAAAAATCAATATTTTCTAACTGTTAATGAACTCAGTTAATATACCAAACATATCCAGTTCGTACACCGTCTTATGAGGTAGATGTTTGTGGTTCTAAAAAGATGATCCAATGCAACTCAAGACGATGAGTGGATGTGGTGGAATGGAGAGTAGGCCTATGTTAGATTATTACTTATAATGGCATCGAACCCGCGTCCCTTTGGTGCCATAATATGCTTATCATACCTGCGCACTATGTGTGAACCACCATGAATGGCATCTTATATTATAAATGAAATAAAATGCATGCTCGATAAATAAAATTACTTCCTAAATGATCAAGGCTGTCCGCGGCTGCGACACAGATCCGAAGCGCACGACTCCTATAAATAATACCGGTAATTAGATCGAATCCTAAATAAGATATGGAAATTTTGAATTGTTATGATCTTGATAAATCATGATCATGTCCAATACATTCAAAGAGACAGTAAGCATCTAGCTCAACTCCAAAAGTACCAAGAAATCATAATAATCTAATAGTATTAAAATTACTCGTTTAATCCTTTACAATATGACACTGACTGTACAATAATGGCCTCTCGCATAAGGATTGTTTAAAACACGCCCTAGACCCGACTTGAAACATAAAACTGCAGAGAGCGCCACCGGTCGGAGGTGTATCACATTTTTCAACCGCTTGCAGACCTTCCGTGCTCCCATGATAGCATCGAAATGGCTGAACCGAAAATTATGCAATTTTGGGAGAAGTTAGATAATTGTATAATGTTGCAACGTATTGATCAGAATGTACTTTATTAACCCATTTTCCACCAAAAAAATCAAGAAGTACGTCAAATTTTCCAAATTTCACGTATTTCTTGATTTTTTGGGCAGAAAATGGGTGAAAAAAAGTACATTCTGATCAATACGTTGCAAACATTATTCAATTATCTAACTTCTCCCAAAATTGCATAATTTTCGGTCCAGCCATTTCGATGTTATCACGGGAGCACGAAACCATTACATTTTGGTCAAATTTTAGCTTGAAAGAGACACCTTAAGAACATAGCATTCACTTGATACTGAACCTCTTGTTCTAAACTTTCATCTACATCTGTATCATTAAGAAATGCTCGAGAAAATGCATCAGCTACATGCATTTCTTTGCCTGGTTTGTAACTAACAATTAAATCATACTTTTGAATTCGCAACATCATGCGTTGCAGACGCATGGGAACTTCAGATAAAGGTTTTTTTAAACAATATTTCCAATGGCTTATGGTCAGTTTCTACATTCACTCTCTTACCGTAGACATACTGGTGAAACCTTTCACAACCGAATACAATAGCATTAAGCTCCTTCTCAATATTTGCCCAACGGCGTTGTGTATCTGTCAATGCTTTTGATGCAAATGCTATCGGTCCATTGTTCTGCATAAGTACAGCCCTACCCCATTCTGAGAAGAGTCTACTGATAAGGTAAGTGGTTGATTTGCATCAAAATACCTAAGTACAGGAGCCTGTACAACCATATCTTTAACTTTCTGATAGATTGCTTCATATGTTGCATTCCAAGTCCAATCTACATCTTTTCTAGTCAACTGACGCAGAGGTGCTATTGTGTTTGAATATCCATCCACAAACTTAGCTAGGTAATTAACCATACCAATAAATCTCTCTAAATCCTGCTTACATGTAGGACTGGGCATCTCCCTAACAGCCTTGACTTTATTTTCATCGATTTTTAAACCTTCACTAGTTATTTCATGACCTACGTAAGGCACGTTTTCTAGGCTAATTTTACATTTAGCCTTGTTTAACTTTAACCCTTTTACACGAGCCCTGTCTAATACACGTCTAGTCGGTCATCATTTTTCCTGTTTTTTGTAGGGCCCCCAAAGCCTAAAAAGATCATCGATATAATCTCGACCCCTTTCTACCCCTTCAAATTTCCCTAACAATACGATAAATGCCCCGGGGGCCCAAAACAAATCCCATAGGGGGAAAACCTTTTAAAGGCTCCCGGCCTTGTGGACTTTTTTGAAAGTACCCCAACCAAATTGCTTTCGTGATCCGTTTTATCACCCAAAAAAATCCTGAATTGGCATGGGGGGAAAACAGAAAATATTTTGCTCCTTTTAAATTTTAGTCGATTTTAAAATATTCTTTAAACAATTAATAGTCACAAATTTTTAATCTTGCACGCCCTTTTTTTTTCCCACCTTTACTGGTTCAGACAAACACTGCGCAGGGCGCTGTACCCAAAGGCCTCCGACCCCACCGGGGGACCCTTTCCCCGTGGGGAACATTGAGCTCCCTAGAGCAGTCTAGAACAGGAAATGTTACATCCTTTTTTTTCCTTCAATTTAAGACTAAAACCCTGAATTTACTAATCTGAAAATGACAAAATCTGACAGTTTGCATGAATTTTTAAAACTAAAAACTGCATTTTATTTTTTCTTCTCTAAAGTTTTTTTTGCAGTAATAATAGTGAAAAAAATAAGTTTTATTAAAACACTAGATTAACATTTTTTAAAACAAGGATTATGAAATACTACATAAAAAAACAATACAATATTTGGGGGAAAGGTCATTTGAAAATTTAAACATCCCAAAAAAAAAAGGGAAAGTTCATTTGCTCTAGTTTTTTCTCAAAAGGTTTTTTTTTTTCAGTAAGAAAATAGTAAAACAATAAATTTTATTAAAACCTAGTTTAAAAATGATTAAACAAGGATTATGAAAATACTACATAAACAAAAATTAAATTTTTGGGAAAGGAAATGTCTTTTTGACAATTACTCCCATAAAACAAAAGAATTTTCATTTGCTCTGTTTCTTCTCTTAAAGCCCTTAACATAGTTTTATATTTTACCCTTTAAAGGGCCTGGGGCCTACTTGAAACTGAAAACACTTTGTCTAAGTAAAACCCAATTTACCGCCTATGTTAAATTAACACCTTATTTTTTTAAATTTTTCACTGAAACACTTATCACTCTTAAATCGGGGATTGTTTAAATTTATAGCCTTAGGGGCAAACATAAGTATTGATGAGTTGAAACCCCACTTCATCAAAAGTCCTTTAAGTGGATGGCGTTTCATTTCCCCTTTTCTTGGTCTTTTCTGGGGAAATCAGCACCCGGCCCTGTAGATTTAACCTGCTCCCAGGGTCTTGGATCTCGCTGTTGATTTGGGGTTTCGTAGCCCTCGGCCGGTTCGTTTACGGGTTTCAGGAGGGGGTTTTTTTGTTGAGGGAACCCTCTTCACAGGGGTTTGTTTTCCCCCTTTGAAACTTGCTCCCTCGGTTTTTTGGAAAAAAACAATTTCCCTGTTTTCTCTGTAACCCTTACTGGCTCTGGATTAAATGGATTTTGTAATTTTTGGCCCTTGTCTGGTTTTGTTTGAGTAAAACTTGATCTCCCCCCCTGCAGGGTCGCTTTTCTCTTGCAAGTCTTTTTCTCATCTGCATAACTTTTTACCCCATTCCTTTTTCCCCCCTGTCGCGATCTCTTACTTCTTCGCCCATTTAGGATTTTTTTTGCGGAAAGGGTTTCGGGGTTTTGTTTATTTTCAAAATTTTTCTGTTATCGGGACTCGGGCTGGGATTTTTTTTGTCGTGCTATGGGGTTTCGAACGTACATTTTTAAAGAAACTTTTTTTAGTTTTTCCCTTCCCAAATTTCCTTTCCATAGCAGGGGGCCTTACTTCAAAAACGTTTTACAAACGATCTGTTCTGTCGCTCCACCTGGCCGTTGGCTTGGGGCCAAAATGGAGTTGTGTTTATGAAGTTCATTCCTAACTAAATTGTTTTTGGGAATTTCAGCCTCCTTGCGGATCATTGGGGACCGTTGTCACAAGGGAGTAGACAGGATTCCCATGCCCTGGCAACATCCATCAAAAAACAGGTATGATTTTCTCCTTGTGACTTCCTCATATCTCAATTTCGAAGAACCCGGCTGTAAAAATAAACTGCAAACGAAAAATTGTTTTCCCCGGGGGGGCAGAGGATTAGAAAATCAACCCCGCTAGTTTGTTCCCAGGGGGTTTTTTCTGGCAGTTGCGTTCTTAGGGACCGGGTTTTCTGGAGGATCGAATTAGAAACGATTTGGCATCCATGGCATGTTTTCACATGGTTTTTTTTACGCCCTCTGTCCTCGGGGCCCAACCAAAATTTTTTGTTCTAAATCGTTGTTTCATTGAAGTCATTCCAGGATGTCCCTTTTTAACTTTTTCCCCCCCCCGGGGGGGCTCGCTGTCTTAGCGATTTAGGTATTATAAAACGTTTTCCCGGTAGGAAAAATTTTTTTCCCCCCCGTTGCATAATTTCATCCTAAATTTGGGATTCGGTATGATCGGTTAGTTCGTCCCTTTTTTCCCCGACTGAATCTGTTGCGAACGTCGGTCAGTTTTTGGCCCCTCTCTAAAGCTCGTTCCACTTCACGTCTGACATGGCTCTCGGCGAGCCCTCCTACTACCCAGCGACGTAATAAATTTTCTCTTCGACAAAATTTTTGGGAAAGTCTCCAGTTTTCCTTGTACCAACCTTGTAAGGGAAATCACCCTGTTAGTCTTCCCCGGTTTTGTATAAAACCCTGGTTTTTGAAAGGGTTGCATCCCGTAGTCCCCAAAAGGGCCCCAATTCTAGCGCTCGGCTTTGCCCTTTGGGTGAGAAAACCCTTTTTCTAATGGCTTGTGATCGGGAATCGGGTTCAAATGTTTCCCATTATGTAAAAGTGAAACCTCTCACAGGCATAAAATAACCCTAGTGCTTCTCGCTGGGTTTTGGGGGAATACAAACTTTTTAAACTGCGATAGGGTTCAAACTGGTAACATATCACCGAGGACCCTCTGTTTGGGGACGGGAACTAGTACAGCTCCCAGCCCGGGAAAAGGGCCCTCGCGTCTGATTTTTTCCTGCCCTTTTTTTTGCTTTTTTGTCGTGGGAAACCCTGTCTCTGCTTTAGTCAATTTATGTTTGAAAAAAGTTTTAAAACCTCCTTTTATTCCGTTCCCCGGGAAAAATTTTTTCAAAACCTGCGCGTTAGTTTCCTGAGGGGTTTCCCCGAGTTTTTGGGATAAACCGGGAAATTTAATTTTGCACTGAAGTTTCAAGCCCCAAAAAAGCTACGTCCTCCTCTCTGTTTCGGGGCCCCCCTTTGAATTTCTGCCCCTGTTTAAATGCTATTTTCCCTTTTGGCCCCGGACCCCTTTTCCTGAGATGGGGTTTTGCCCCTACGAAGGCGTTTTCCCCGCTGATTTGGGATTTGCATTTCTCTCGATTCAGCGTCAGCCCCTTTTCCATGGGGGTTTTTGAGTGCACCTCTCAGTCTTTTTGCCCATTTTTTTCCCTTGCCTTTTTCCAAACCCCTTAAACCACATTTTTCAGGTTCTTTGAATAAAATTTTTCTTAAATAGCTTCAGGCCCTGGGCCTATTCGCAAAAGATTAATTTTTGTTAAATTTTCCTTTAAACCCAGGATAATATTCCATCTTTTTTTGAGACGTAGAAGCCCCTGCGATTTTTCGAGTTTTCCCCAACTTCCACTTTGGATGTGAATTTTTCCAATCACTTCCAGTTCTTCTTTTTTTCCTTTAAGCAAAAAATTTTTCTTGTTGGTTTTCTCATTTTTTGCTTTTTTATCCCACTTTTTTTTACGTTTTCCCCTTTTTGGGCTGCATCCCACTTTAAACAGCTAGCCCAGAATCAATTCAACATTAGCATTGAAACTGGGGGGCCTCCTGTAGGTTAATTTTCCCTCACGGCGATAGGGTTAGGCCTATTTGGGAAGTTTTTTTGGGACCCACTGATTTGAAATGCTACCCCCTTTCACTTTTTTCAGGGTCTGAGTCGTTTGACCGGGTGAACCCCTTTTATTGCCTTTTTTTTTGTTTTTGGGCACATAGCCCTTTTTGTCTAGGCCTATTTTGGTTTTGCACTTTGTTCAAAAGGGGCCTACCTTTTTGAAACCTTTTACACTTTTTCCCTTTTACCCAGGAAAAGTTTTTTTCACTGCTTATTGGGGTCCATTTTTTTTCCACCCTATAACAGGTCGGGTTTTTGTTTTTCCACCCCTCTGCCCCTAGGCTTGGGCCTATTTCTGTCAAAAACCCCTGGGCTTTGAAGTCTTTTTTATTCATTTTCTTGATTAAAACCCTCCTTCCATCATTTTTTGCCTGTGCTTCAGCCTCCTCAAAGCTTCGCCCCCAATTTTCCCTGAGTTTTAGTGTGAAAGGGTTTTTTGACCCTTTTCTGGGTTTTTTACCCCTTTTAAACCCTTAAAAACCCACATTTTTCAATTTTTTGGTCTCTAATGTTCTCATCTCCCCTTGTCCCCAAAAGCTGCAAACGTCGCCTGTGCTTTAGTCTGTTCCCTATTGTTCAACTCTTTCTCTAGGTTTCCGGGGGCCCCATGTTACAAAAATATGTTTCCCTATATGGAAGGGTTAACTGAGTGTGAATACCTGCCCCATGCTTTTAATGCGTCCCATACAAGCAGTTTTTTCAGGATCCCCCACAATTCGGGTGGGTTTTTCCCCAAAATGTCTTGTACCCCTTTCCCTCCGCCGACAAAGATAGGGGGGGTTTCGTTTTTGATTGTCAAAGGGTTTTTTCCCTTTTCCCTCCACAAAGAATGTGTGCGCGTTTCCCAAACCGCCCGCCACCGCGGGCCTAGGGTTTGCGCGTCTCGCTCACACAATCGAATTTTTGGAATGCCGTGAATATCTATTTCCTTAGACTTTCCCGTAATTTATACTTTATGGGAAAATTCGTTTTGTTTTTACGTATTGAAACTTTTTTTCACCCCGCGCCCGGCCACTTGAAATATTCTATTAAACAATTAATGTCACGAATTTAAATCTTGCCCGTTTTTTATTCACCCCCATACGGGTTTCAGACTACACTGCGGAGCGCTTTACCCAAAGGCACCCGACCCCCCGGTGACCTACTCCGTGTGACTTAAACTGCCTAGGGGCAGTCTAAAAACAGGATTTTTACAGTTTCCCCCTTCAATCGTGGGAATTGATAGTGTGACCGTTTTGATCCCCTTTGGGTTTAAATCCCTTGATCTAAACAAACTCTAAGTGAATTATCTTTTTTTACTTATCAGAAAAAAACGGGGTTTGACCCTTTTCGGGTTTGGTTCCCCCTGAATTTTCAATAACCTTTTATTTTTCCCATATTTTTCCAAATTTTCCTTAGCTATTTGGGTCAGGGAAACCTTTAACGGTACTTTCCGGGGGTGCTGTACCACGGGTGTTGCTTTTCCCTTTTAAAATTTCGAAATTCACCCCTAACACCCAAAACCCTTCAAATAAAATCCTGGAAATTCTGAAAAATTTTTGGTACACAAATTTTTTCCCCCTTGGGTTTTTAAGCCCCTACAAAATCTATTTTGGGGTTTCAGCAAAAGATCTTACAACCCTTTTAGGCCTAAAATTGGCAAAACTTGTTTGTCTACAATCATAAACTTTAAATGAATTTCCTTCCCTTTTTGAAACTTACATGGTAGTATTTTCCCCTATCATAGGTACTAGGCCCACCTGTATATGGGGCCCAATTTAAACCCCTACTTTTAAAAACTTGTTTCTGTGCAAATCCTAACCCTACAAATGTGGATAATGCCATAACATTTGCTTGTGCCCTTTTTCCCATTTTTAACGACACATTTTTTCCCATTTATTTTAAAATTTTCAACCACTAAATTTTAAAAGTGAGTGTGTCCATTTGTCAGTTTTCCCCAATCTTTAAACACGATTCTGGCCTTCATTTTCGTCGCTGCTACTTCATGCACTTCACTCTTTTCGGGGGTCTAGGTTTGACAAAACCGTACCAGTGAACGTTACTTTACCCTGCAAAACTTCCCAAAAGGGGTTCCCCCTTTTGCCCCTTTTAAAACATTTTCCCGTCCAAAGCTGGGGCAGGTTTTGGGGAGGAGTTTCCGTCCACCCCTTTCTTGAAAAATGAATCCAGGGCGCCCCTCGCTCGGCTTTTATTTGGTTTCTACCCCTTTCCCAAAACGGGGCGTTTTCTTCCTCCATGGGGTTTTTTTCCCTTCCCCTTCACCCAAAGCTAGGCCTGGGCCCTGGGCCCTGTGGCATGCTCGCCCTTTTTTCCCCCAAATTTTAAATCTCTTGCTTCGACCTTTTCACACTTTGACATAAAGTGATTGTTTTTTTCCCAAGGTCAAGTTTTTAATTTCTAACAACCTTTTTTTTAAACTCGCTTTACCTGAACACCACCCCTTTTTTTTGTCTTTTTATCAGACTGTCCCTGAGCTCCCCCCAAAACTCACATAAAAGCATTTTTCCAGTTTAAAATGGGAAACCCACTGTTCAATTGACTCACCTGGGACCTAATTTCTCATAAAGGGAAGTTTGACGTTCTCTTTTTAAAATTTTTTTCGAGGAGTGCAATTTTCAGTTTTTTTTTTTCCCGTATTACTTTTTTTTTCCCTTCTTGTGGGGCTTCAGATGCGAACCCCCGAAAGTTTTGAATTTATAAAAACAGCTTCCTTCCAGCCACGTGCAAGAACAAAGCGCACTTGAAAACCTATTTTCCCTTTTATAAAATTTCCCGTTTAAATTTAAAATAAATATAAAAAAGCTTGTCTAAAATTTTTTTTCCAGTTTACAGATACTTTTACCGTCAAAATTTCCCAGGGCCCCTGCGGTCAAAAAACTTGTCCATATTCCCCGATGATTAAAAATTAATTTTCAAACAAAATTTAAACCCCCATTTCGTGTGCACCATGTTGAGTTTCAATGTAGGGTCTTTATTTAGAAATTTTGGGCCACCGCCAGGGGGGCTACATATGTTTTTCATGGGGTTTCAAATTTTAGGTTTTCAGATTTCCAACATTAAAGACTAAAATTTCAAAAGCTATCATCCCCCAGTGAAAAATTTTCAATGTTTTAAATTGAAAACAATAATGTTCCTGGGAGGTGTGCTGACCCTGATAAGCCTTTGGGTTTTTTAATCGCTCTGCAATTTTTTGCTGATAATCCCTTTTTTAAAATTCCTTTGTCAGAATTATGAAGTAAATTGGGGTGAAATTTTTTTAAAGTACGAATTATACCTTTTTCAAACATCTATAAAAAAAAAACTTATTGGGGCCTTTTCCCAAAAACGATATTAAAGTGACAGAATTTACAGGAAATAGTTTAAATTTAAAGGGCTTTATGATACATACAATAAAATTTTTTTTTTTTAAAAATAAATTTGGGAAACTTTTGGGGAAAGAAAGATGTACATGACGAACGCTTACGGATTGTTAGAACCCTTTCCCCGTCATTTGTTTATAAAGGATATTCATAACAAAAATATGTCAATATGACAAATATTAGTCTTTACAAAAGAAGGCAGTCCATTGCCCTTGTACCTCCTTCTCTTTTAATCTTTATGGACGGTTAAAAATTAAGGGGGGGGGGGAAAATTTTCCCAAAATACTACAAATCGTAAAAAATATCGCCTGGGGCAAAGCAACGAGACCTCCCTTTTTTTTTTTTTCCCCCTATTCAGATTGACTTGCTGTCTATTTACATAAAAAAATTTTGGGGGGAAAAAAACCTTATTGTATGGTATCCAACCCAAAAGGTTATGTGCCTTTTTTAACAAAAGTTTACAGATTCGAATTCTCTGCTCTACAACATGGTGCATTTAAAGTAGACTCAGTCCCTATTTTTTTGCAAAACTTTGTTGACAAAATGCATTAAAATTCGCCGTTAGATTATAATGGAACATTTCGTTGTATAGGAAAAAATCAATGTGTTGGGGGAATGTAAACATTGGGCTACTACATTTATTTATTTATTTTTTTATTTTTTTTTTTAAAAAGTCTATCCTATTCCCGTTTTTAAAAACTGATTTACAAAGGAAAAAAAAACTAAATAAATCTAATTTTTCTAGATGCAGACACAACCAAAGAACTACATTTAAGTAAAATTTTTGAAAAAATTTAAAATTACAACAATTCAAATTTAAAAATTCCCAAAAATTTTATAACAAAAAAAGGTATTAAAAGGGAATTTATGAAAAAGAATTTGAATTATAAAAAAGGGGGGGGGGGAATAAAAGAAAAAAAAAAGAAAAAAAAAAAAGAAAAAAAAAGAAAAAAAAAAAAAGGAACGAAAAAAAAGAAAGAAAAAAAAGAAGAAGAAAAAAAAAAATAAAAAAAAAAAAAATGATTTTTAGACTCCCCCTCAAACGAAAAATAGGGTTTTCCAAAAAACAGGGAAAAGCAAAAAGGGGTAAACAATCTTTCGCGGAAGAAACCAAACCCAAAGCGAATCTTCATTCTTGTGTTCAACCATCTTCTTGTTTTTCAAATCTTAATAACAATTTTTGTGAAAAGACTTGAAAACTAATATATAATTTATCAATATATAATTATTTAAAAAAGTTTTAAGTCAAAAAAATGATCACGGGTGATACAGGACACCTAACTTTAAATTGCAAATTCCACCATTGGGGGGCAACCAGGGCAATCTAGGCAGAAAAATATCAATTGAAAATAAATTTGAATACATCAAAATCAAAGCAATAATGAACAAACAAAGAGAACAGCAAAATCATGAAAAAAGAACATTGAAGAAAAAATTTAAAATTACATAAAAACAGAGAAAAATGCCCCACAAATAAATAGTAAAAATTTAAATTTTTCTTTGTTCTTCGATTCATTTTCAATTGCTTCAAATTTTTCTTTTAAATTTTTACTATTTCCCCACTCAGTAAATTTGGGTTCTAATATCATAAGAAAATTTAAATTTTTAAAAAGGGTACTCCCTCTGTACAAAAATACTTTTTTTAAAGATTCGAAATTAATTTAGGAACTTTCAAAAGGTTCATTAGAATAAATTTCTATCACGATCAACAAATTTTAAAATATTGGGTAAAATACCTGAATCCCTACCTTTTTAATTTTGTATGTATTTACCATTTCGCTTGTTTCATTCCCTTTTCCCCAATCGTGAAGGGAATCAGAATGTAAAATCTTGGTCAAGGAATTGAATCAAACAGATGGTCAATTTTCTTCTGAAGTACAACATATTTGGTAAAGGTCTTACTGGCCCCAAAAACCCCCAAAAATAAACAAAATAGAGTGAATTAAGAATCTACAATAACCCAAAATTTTTCTCTGTTAAAAAACCTCTTCATTCTACTTAAAAATTTCCTATTGCCCGATGAACTTTTTTACCCTACTTTTTTATAATGTTTTTTTTAAAATTTTAAAAATTTCAAAACTAAGAAAAATCCAAGGGTATTTAAAATTTTATTTCCTAGAAAAAAAAAGGGTTTTCCATTACAATTCAACGTCAAATGAAAATCATTCCTGCTTTTTATCATTTTGCCCCTTTTGAAAAATCATAAATTTGGGTTTTCTATAATTAATTTTCAAGTTTTCCGGGGTTTTTAAAACCAATTTATCCACCTCTTTAAAAATTTTTTTGAAGACGTCCCTTTCGATCTTTTTCAACCTCCACACCTTCTAAATAAAGACAATCTCAAACATATAAAATATTTTGATTCCCCCCTTATAGTAAATATTCATCTATTTTAAAGAATAAATAAAAAGGGGGGCCCAATTTGATCCTGTGGACCCCCACAAAAAAAAAAAATTTTTGAATACTTTTGGGAAATATATTTTGCAAGATTTTATTTTTTTTTCTTTTTAAAAAATAATCCCCCAATATTGTAACAAATAAAGGAAATTAAAGTTAACCCCGGTTTTTTTGTTTTTATTAAAAGAGGTAAAAAAAAAAATTAAATGAATCAAATGCTTTTTTAAGATCAACAAAAACCTCCAACCCTTTCCCTTCCGCTTGGCAAACCCCTTTTTAATAAAAAACTGTAAATGGGAAGAAAGGGGACTTTGCGTTGAAACTTTCCTTTTCCTAAAACCATTTTGGTTTTCCCCTTAAACCTTTAATGCATCCATTCATGTAATAACCCCCCTGTGCAAAAAAAATTTTTTAATTTTTTTCCCCACAATTGGAAGAGTAAAAATAGGTCGATAAGAAATTCCTATCACTCTTTTTTTCCTTTTCCCTTATAAAAAGGTTTTTAAACCCTTTTCCAATTTCAGCTGTGTTTTTTGGGGGTCCCTACAAAAGAAATGGGGGAAAATTAAAATCGGGCCCAAAAATCCGCTTTGGGGTGCGCAATTTTTTTGGTACTATGCATGGGAAACTCTTGAAGGGGTTTTTCGGCTTTTTTTTTTAAGGCGGTTTTTAAATTTCTGAAAAAGACTTTTTTCATTTAATTTCCTTTTAATGCGGGAGATCATCTGCTTTTTTTTTCTATTTTTAAAACTTTAAACTTACCAATTTTTATTTGGAAAAATTTTACTCCCTTCACACAAAACTTTTCTGTAACCCAAAAAAACAAATGTCAGGGTTTAAATTGTAGGGGTCCCCAAATTTTCCCGTCCCCCGAGGCTATCTACACTCTTTTTTTTTACTTTGTTTCCCGTCCAAAATTAATAAACTGACCCAAAAAGAATTTTTTAAGAAATATTTAAATTTTCAAAAAAAAACTTAAATGGGTCACGCTTAAAAAACGAAAACCCGATTTAAATTTTCCTTTTTCTTTAAATTTCTTTTTATTCCCCCCACGTTAAAGGGCCTTCCCCAAAAAAATTCCCGAATTCTTTTGGGGCAAGTGGTCTCTCCTATGCAGGGGTTTTTTCCCAATTCTGCTGTTTTAAACCCTGGGGCCCCGGTTTTCCTTTAACTCTCAATTTTTAAGGGGGGTTTTGCTCCCTTTAAAAGTTTTTCCCCGGTTTACTTTAACAAAAATTTCAATTTATCATCTGAACTTTTTTTTTAAAAAAACCCCCAAAAAACCCAATTTTTGGGCCCAAAGGGACCACTTGATATATCCCTTTATTTACCTGCTTCCCAAACAAAAATTTTTTATAATTTTTTAGTATTTACAAATTTAAGAAGAAATTTTGCTTATTAATTTTTACGAAAACAATAAATTAAAATTCCCCTGATCACTTAATCCACACCCTTTTAAGACCGACTGAAAAATATTTTTCATTGTGGGTTTAAAATAAACCTGATCAATTAAATAGCTGACCTATTTTCACCCTATAAAAAGATTTTTTTAAAATTTGAAACCCCAAACCCTTTGGGTCTAGTGAGAAATTTTTGAAATGAATTTTTCTGGTAAAGTTTTTTTAATCAAAACAATTTTGAAAAACAAATTTGAAAAAAAAAATTTATTAGGGTTTTTCCCAAATTTTAAAATTTTTTTTACTTTAAAAACAAAACAATCTGAAAAAATTTTTCTAACTTTTTTTCGTGGGGGGAGCCCTTTAAAAAACTGCCCGGGACCCCGTATTCCCCCAGTTTCCCCTTTTTTTCTCAGTCCAAAGAAAAAAACCGGCAAAGTACCCTTTTAAAATTATACAAAAGCAAAAAACAACACTGGGGGGGGGAGAGGCCCAAGGGGCTGAGAGCATCAACGAAGTGGAAATTAATTTTTTGGGAAACAAGTCCATTTTGCATTAAATATAGGATTCCCCTGTGCATCAGTGGCACATGGCTTCAAACTTTTAAATTTAAATCCCTCCCTTAAATAGAAAGACCCCAAAGGGGTATGTAAGGATTTGCGTCCTATGAAACCACAGTGGGAAAAACCCCTCGCATTTATAATTTAACCCTACAGATCCCCGTACCATCTCCACAGATCTACAATTTTTCCAGGGGTCAGGGCCCCTTAAAACCAAAAAAACCTGCCCTTTTTTTTTTTTTTTTTTTTAACATTTTTTCCACTTCCCCCCCCCTTGACATTTGGAAAATTTTTTGGGTGTAGGCCCTTTTTCAACCCGAAAAGGAGATAGTTTATTTTGGGAAAAGGCCCCAAAGGGCTGGGCCTAGTTTTTCTTTAAATTCTCCCCGGCCCAGGCTCTACACCCCAAATTTTTCGATTTTTAAATTCAGATTTTTAAATTTTCCCCAGTCCCCAAAACCTGGGGGCCCCTTTGAGAAGGGGCCCCAGGCCCCAGGGCCCCCTAGGGGGGGTTCCCGCCCTAGGGTTTCCCAGACAACTCACCATTTAGGGAGGGCCCAGGGCCCTAGGCTAGATTGTAGTGTCAAACAACTGCGCCCGTTTAGCCCTTTGGGTTTTGGGCCGCCCCGCCGCTAGAATTGGTATCAAATTTTTAGGGGAAAAATGATTTGGGGCCCGAGGCAAAACGTTTGGGAGGGGCCAAAAAAGAAAAAGGGCCTGCTAGGCCTAGGCCTTTGTGGAGGCCCCATTTAATAAAAGGCCTAGGCTTGGCCCTAAAAGGGTAGCAATAGTGCAATCCAATTGGGGGGGTTGATTTTTTAAAAAAGCCTATGGGCCAAAAAACACATTTTTCAGGAGATTTAATTAAACTTTTATATCATCCGTAAAAAATTGTTTAATTTTTCCAATTTTTTTGGGTTTTTTAAATGTGTTTTTTTGATAAATTTTTTTTTTTTTTTGCTATGACATTTTGCCCCTTTGTAAAATTTTTTCCCCGAAAAAAACAACCAAAAAAAAAAGTTTTTTGGGCATTGGTTGTTTTTTTTTTAAAAAATATTTTTTTAAAAAGTACACATTTTTGTTAGGTTATTTTCCAGAAAGTTTTAATTTCGATATTATATATGATACATCTATAGTTTCCCCAAAATAAAAGCTGGGTTTGCTTTTTCCCCCCCTACTTTTAACCACCTTTAAAAGCCGAAAAAAAAAATTAAAAAAAAATGGGGCATTTTGGGTTTTTTTTTTTTGTGAGAATTCTGTTTTTTTTTTCCCAACTTTAAAAGTGTGACATAGGTTTTTTTTTTTGCAAACTTTTATTTTTGTATTATTTCCCCGTGGAAAAAAAAACGAAAATTTTTTTTTATGGTAAAGGGCCCCCCCCGGAAAAACGGTAAAATTTTTGGGGCATTGGGGTTTTTTGCCAAAAAACCCCCCAATTAGCCCAAAGGGCCCACCTTTCCCCCGCATAAATTTTTGTTTTTCAAAACAAAAGAAAGGGTGATATGGGCCCAGGCCGAGGCCTACCCGTCTGAACCCTTTGGCCCTTTCATGCTTTAAAATAAAACCTTTTTGGGCCCATGGTTTTTTTTACTACCCTTATATAATATAAAAGACATAAATCAATTAAAAAACTTAAAGTTTTGGAAATAAAATTTTCATCGCCTTTGGGGCCCCAAACGCCCACAAAGTGGCTTTTTCCCCAAAGGACCTAATGCCAAAACACAAAAAAACAGCAAAATGACAACTGGGTTTATAAATTCCCAAAATTTTTTTTATGTTTGGCCCCAAAATGAAAAAAGCATTTTTTTCCAAAAAAAGCGTAAAACTGTAAATGGGGGATTTTAATAAAAGCTTTAAAAAAGTCCTAATTTACTAATCTTTTGTAAAATTAAACCAAAACTCCATAAAGTACCAAACCCTAAACTAATAACTGGGGGCACAAAAAGAACTTGAAAAAACTTGAAAAAAGTCCTTGAAAATTTTTGGAAACCCCTTTTTTGGGATGCCCTATTCCCTATTGGCTAGTCCCTTGGGCCAAATTTGGATCCCCTCTGTAAAGACCCGTTTGGCCTTAAATTTAAAAGTAGTTGGGGGCCCGCACTGAAAAAACATATTTTTTTTTTTGGTTTTTAAACATAAAAAATTTTAATTAAAAAACCCCTTTTTTAAAAATAATTTTTTTCCAAATTAAAAACAATTTGGCCCCAAAAGTTTGGGACTGGGGGGGCCCGGAGGGGGAAAGGGGGGGAAGGGGGGGGGCTTTTTCCCCCCCCCCCTGGATTTTTAGGAAAAATAAATTTTTTAAATAGTGAATTTTCGTTTATTTTTCTATAAATTTTTTGTTTTTTTGGGGGGGGGGAAACCCAAATTCAATTTAAAAAATTTTTTATTAATAATAAAAAATAAAATTTTTTAATGATCCCATTAGATCGGGGGGGGGAGGGTTGCTAGTTTGTTTTTTTTTTATACTTTTATAATGTAAAATTTACATTTCGCAAATTTTTCCCTTTTTTGGGCCCGTCAATCCCCGCCCGTTTTTTCCCTTTATTTTATGTTATGGTTGAATTAAAGTGGGATTAATTTTTTTTTAAATAAATTTAAAAATAAAGTAACAAAAATATTGGGTTTTCTATTATTTTTTAGGCTAGTAAATTTATTAGTCGATGTAGACCTCTAAAAACGTGTTTATGTTTTATATTTTTATTCCACATTGCATTGCAACTGGAGAGAACTTACAAGTTTATGTAAGAAAAGAAAATGTGATCAAAACAGTCACATTCATTATAATTTTATGCAATTAAAATAAAGCCTTTATTTTTTAAACGTGTGTCTCATTTTCAACTCATAACCCATTTTAGTAACCGTATAAAAGTTGAGACACAATGTTTTTTTGTTTACTTTCTAGTATCTACTGCACAAAAATTACATAATTTCGGTATCGTATTCAGCCCACTACTTTTTTCTAAAACCCACCAAATGCATTCTAAAAACCTGATTTTCAAAAATTTCGCCTGCGGCGCCATTGTTGGGGGGCTCCGCCCCCCAAACCCCTCGTGCTTGCCCAACTGAACTACAAATTGTGATAGTTGCCCCCCTCTGCTAAAATTCCTGCCGGCGCCCATGGTTTGGGAATACAACAGCAATGTTTTTTTCAATATGCATGCATATTCAAAACGAGTATTTTCATTTAAAATTTGTCTTATTTATAATTTAAAGTACCGGTATTTAAAACTCTTCTACTATTTATGTCCTGCTTAAGTATGTGAAACTTTTAGAAACTTAAGATAGTTTTAGATTATTAACTACTCGAGGCCAGTAGTTAACTACTGGCACTTCAGTAGTTAACTACTGGCAATTCAGTAGTTAACTACTAGGTCCTTCAGTAGTTAACTACTTGGCCTCAGTAGTTCACTACTCAAGCCCAGTAGTTAACTACTGTGCCCTTCAGTAGTAAACTACACGCACTGAGTAGTTTTCAATAGTTTTACTACTAACTAGGAAAACGCTTAAGTCCCGCCGCGTTGTTGGATGAGCGTAATTGGTGCATTGAGCTGCCATGTGTTACGCGGATTTTCTGTTGTTCTGTGAGAAAATTATTACTAAGTCGAAGATTTTTTTAAATTAAATTAAATAAAATAAAAAATTAACTTAATTTTTTTAATAAATCGTAATTTAAAAAAAATAAAAAATCGTAAAATTGCAATTTTCATAAGAAATAATTATTCGATTGCGCTCAAATTTAACACGAGTATATTAATTCATGAAATTAAGGTTCTGTGAAAAAATCATTACAATAGGATAAAGCATGTAGGTGTTATAAGTCAAAGAATTGTTTTAAAAAAGAAAAAACCGGTAAAATTTTGATTTTCATGAGAAATAATTTTTCGATTACGCTCAAATTTCACACGAATATCTTAATTCATAAAATTAAGGTTTTGTGAAAAAATCATTACAATCGGATAAAGCGTGTAGGTGTTATAAGTTTAAGAAATTTTTAAAAAATCGAAAAAAATCGTAAAATTGCGTTTTTTATAAGAAAAAATTTCCCGATTGCGCTCAAAAACGTGGCAGTTCTAAGTTCAGAGATTTCGAAGGCCTCCATAAAATTTCATCGCAATCAAAGTATCGGTTTAGCCGGAATCGTGTTAACAAACACACAAAAATACAAAAAAAAAAAAAAAACATTCCGGATTTTTTTCTCCAGTGTAGTGAAATGGAATCTTCGCTTCGCTCGCTACGCTCATCCAAAAACTACTGAAAACTACTTGAACACCAGTAGTTTTTTTCTGTAAGGGAATGTCCCATTAAAATCCTACCAAGACTGCTTAGCAACTGTGATGTGCAATCCACACTGCCCTGGTGCAATACTGTTGAAGAACAATTTGCTAGATATCATGGACCGGGAAATGATTGAAAACATTACGTATAAACAGTGGGTGTCTGTAGATCGCTGCAATCTTGAAACATTAACTAAATCGACCGATGAATTTGTTGATGTTTTTGTGATCAGTTGATTAATTTGAAGCGACACTCTCTCATTGCAAGGCAGCAATCAGAATTTCAAACACATAAAAAAGCCAGCTGGAGAATGGGGAATTTTTTGTGATTTATGACTTTGCGGAAAATTACTCGTTTGTTTTGCAAGATGCAGCCCAAGGATACCATTGGAACAATGCCCAAGCCACAATTCATCTGTTTGTGGCATACTACAATGAGAATGGTGAGACAATACTAGAATGTCTTCGCCATGATACTGTGGCCGTTCACCTTTTTTAAACTAAGCTAATAGAATTTTTAAGAAACAATTCCCTGAAACAGTAGGCTAAATCAAATATTTTACTTTTCTGATGACTCTGAAGCCCAATATAAAAACCGAAAGAACTTTGTAAATCTTTGTCTACATAAAGAGGATTTTCATGGTATTGCTGCAGAGTGGCATTTTTCGGCCACTTCCCACGGGAAAGGTGCTTGTGATGGTTTGAGCGGAACGGTGAAGAGGCTGGAAGCACGGACAAGTCTGCAGAGAGCATACCAAGACCAAATAATGACACAAAGGCAGTTGTACGAATGGGCAATTCCAACCTTAACAAATGTGTCCTTTTTCTATTGTACCAATGAGAACCATGACACCCATGAACATCTCCTCAAAGAACGGATTTTGGCTGCTAGCACGATCTATGGCACTCAGAAATTACATTGACTTGATACCAATTTCAAACACTACTGTAGCCACAAAAATCTTTTCCTTTTCAACGCACGTTAGAGAAGAGTCTGTGTCAATTTTGGAGTGCCAAGCTTCAGTTTGAAGATGTACGTGGTTTGGGCATCGTGTGTTATTTCAACTGACGACAATAAGAAAGAGGTGACAGTAAGCTTTCTTCATTTACATGGGCCTTCATCATCGTTCTCATACCCGCAGTGCCCCTAAGTTACATACCAAAAAAATTGACCCGACAACTATGATAGGATGAGTGTATTCGACGACGAGTGTAAACATCTCGAATAGATATTAAGGTCACAAGTTGGAAACCATAATTTATTGAAATGGGGTAGGCATAACCTTTATAAACATATCTCACTGTAATGCAGCCTATGTAGGCCTACTCTATATTTATGTATCTGGGTAATTGATGAGTAGGCAAAAGATAATTTAAAGTTTGGATAACTACATTTTAAACTTTTTCCAGTATTCATTTAGCTACAGAATCTAAACCCATTGTACCCCCATCTTGAAATTTGGCACATACATAGAACTTGCATCAAAGATAAAGCTAATTTTTTTTTTTTTTTTTCAAAGATACCTTTTTGGAAATATTCAAGGTCAAAACATACGCTGTAGCACAATAGCATATGAATTGCTCAAAACCATGTTTAAAGTGATTATTATGGATAGATTTTTGCAACAGCTTCCAAATGACATATGGAAGAGCTTTCTAGGACAAATAGTTTCAGAGCTACTGCATTTATCGCTAAAGCGCGCGAACCCAAATTTGAGTTTACGGGCAATATTTGACCAGCTGTAACTCAAAAAGTATTTTTCGTAGAGACCTAAAATTTTGGATTTATGGTATTTTTGGGGGTATTAACTCCCACCCAAAAAATCATGAAAATCTGAGTCGGTGAAGTTTTTTCATCGGTTGATTTGACATGGAATGACCCATATCTATCTATCTATCTATCTATCTATCTATCCATCCATCCATCCATCCATCCACCCATCCATCCATCCATCCATCCATCCATCCATCCATCCATCCATCCATCCATCATCCATCCATCCATCCATCATCCATCCATCCATCCATCCATCCATCATCCATCCATCCATCCATCCATCCATCCATCCATCCATCAATTCATTCATTCATATTCAATTTTGGTGTAGATCTGTTAGAATTTAGGCTTATATTTAATTTAATTACTAGGAAACGCTCAGTTGGACGCGTTGATAAGCGAGCACGTGCTATAGCTAGACTCACATTGCAATTTTTTTAAACTTTAAAATTTGCGACGATCGCTGTCTACGGGGCCATGTTTCCAATATTTAAGCGAGCGAAGCGAGCGTTTCCATTTGACTCTGCCGGAAAAAATAGTCACTGGTTTTGTTTTTTTTTGTTTGTTTGTATGTCTCGCCATAACGTTCGAACGGATGCTCGGTTCGAGTTGAAATTCTGACCATCCGCAAGCTTCGTTCCCAATTGAATGCCATTAGTTTTGTGGCAAAATCGTTCAAAAAGTTAAAATGTTACAATTAATCGAAAGTTTTTTTTCAAACTAAACGGCAACAAAATCTGAGATGGTCAAATCATTTAGAATGTCCGTCCGGTCACGAATATGTTAATTTTAGTTTGATCCGATAAGTAGTGTAGATGGATATTACATTATAACAAAAGTATCGTTACCATGGCAACGTAAAGTCGCACGAGAATTCTGGGCACTATATGCACTGAAACCTAGAAGTAATCAAAATTCAAAATACTATCGAGGAAGCAGTGTATTATTTGTTACCAAAGAGTTAAATAGTTTTCCCAAGGAAATGATGTCAAGGTCCTCTAGATGGCGGTGGATTTTATCCGCAAATAATAAACTAGGAAACGCTCAGTTGGACGCGTTGATAAGCGAGCACGTGCTATAGCTAGACCCACATTGCACATTTTTTTAAATTTAAAAATTTGCGACGTTCGCTGTCCACAGGGCCATGTTTCCAATATTATTTATTATTGCCAAGGTATTTGGGTAAACCTGTGTGTAAGTAAACCTTTACTTTGTGGATGAAATCCACCGCCATCTAGAGGACCTTGACTCCTTGGGAAAACTATTTAAACTCTTTGTTGACAAATAATAGACTGCTTCCTCGAAAGTATTTTGATTTCTTCTAGGTGGCAGTGCATTAGAAACTTCGCGCGTCTTTTCGTTGCCATGGCAACGTTCCTTTTGTTATAATGTAATTTCCATCTACACTACTTATCGGATCAAAATAAAATTAACATATTCGTGACCGGACGGACATTCTAAATGATTTGGCTATCTCAGATTTTGTCGCCGTTTAGTTTGAAAAAAAAACTTTCGATTAACTTTAATGTAACTTTTTAACTTTTTGAACGATTTTGCCACAAAACTAATGGCATTCAATCGAGAACAAAGCTTGCGGATGGTCAAAATTTCAACTCGATCCGAGCCTCCGTTCGAACGTTATTGCGAGACATACAAACAAACAAAAAAAAAAAAACAAAAAACAAAAAAAACAAAACCAGTGACTAATTTTTCCGGCAGAGTCAAATGGAAACGCTCGCTTCGCTCGCTTAATAATATTGGAAACATGGCGCCGTGGACAGCGAACGTCGCAAATTTTAAAATTTAAAAAATTTGCAATGTGGGTCTAGCTATAGCACGTGCTCGCTTATCGTTACCTTGAAATTGATGTTTCATTTAATAGCGTGTCACTCAGCCATGCTAAACCATGCTGCGCGCCTAGCTCCACATCGTCAGACGCGGCAGCCGCGTCACACGCACGTACACAATTATTCGTATAACAGTCATTTTTGAACGTACGTCAATACAATTTTGCAGGTATACTCAGCACAATATGAACGTCATGTTTTATAGGAGATACATATGAAAAATGTTACAATTTTAGCTGCAAAACATCAAAATACAATTAATTTTGATAATATATTTATATAACTCAATCGGATTCATACCTATTATGGCTTCAGTATAATATATAACATTAAACTTGCTATGTATATTGATTGTGCATACAGTTAGCTTGAAATAGACGTGTTTCATTTAATTGTTAGTTGTATATAGCATCCACAAATTGAGTTTTAGTGAAAAACTGTAATCGCCGCCATTTTCAAGATGGCCGCTAACGCGCCAAGCGGATTTTGGCGGACCCGAAGTATGTTTCATAAAACAACATTCTTGAATGATCCTGAAAAAATCAGTTTTCTCCTAATTTTGTCCGGGTTCAAATCTAAAATCATACCATTAATTACTTTTGTTAAGGTAAGGCCAAAATTTTGTCTAATATACCTAGGTTATTAGCCTATCATAGACCAGAGTGGCGAATTATGACGTGACAGTTGACACGTCCAACTAAACTAAACTCAAAAGTATCATGACACATGACTTGCTCACTCGTCTAACAACGACTGGCGTTTTCCTAGGCTAGTTGGCTATAAGGCGTCCTTTATACTCGGATTGTGGGAGACCTGTGTTAGGACAATGGTCGGGAAAGATTTTGTAATTTCTGGATTGTACTAAAAACAATTTTTAACGTGTTTTGAAATTAATACAATACTATGGAAAACATAGCCAGTACGAAACACGAATAAACATTGAAATCTTTACTCAATCTCCGAGAGGATTTTTGGGTAACCTTGAGCGTGGAATATTTGGTACACCTTGGTCACCGCATGACATTCAAAATATTAAGATTCGATAAAAATATTTTTTTCAGAACAAAAGTATTGTCGTTATTATAAATCCTACACATTTTAGCTTATATGTTCAATTTATTATTTCTTGTAGGTTTTAATCGCAACGGATTTCGCTCATTTTGTTAACAGTGCTCAGTTAACTGGTAACGGATGTCTGCTTGAAATTTCAGCTCAATCTGTTGGACGGCCGTTTGGCATCGAACAAACATTTTACAAATATTGTCACAACGCGAGACGCGTTCACTCGTCTAACAAGGAAAACGTCAAAGTCGTTGTTAGTCAAGTGAGCGAGTCATGTGTTGAGTACTCGGTAACTTTCCATTTCTAGGCTGGATCCAGCTTGGGTTTTTTCACCCTAGCCTATCATAGGCTAGAGTGACGTATTATTGCCTTACAGTTGACGCGCTCTTGTACAAACTAATTTCAAAACCCTATCAAATACCTTATATTTCAATCAATTTAATGCTTATGTTCACGTGGACTTAACACATGACTCGCTCACTCAGCAAACAACGACTTTCGCGATTTCCTTGTGTAGAGTTGGCTAAGGCGCCTGTGAACCAGGAATGTGGGATACCTGGGTTCAAACAACAGTCGTATCGGATGTTTTTATTTCTGAATTGTATTTTAAAAAATTAGAACATGTTTTGAAATAAATTTACAGTACTATGGAACTCATTTCCATAACGAAATACGAGTAAAGAATACAAAGTTTACTCAATCACCCAGTGCAATTTGTGAGTACCTTGAGCGAGAAAAATTCGGTACACCTGGGTCACAGCAGTACATTTACCGCCTGCGTATTCTATTGTCCTTTATTCATCTACACCAATTAACAAGACAATGGTAATGATTTCAAAATTCTCAATCACTCAGCTTAAAAAAACTAGAGGTAATTCTAACTATCATATATCAAGATGACAAGACTTATCACCCAATACGTGTCAGTCAAGCTGCTCGCTAAGTACCGGGTGTGCTTTGTATTATATAACTGGTAAACTTCACTGAGCCACCCTGGAAGAGACGCTATTAGCAGTTACGTCACGGTAACTGGCTGCCCTTAGCAACGGTGAATTTGACTCTATTTGCTTTATATTATTACACCTGTTTTATTTATTCATGGTACAAATATAGGCAATAATAAACAAACACGTTCCCGTTTGGACAAATACAGGAATATTTTTTAGCCACATAGCTTGATCATATAGCACAAACATGATATATATTGAAGAGAAATTATAACATTGACGGGATGTTTCGTCGCGTCGTAATGGTGAATAATTTACATTATTCTTGATTTCCCGACGTAGCGTCATCACTGTGGATGACATTTTCAAGGGACTGCTGTTCTTTCGTTTGTTTGCCTCTGTTGCAAACGTTCACTTCTTCTTGGAACTGCCAGGATGGCGGTGGACGGCTCTATTTGTTGTTGTTGTTGTGGTGGTTGAGGTGGTTGTGGAGGTGGTGGTAGTGGTGTAGGTTGGTCTTGTGGATGAAGATGCTGTTGATGCTGTTGAACCTACACCACCACCACCACCTCCACAACCACCTCAACCACCACCACAACAACAACAAATAGAGCCGTCCACCGCCATCCTGGCAGTTCCAAGAAGAAGTGAACGTTTGCAACAGAGGCAAACAAACGAAAGAACAGCAGTCTTTTGAAAATGTCATCCACAGTGATGATGCTACGTCGGGAAATCAAGAATAATGTAAATTATTCACCATTACGACGCGACGAAACATCCCGTCAATTTTATAATTTCTCTTCAATTATATCGGGTCGCGAAAGTATAACTTGTGAAATGATATATATTAGTAATTTATTGCGTTAGTTTACCTATGATTTGATTATAAAACTTCTAGAAGCCTTAAAAAATTGTTTGTCTATGCTTTAAACATATTCTTAAATATGCAAACATAACCTTTAACTGGGCCTGATCAATTCAATGCAAAAATTGCAATCATATGTGATCTTCGTTGAAATAGTGTTACATTCATTAGGGGAAAATACGCGATTGTAAACAGTTTGAAGATACCTCTAAGAGACCTCGTCAAAACTATTACTACTTGTGTTTAGTTAGAAGGAAAACTTGGCGTTGCTATGCGTTGCCATGATCAATGACGTCACACTAATATAGACTGTGGTCTAGTGGTCTAATGTAACTTCTGTTTGCAGATTGAAAGTAATCAAGAGCTGCATTCCAAGATGGCCGACAACATGGAATCAAAGAAGTTGCAAGTGGATTTTTATAAAGGAATAAATAGTTTTGAACCTGAAAAGTTTTGTCGAATAATCAACGCCAAAAATGCAAAAATTGCTGTAATTGTATTAGTTTTCATTTTTATTGTGTGCAGAGGATTTAGTCTTTTGGGAGATGGTAAGTAAATAGATAGATAGATAGATAGATAGACGTCTTAATTGCCCAGGCGGGATTAAGGCCAGCTAGATCTTTTCTTCCATCTAACCTTTGACGCCGGCGATACAGAGCTTTCGTTGATTGGCTGTCAAATCCACAATTCTTTACATAATCAAATAATTGTTTTTGCGTTATGTTAATAAAGAACCAATTGATTCGATTTTTAATTTAAATTTTTTACCAAAGCATATTTAATATAATGCAGTTTTTTAGACTATAGGCTACTAGCACCTACGTCACAAATTGAGGGGAATGAGGGGTATTCTCCGCTTAGAGCCCAACTGATGGACAAGCAACCATCGTTTCGCAAGTGGACGCCTGCTGAACGTCGCACAACTTATCACCGCTCTACTTTTACCCTATTCATTTTTGGGGAAAAAATTTAAAGAGGAATAATATTAGCAAATATATCATTCCTTCTAATAGCGATCTTTTTTGTTTTTTAAAACAGACGTTAACGTGTTCTATCGATGTGCGTATTAAAATAACAATTAAACTGTTACTTTTTTTTTTATGAAATTAAATAAACAACTTAAATTGACAAAAACCTAGTGATCGGATTTTGAACAAGATCTCTTTCAAAAAATTCATCGGACTGTTTAGACAAGAAATAATAAACTTTCTAGATAGAAAGTGCCAGAACAAAATTTATAGCATAGGGTAATATGCATGGTATGTGTTTTCATCTAAAATACGCGCTTTTGACGTGCGGATGAGCCGTGAAAAACTGCACGCAAATGCTGTAAAATTTCGTTCAGTGCATTTTCTATCGAGAAAGTTAACTTATTTCTTTTCTTATTATTTTGGATGCATATTTAGAGACAATTCTTGTTGAAATCCGATCATAGTTTTTTATCAATTGAAGTTGAGAAGACTTAAAGTTGTTTGATAAATTTGTCATTTACAATGCGAAACCCTTGTTATAACAAGCTAACGGTTCTGTTAAAAAAATCGAGATAATCGCCATTAGATGAAATGATATGTTTGCTAAATATTATTACTCTTAAGTTTTGTCCAAATAATGAATAGAATAAAAGTTAGAGCGTGATCTTTGTTGAGCCGTTCACCAGGCGTCAACTTGCGAAATGAGGCTGCTTGTCCCATCAGTTCGATTCGCGGCCACTTGCCGGCGAGCTGTGACGTCACGTGAGGCTTCCCTTATGTCGCAAGCGTAGCGCCGCGCCAGAGCTCTCTCTCTCGGCTATCTTGGTCGCTAGAGGCGGAGAGGGAACGCCCCTACCATTCAAGAAAATCGGCACTTCCGTGATTCTGTACATGTGTGTGTCTGTACGTCGAAAATCAGCCGAATTGTTGAATAGATTACGCTGAAATTTTAAACAGACATCCGGTACGAGTTTACTGAGAACTGCTAACAAAATCAGCTAGATCAATTGCGATTTAAAGTTTAAACCTACAAGAAATAATAAATCTAAAAATAGGCCAGGAATGTGTACGAATTATTTTAACGACAATGGTTTTGTTTTTGAAAAAAATATTTGTTGTTTGTTATTTTTCTGGCTGTGAAATGCAGTGCCCAAGGTGTATCGATTCTTGCACGCTCAAGGTACTCCCAAATTTCGCTCGGAGATTGAGTAAACCTATCAATCAATATTCACACGTATTTTGTACTGGCTAAGTTTTCCATTGTATTTTCACAGATGATAGACTACGTTGCGTTATATGCATTTCAAAACATTCTTAATAATAATTTTTAAAATATAATCCAGAAATTACAAAATCTATCTCGATCAGGGGATTGAACCCAGGTCTCCCACATTTCGGGTACGAGGGCGCCTTAGCCAACTAGGTTAGGAAAACGCCAAAGTCGTTGATGGACGAGTGAGCGAGACATCTGTTGAGTACCCGGGAACATTTGGCATTAAAGTTTGATTATTATATTTGTATAAATTATAGGGTTTTGAAGTTTAGTTGGTATAAGGGGAAGTCAATTAAAAGGCCATAATGCGCCAATCTAGCCTATGATAAGTGAGGGATGCCTTATGTAGGGCGAAGAAAGAGAATGTGACCGGGTACTCAACACTGGTCACTTACTCGTTTAACAACGAATTTGGCGTTTATCTAGATTTAATTTTAATATTTCACCCTGGGAATTAAATCTGCTTTAATATTGAGTACTTATAGAACATGTCTTCTGGTGCAATGAATGCCCCTCTTTAGGTATACTAGGTACTAGGTAGGCCTATGTTGCTGCGGACAGGACAGCTAGAAAGAAGGGATATATACGAGGGCTGTTTAAGAGGATCAATCCCTTCCATCCCCATTAACGACCGAGGAAAACCTCGGGAAAAAACCGTCAGTCAGGATTTCCGGTCACGACGGGATTCGAACCCGGGAAGCGCTTAGCTCTCGAACCAACACTGTCGGTATTTCCAGTGAAGACCCTCGCTATAAGAAAATACCGATGGCGATAACGAGTGCCTCTTGTTGCTTACGATTTTATGTTTGTATGGGAAAATAACACCCATTCAACAATTGAAATGGCAACAAGATGAAACCTAGTCTTATGAATTTTAGGTATATTATGGATAATGGCTATATTATTACGACGCTGGCTAACCTGTCCCGTCGCGAGATTGGTCAACTACATTAAAAGTAACTGACTAGGGACACAGAGTCACTTTATTTATTTTATTTTATTTATTATTTATTTAACGTCTATCCTATTCAGTTATAAAAACTGATTTACAAAGGAGGACAACTAAATAAATCTAATTACATAGATGCAGAAACTACAATAAACTACATTTAAGTACATATTTGAAATTGTAGCATTACAACAACAATGCATTTAAACACAACAATTTTGTTAACAAATAAAAATGATATTAAATGTATTTAATGAATGAATCAAATATAAAAAAGGGTGGGTACTATAGGGTACCTTCTAAATCTATTCCTTGTGTAGAGATCGGAACAATAATGTAGGTAAGTTTGTTTTATATCAAACTGTTGTATTTATGAACGAATCCATGAGAAGTGATGACTAAAGGGCCATTCACAACTAACTTAGTAGCTAACTTAGCCTCTAACTTAAAGGTTTGTCTTACGGAAAACAACATGTCTGTTCATGACCAAACTTATAGTCCTTTGCATAACACTCCAAAAAGGCATGACCGGTATAAAATTTGGGACAAAGGATGACATATATCAAATTAAAGCTTACGACGAGCACTTTTCAATAAACCATGATACACATCTGGCAAATCCAGCTTTCTATGTCAAAACCGAAGTCAAAGGTCAAATTTAAAATATTTAAAATAATTTTTAATTAAGTAACAGAAAATGTTTGAATCCTTTAATAAACATTTTTAGAAAGAAAAATGTTCGAAAATTTAAAAAAAAAATACAAATATAACCCACTTGACCTTTTTGACCTTGATTGTGGTCGATTTCCTCAACTTGGTCAAATTGCGCAATTTCTGTCGATTTATTGAACTATATTCATTATATACACGTACTTACTTGTAAATACTTTACATCAAAGAGTTCTTATCATTATCACACTGTTTGTATGGTATTAATTCAAAATGGTGGTCAAAGGTCATTAGGTAAGGACCATCAAACTTCGCCGAATTTCTTAAATAATACTTGTGGGTACTCTAAAGACGTAGAATTTTAAAAGCAATTTGAATTAGAAAAGTAAATTGTGGAAATATTGTACTCGCGTTAATACCTATTTATTTTGTCTACAATGTCTTGTCAAGGCAAAAATTCTACTCCTGCGGGCACTAACACGAATTCCCAGCCGCTGGAGGCGTTTTCGTCATATCTGTTTTTCTGTCGATGCCTGAAGAAGAACATGCATGAAGAACGAAAACAACGAACTATCTACGTTCTGGATTTCCTATTTGAGATGGTGGAAATACTACTTACTACGTTTGGTACGAAGCACCCGAGAAGGACATTGGATTATGCATCTGTCTGCAATACGTGATAAATTGCCATTTTGCTTTGCATACGATAAAGTTAATTATGCAAGATACCTACCTGTGTACTATCTAGATATGTTACAACTGCCTGAGAACCATCCTGAACTGCATGCACATTTCATGTCTGCTGAGTTTTCAGTTCAACTTGGCGATTCAAATCCGTTCTCCAGAATCCCGGTCGACCAGACATTGAGGAAACAGTAAATAAAGACACGCAAACCGACGTGGTACAAATGGATTTAGTCTCAAACCTAAAGCTATTCAAAAACGAGTATAAATCGTCATGTCTACGTAAACTACGAGAGGTTTGCTCTAGAAAACGCGTAGGATTTTAGCACCAGGATCTTCAAAACGCCAGAATCATAGATGACGAAAATGACGTACGTTCTGTCTGCTATCTGTTGGGTAACGAGTGGATTAATTTATTTCGATTGGATTTGGGAGATACTGGATTTATATAAGTCTATCTACCGGAACCAAAGCAACATCAAAAGCATGCGATCTATTGAATGCTCAAGTAGTGGGTGATGATGCTTACACCACTTTTAAGGATATATGTTTTGTTGAAAACGCTCCATCTCAAGCTTTTTATGAGCCACTTAAAAGGAAATTTTTGCAGACATTTACATCATTAAACAAAACACTGAAGACAACAAAGGCTGGAAAACAAATAGAATTTAAAGCAGACAGGAAACTTTTTGGGCGAATAATTATGATAGCTGAATGTCGTCAGTTGAAGACGTATTGGCACATCCACTGGGACCTCTTCCATGGTCTCTAGCAGCACCAGATGGCACTGTACGAAAGACAAATAAGTCGGTTCTTGGCATTGAGATCGAAAAGATCACTGCACCTGCTGAGATTATGGATGATCCAAAAGTGTGTTTAATCAATGCCATGAGTAAAGTACTAGCTGGTAACCATAACGACAAAACGTTTGGTGAGGTTTCGTATTACATATAACCATCAGTATTAGGAGAAGCATTTGGATGCCAAAGGATGGACGTAGTTTTCGACGTCTACAGAGAGACTTCGATTAAAAACTCGGAGCGGCAGCAAAGAGAAGGAAATATTAACTCCCTTGAAGTGCAGGATGTGACCTCTGGACACTGCATAAGGAACTGGCGAGGCTTTCTGCAAAACCCTAAAGACAAATCCAAGCTTTATAAGTTTATGTATGAATATTGGAAGTCAGATCAACATTAAAATACACTTGGTGATAGAACATAATATGTCACATGTGAAGTAAAGTGCATATCAATTACTAGTGATGAATGGAAACTGTGTCCAGAACTGATTTCTTTATATGAAGAAGCAGACACTCTTATTCTTCTTAAGGCCAAGCATACAATCAGTGAATGGGTTTAAATCATCAGTGATTGTTTTAGCTGACATCAATGTCTTAGTTCCAAGCATTTGGGCTTCTTTCAGAATAGGTATAGCAATGTTTTTAAAAAGAGGCACCAGAAATCGAGCACAATATGCTGATGTATCAATACTAGCAAGTTCGTTGGGATTCGAAATATGCAACGCCCTCCCTGGCCTCCATGCACTATATGGTTTTAGCTCGGTGAGGCCCTTCAGTGGTAAAGGAGAAAAGATAGCTTTGAATACCATGAAAAAACATTCACATTCTGTGTCGAGATAAGCAAGCTGGGTCATGACTGGAGAGTTTCTAACGATATAAATATAAAACTCGAGGATTTTGTCTGTAAACTGTACTGTTTGACTACGTCACTATCAAGCGTCAACCAGCTGCGCTACAAGTATTATAGGAGTAAGTGTGGAGAGAATAAGTCTGATTCGTTACCACCTTGTAACGACTGCCTACTGCTTCACATCCTGCGAGCGAACTACCAAACAGCGGTATGGATACGTTGCTTGGAAGCCAATCCTGATGTTCCTGATCCAAGTGGCTATGGATGGAAAACCATTGCAGAAGGATATCTGAGCATGGAGTGCATGGTTGGAACTCCAGCACCTATGGCCGTCATGAATCTCCTAGCCTGCAACTGTTCCCGTATTTGCAAGATGCTGACCTGCGAGTGTTTGGCTCAACTGAAGTGTACCCATGCTTGTAAGCTAAAAGATAGTTCGAATGTCGGCACCCAGCATGGAAATTCAAGTGATTCAAAAGTTGATGGATCCTACGATTTGGACAGTAACTGCTAAGGTAAAAAATCATATCACACTATATCATATCGTCTTATCTGAACATGATCATGTTTGTTCTAGAAATGCATTTATTTTGTTACAGCAGCAGACCAATTCCGAAATACCCGGAACGTTGAAGACTAACAAATATATTCAGTTATTTCATAATTAGCTAAGAAGAAATACGTTTTATTAAGACTATGGCGTACTTCTATTATTCACTATTGTTAAATTATTATTACAATTTAAATTCTACGTCTTTAGAGTACCCACAAGTAATATTTTAGTAATAAGACGGATTTTGACGATCCTTACCTATTGACCTTTGACCGCCATTTTGAATGGATACCATATAAACAGTGTAATAACGATTATAACTCTTAAATATAAAGAATTTACAAGTAAGTACGTGTATATAATGAATATAGTCCAAGAAATCGACAGAAATGAAGCAATTTGACCAAGTTGAGAAAATCGACCCTAATCAAGGTCAAAAAAGGTCAAGTGGGTAATGTTTATTTTTTTATATAAATTTGTAACATTTATCTTCCTAAAAATGTTTATTGCAAGTTTCAAACATTTTTTGTTACTTCATTAAAAATTAATTAAAATATTACAAATCTGACCTTTGACCTCGGTTTTGACACAGAAAGCTGGATTTTCCAGAGGTATATCATGGTTTTTAGAAAAGTGCTCGTTGTAAGCTTTCATTTGATGTAAGTCATCCTTTGTCCCAAATTTTATACCGTCATTCTCGTTATGCAAAGGACTATTAGCCTTTAACTTACACTTATCAGCAACCGAAAGTTTGCAAACTCCAAACTTTTACTTAGCAGCTAACTTAACATTAAGCTTTTCACCAATCAGAGAGAGACTCGAGGCGACAATTTCCGGTCATATCCGATTGAAAACGTAAACAAATAGCAAAAATGGATCCCAATGAACATCAGCAATTGTTCGATGAAAAGCTATTGAACGAATTCATGAAAAGGCCACTACTATATGTAAAATCTTCGTCTTTATACAAAGATAAGAATATAAAAGAAAACATATGGATATCGATTGGGGCAGAAATTGCGGGCACTAGGCCTAGCCCCCAGCTAGGGCTAGGCCATGTGAGGTTATGTAGGGTTTACGTCACGTTGTCTTAAATAAATACATTTATTATTTTAACCATCAATTATTGTTTAATAAACTGTACAGTGTATAGTCAATCAATTCTATTATGCTCCCTAAATAGGGCTAGGCTAGGCCTACTTACTGAATGCTGAATGTTATTGTATGTCAAGCATTGGCGCGATAAAAGTTAACACTGCAAATCTGTTTTGTGATTGGTTTAAAATCATCTATCATGCACAGCCATCTAAAGTTAGAGGCTACGGTTTGCAATATCCCGTATGCAATAACTTTGCATTGTTTCTGTTTGTTCAATACCATGCTGCACAAGCTAAAACCATATCAAACAATCCAGTAAAGTACTTTATTGCATTAAAAAAGCATAAATTAAAACGCCAAACTGCCATCTTGAATGTGTGTGATTGACGCTTCAATTTGGTACACTCGCGCCTGTGCGGAGGTATTGGAGACTGCGTATCTAGCCTACTATAGGTGTTAAGATATCTATGAGTTAGCGGCCTAAATATCTATCATGAACAGCCACCTAAAGTTAGAGGCTAAGTTAGCTGTTAAGTTAGAGGCCTAAGTGATTATGAATGAGCCTTAACACTGATTTGATGTAGTTTATTTACTTATCTTTTGCCAAAGATAGAAGAAACCAATTTGAAACCGTTGAATATAACGCCCCCACCCCTTTGTACGACACTTTCCTATCCCGGATTTTAATTATTTATACTGAAGGAAACTGGAAAAAGTAGAAGAAAATCGGTTGAACGAAACGGTTCAATCTTCGTCTGGAATTTTGACGTTGAACAAACCGATTGTGTAATTTCCCAATCATATGCTTTTAATACGTAAGTACTTGCAATTTGTATCTAAAAAGGGCCATCAAATTTCAACTTGCAACCTTCACGTGGTTTGGCCCGTGATTAGGGGAGTTCTTCTCCCTAAAACTAATGGCGAGCTCTGGGTCGTCGTCGGGGAACTTTCCCCTTCCATTTGACTACCTCCCCGACGGCGACGACGACAGCACGGACGGAGACGACCACGAAGTCGGGGAACCCCTGCCCTCCCCATACGCTTGTCCAAGTTGCATAAATATGAGACGTTAAGCAATATCCAATCAATCTGAGGTAAAAAATATTATTTTTAATTCTACGTGATATTGTTTTGGAGAGAATATGAAGTAAAGCAATCATGTTGGGCGCAGCCAGGATTTTTTCAAATGGGTGGGCAACGTGATTCAACACTCTTCTTATTCTAGAATCTAGAGTAATGGGACTCGGGGGCGAGAGTCCCCAATGAGGCCCGTAGGGCGTTTAAAAAAATATTATAATACTTCTTAACAGAATTTGTGTTGTTAAACTAGGCCGCTTCGCGAACGCTTTTTTTAGACGCGTTCATGGATGAGCTTTTAAAGTTTTTAGTATGCTTGGAATCTCTTTACTTCTTCAAGTTCCATTGCAAAAAATTTTTGTTAAATAAGGATTATTTTTATTAAGTAGTTCTAATTATTATGGAAATAACAATTAAAAGAATGTTAAATATTTGGAGGCCCGAAGACTTGCTTTTTGTACGCATTGTAGGTGATTGTTGTCAAGTTTCAACAGTTACTTGTTAATTTGTATACATTTAGAAAATCTTATATTAAAACCTTTATTTCTCTAGATTCTGGCACACTTTTTCAACTTTTTCTTTCGAAAGGTACAACATCACCATTACGATAATGTCCATGTAAAATATGAACGTTGTATCCCTACTAGTTTGGTCAGAATCGGCCAAAATGTCACGAAAATATCGCATTAAAATTGGAAAACAATCGTAAAAGTACGATATTCAAGAGAAATATTTCTTCGATTGTACCCAAAAACGTGGCAGGTCTAAGTTGCGAGATTTTGAAGGGTCTCTCGAATATATATATATATTTTGAGTAGTGTATAGTCCAAAAAAACATCATGATCTTAAACCAGACCTACTCTAAAATTGTTTCACCTTTGTAATATCGCATATGCCGTTTGACCGGTGGAGAGCGGAAAAAAACAAAACAAAAACACTTGAGGTAATTTTTTTGGGGGTCCGTGAAATTGAAGTCTTCGCTTCGATCATCCAAAGAGGTTATGAATAACTTACATTCAAATACAATTATCATGGTGTAAGGAGCGTCCGCGAGTGAATAGAATACCCCCAAATAGCCCCGCAGGGCGTTTTTTTTTCAATAATATTTAACCAAATTTGATTTGCTTAAATAGGTTATGAAAAATTTAAATTCAAACACATTTTTACCCTGGTTGTGAGGAGGTCCGTGAACGAATAGAACACCTCAAATGGCCCGCAGTGCGTTTTTTTCACCACTTCTAATCAGATTTTGGGTTGTTAATATAGGTTTTGCGTTATTAAAATAAGCTCTATGAATAAATTTAAATGAAACATTTACTCTGGTGCATAATTTATAATTTTCCCTAACATCCAGCCTCCAGGAGAGGGGGGTGGGGGGGTGGGGCTTTCTCCGTTTTCCGTTCCCCCCTTCCGACGCCCATGAAAGCAACGGAAATTTGCATTTCTAGGTTTTATATGGAATGCTATTGCCCGAGCTTATTGAAGCGCAATTTGCAAAGAGACTCGTGCTCGGTGAGATCAAAGAATCCACGTACATAACATCGTCCTTGCACAAGTTGCAGCATCTGTGGCCAAGATACTCTTACAACAACCAAAACGAGCAAAGAAATCAAGAAAGCAAAGCCTTCTCTAAAACCGCTATATAATATGCATTAATATCGGCAATTACATATTTTAATAGAGGCAGAATACTTCAAGAGTAGGACGAAAACGTCCTATACCTTATACCTACTAGTGTTATAGAATAAGTTACAGTTATAGAAATGAAGGATTCCCGAAAGAAAACGTCATTACCATACTAGTTGTAGGCCTACTATAGTTATTGAAATAGAAAGTAATATTTTCTTTATCTGGCATGGCTGGAATATTAAATAATACTATTGATTTTATACCATCCACAATCACATTCTGGGTAAAAATCAATCAATCAAGGGTAGGACGGTTATTTTCTTCACACTTGAGTTTTTGTACATGCAGTACAAAAAGTTGTGTTTTAGTGTACCAATAGATGTTTACAAAGAATATTATGCTAAATTCCTAATTCTGACTTTACTCTTGATCATTATTATCAATCATTGAGTAACTTATAGAACATTACTCAATGTTATTATAGATTTATAGCTGCTAAATACCCAGTACAAATAAAACGTCAGGAAATCAGTGCTAGTCCGTTCTCCACTCTCCAGCTCGCTAGCCGAATCATTTTCAATATTGTCTGGAGTCTCGACATAATGTGTCGTCCCAAAGGACAAGGTCGCGGGCCGGCTGCGTCACTGCCTCACTCCAAGCACACAAGCTTCTGCGTTGCCATGGATATACGAGATGAGAAATATTATGTCAAGCCACACGTTACTCAAACGGAGGCCTTTGCCGGATGAGGAGAGAGATTTGATTTGATTTGATTTGATTGTCGTCTTTATTGATGGCGGGATTAAGGCCTGTTAAGCCTTCTCTTCCATCCAACCACTTCCTAATTACAACAAATCACGACATTACAGGATTATATAAAATAATGATTTTTTTTAAAAATACTATGATCACACAAGTTAAATGTGCAATTTAAGAGCTAAAAATAATGTTAACATCATACTAAAATAACTAAAACAAACTTAATTATGAAAAAATACATTAAGAGTAACATTATTGCAAAGTTAAAATTTTCTAGGGATATGGTAATGTTATGCAAATTGTGGCTTTAAATCTATTTATGTAAATCTACAATAGCTTAAGAAACATTCATTCATCCATTCACACAAAAGTACACAATTAATATGGCTTTAGCCATTGTGTGCAGAAATACAAAGTGAGCAGGAACTGAGGAGTGAGGAGAGAGAGAGAGCGAAAGATTGATTGTTTGATTGATTGATTAAAGTTTTAAAAGGCCATGGGGCCTTTTCTTACATCTAACCAGCTAAATAACCATACAAATGAATATAATACGACAATTTTTCACAACATATATGTTCCATCATTCAATTTCATCATAACCTTATTATAAGTATATATACATTTGAGATTATGTTTTTTTTTTTTTTTTAATGTCAAATCTTCTGTGAGGACATATTTCTACACTAACTTGAACAACAAATCTACGAGTCAGTGCTTTCACTTCGCTTACGCAATAGGGAATATTCCACTTCCGCCAAATACTGTACGAATAGATTTTTTAGAAGAAGTATTTCGTCCCGATTACAAATATGTACTTTGTTTTTCCGTGAAATAATAATCCAGTGATTTATAGCCGTTTTAAAAGCAGCACTTTTTTAAAGCGGCAAAAACGACTGTGACGTCAGAACTGTGTTGATCCAACGCCGTCTGGATAAACATACATCCAGACCAAAGATGTTGGAATAGTATTATAGTAGGATCGAGATATACATAAAGACGGCGGTGTTTAAAACAAAGCAGCGCCTAGCGTAGCCTACAGTAATGTAAACAGATGGCGGACATTTTACATTTAACGCCTAGCCAGAAAACGAGAAAAGTTGACATTGCAATCAAAAAACAAAACTGAAACAGTCCTAGGTCTAGGCCTAGACGTAGAAAATTATATATAATACAACAGTCTAGGCCAATCGTTCCTGTAGGATATAGGCATTGGTATGTGAAAACTAAAATTACTCACTTGACAAGCCCTAGGCTTAACTTGCCAACCCTAGGCCTGCACGTTCATGTTCTGACACACATCCCGCACAAAAACCTTACTTTGATGACTAATTAAAGCCTATTGTAGGTAAAGAATACCATGATAGTCCTAGGCTATGCAAAACTTCAAGACAAAATGCTCGTTATTCTTTATCACAATGATCTCGCGAAATCTCCTGTCACATACGAAAAAAGAAAAACAAAAGGCGGTGAAAATGTACATCCCTGTGGAGTTGTTTGTGTTGAGCGGATGGGCGAGCACCGCCGTCTGTATGTAAATATATACAAATATACGTACATTTAGTTTCCAATTGGCCTTGACTCAACACAGTTATGACGTAGTACCGTCCAAAGATGGCGCACGCTCGTTTTTGGCGCGCAAACTGGGGGTCCAATTTACTTCTTGTTTAAATTACACAAAAAACATTTTTTTTTAATAAATAAAAGTGCAGTGACTATTAAGACATGAATAAGAATTAAAATAAAATATAAAATATTAAGTGGAATATTCCCTATTACATAATCAATAAATAGTGATAGCATACATTTATGAGAAGAAAGAATGACGCCTTCAAACACTTGAACCCAGTTTATACACTAATCTAACAATCATACTAAACAATAAATGACAGAATGATTGATTGATTGATTGATTAGCGTCTTTATTTACGGCGGGATTAAGGCCTGTTAGGCCTTCTCTCATCCAACCATTTTACATTTTAAGGATACAATACAAAGATACAGATACAGATACAAAGTAAGATACAAACAAATTGAAATGAAATAAGCAATAGTAATAGTAAGATACAAATTAAATTAAAACATTACGTACTAGGAATACAGCATGCATATGTAGTACAAGCCTATTTTAATAACAGAGTTCAATAACATACACAAATTAATAAATTGGATACCTACAAAATTTAATAACATAGTTCAATAACATAAGAAAAAAAAAACAAATTTGATACCTACATAAAATGTATGAGTTTTATAAAATATTATACATTTAAATAGTATGTAGTTACCAACAGATAGGTACTATCGGTATGGCATAAGTAGATAACTTTTTAGAAAATAAAGAAAAAGAAAAATCATTCATTCATCCATTCACACAAAACTTACAAAATATGCTGCTGTTTGCTACAGTGTGGCAGAAATTGCAAGATATTCAGAGAGCAGGAACAGGTGGTGGAGGTGATGTGCATTAATCAATCATTGACAACGGTTGTAGCGGCTGTGGTAATGGCTGCTAATTATGCTTATTCAAATAAAATTGGTATGCATTTCGTTTGAATAGCCCGGACAGCTAATACACTAGAATCAATTGGAAAAATTTCAAACTTTGTGCCCTTGCTTGTACTTGTTTTTTCTGAACAAATTGAATGAATGAATTCTGAATTCAAAACAATGTTGGCAAGTTTGTAAAATTACTTTTTCACCCCTAAAACGAGTTGTTAAGGGATGACGTGCGTAGCTTGCTAAATGCACTCCACTTTTCGTAATTATTGTCCTAGGAACATAATTTATAAAAAAGATAAACGATGCTTACTTTACACATTAAAAAAGATTGTTGACATACCCCGACATAACCCTAAAGCGAGTTGTTAAGGGATGATGTGCGTAGCTTGCTTAATACACACCACTTTTCGTAAATATTGACAGGCGCGTAGGAAGGGGGGGGAGGGTAATGGGAGGAATTGACTCCCCCCCCACTTTTCACGCTGACCCCCTCACTTCTGTAGTAAATATGCACATACAAGTAAACAATTCAACAATCACTTAGGTAAAACGAATATGTTTGCCTGTATGTTTCGTCATTACATAAAATAGTAGGTTGAAATTTACTAAAATGGGCCACTTCACGTTCATTTTTTTAGTTTTTAGATCGCAGATATTGCTGTAAAACATCGTTTGCAGAGTCTGAGTGCAGTTAAAACATGACGAAATAACTGTAGTATAGGGTAAAAAAAAAAATTCGTTTTCAGCAAAACGGTCTCCGGGGACTGGGGCTGTGCCCCAGACCCCAGCTGCCGCCCTCAAAACCTGCTGATGGATTTGACCCCCCCCCCCCACTTTTCAAAACGTTCCTACGCGCCTGAATATCGTCCAAGGAACACGATTTAAAAAGATAAACGATGCTTACCTTACACATTAAATAAGATAGTTGACATACCCCGACATAGCACTGGGTCGTCGTCGGGGAACCCCTTCCCTTTGACTACCTCTTCGACGCCGACGACATGACAACGCGGACGGATGATGACACAGACGAAGACGACCACGACGAGGGGAAACACCTGCCCATCCCCATACGCTTGTGGCTGGTTCTGACAAGCACAGGCCTGTCCACCCCTTGTCCCTCCGCGTCTCCCCTTACGTTCAACCCTTGGAAAGAAGTATACATGGTGGGAACTCACACTTATAAAAATTGTTTATCTTGGAGGCGCGAATAATCTTGTCTGTTGAAGCGCCCTAAACCTACTAAACTACTAGTCCTAAAACAAGTTGTTAAGGAATGATGTGCGTAGCTTGCTAAATACACTCCACTTTTCGTAATTATTGTCCTAGGAACACGATTAAAAAGATAAACGATGCTTACCTTACACATTAAACTAGGAAAACGCTAAAGTCCCGCCGCGTTGATGGATGAGCTTTTTAAAGTTTTTAGTTTGCGTGGATATCTTTACTTTTGCAAGTGCTTTGTTTTGTTGCCTACGCATTGTAGTGATGTTGTCAAGTTTCTATTGTTTATTGTCAATTTTTATTATTTGCCGTAAAAAACTTATATTAAAAGCTTTATTTCTATGAATTCTGGCTAATTTTTCCAACTTTTTCTTTCAAAAGGTACTACATCACCATAACCTTAATGTCCATGTATAATATGAACGTTGTAGCCCCACCCGTTTGGTCAGAATTGGCCCAAATGGCACGAAAATATCGCACAAAAAAATCGAAAAAAATCGTAAAAGTACGATATTCATGAGAAATATTTCTTCGATTGTACCCAAAATCAATACACCTCTAAGTTCAGAGATTTCGAAGGTCCTGTCAAATTTTCATCAAGATCGGATATGCCGTTTGCCTGGGAGAGAGTTAACAAACAGACAAAAAAAAAAAAAAAAAAAAAAAACACCCGAGCTAAATTTTTTGGGGGGTCAGTGAAATTGAAGTCTTCGCTTCGCTCATCCAAAAATATAGTTGACATATTGATTGTGCGCATCACATTTTTAACCCCTCAATGTTAAATGTTCATGAACGAGGCGACATCCCGCAAACTTGTACAAACTGTATACATTGTTTATCTTAATCGAAGTTTTTGGATGAGCAAAGCGAGACTTCAATTTCACTGACCCCCAAAAAATTTAACTCTTTTTTTCTTTTTTTCTGTTTGTTCGCTCTTTACTGGGCAAACGGCATATGCGATTTTGATGCAAATTTGAGGGGACCTTCGAAATCTCTGAACTTAGAGCTGTATTGTTTTTGGGTACTAGGCCGCTTCGCGAACGTTTTTTCCAGTTGCTTTGATGGATAAGATTTTTTTTTAAATATTTCTGTCCAATGATTACGTTGTGGAATCTCCTAACTTTTTCTATAGTTACTTGATATTACTTGTTCATTATGAACCTGTAACAGGCTTATGTTAAAACCTTTATTTCTATGAATTTTGAGCATATTTTTCATTTTTTTCTTTCAAGAGGCACTACATCACCATAATCTTTATGTCAATGTAAAATATGAACGTTGTAGCCCCACCCGTTTGGTCAAAATCAGCCCAAATATCACGAAAATATCGTATTTAAAACCGTAGAAAAAATCGTAAAAGTACGATTTCTATAAGAAATATTTTTTCAAATGTCTCTAAAATCATAACATATATGATTTCAGTGATTTTAAACGTTCCTATAAAGTTTCATCAATATCGGAGTAGCCGTTTGCCAAATATCACGAAAATATCGCACTAAAAATCGAAAAAAATCGTAAAAGTACGATATTTATGAGAAATATTTTTCGATTGTACCCAAAAACAATACAGCTCTAAGTTCAGAGATTTCGAAGGTCCCCTCCAATTTTCATCAAGATCGCATATGCCGTTTGCCCGGTAGAGAGCGAACAAACAGACACAATAAAACAACAAAAACAAAACACCCGAGCTATTTTTCTTGGGGTAACGTAAGTAAAAAACAAACAAAAAACACACAAAGTCAAATTGAAGTCTTCGCTTCGCTCATCCAACAATCGAAGAAATATTTCTCATGAATATCGTGCTTTTACGATTTTTTTTCGATTTTTAGTGCGATATTTTCGTGACATTTGGGCCGATTCTGACCAAACGGGAAGGTCTACAACGTTCTTATTTTACATGGGCATTAAGGTTATGGTGATGTATTGCTTTTTAAAAAAAAAAAAGTTAAAAAAGTTAGCCAGAATCCATAAAATAAAGGTTTTAATATGAGTTTTTTTTAGGTTTATAATTGGATGAGTGAAGCGAAGACTTCAATTTCACTGACCCCCAAAAAAAATTAGCTCGGTGTTTTTTATTTTTTCTGTCTGTTTGTTTGCACGATCCGGGCCAAACGGCATGCGATCTTGATGAAAATTGGAAAACTTCCGCCGGTACAAAGTTAGTGTTTGTACCGGCGGAAGTAAAAAATCGTACCGTGCAAGATATTAACGGGAAACAAATTAGAGTTATAGCCAGGAGTATGTGTTACAAATAGAAACAAAAATGAGCCTTCTAACACAAAAATTATGAGCAGAAAGCTGTGCCGTGTATACGTCAAAAATTTCACTATAATCGTCTATATTGGGCGTACCGCTCAACCGAAAAATAAATCAAAAATAGTTAAGGCAATGTCAGATGATCATAATTGATACACTTTGTCCGATGTTTCGTTAAACTAATATTTAGGATAATGTTAATTGGGTCCATGGATTCCCCTTAAGTAAAAGGTTGAAATATTTAACAACGAGATTTAAGGTTGCACAGGAGTAGCTATGCAGTGTCCCAGCATATCAGTTAGAACTCGGCCCACAATTGCCATACCGGCATAATTTTTTTTTAACTCTATTCACGACGAAATTTACTAGGACTTATGTTTTGTCGATTTTCGAAATAGCCTAGTTCCACGCGGTATGGGACTTCAATGTTAATCGTTGAAAGTGCGCCGATTTCGTGTTAAAAGCGGGCAACATGACTTTTCTTATAGGTAATTTTACGCTGAATTCGAAAACCAATGTTGCCCAACAGTGACTTAAAAACTTCAACCCTTAAATCCCATTTCTTTGGGCAAATGTGTCGAATTTGTAGACATTTAGGGGATCCTAGTTGGTGAACGTAATTTTGAAGATAAAAATTATTTGAAAATTGATTTTTGTCACAAATCAAATGTCTGAGAGTATGGTTAGTCCAAAATTTGAGCTTAACTGGTTAAACTGGTTTGAAATTAAGTTCAAACACAAAGAATAGCTGATACGTAGGTCGTTTTATTAACATTTAACACTGTACAACATAGCATTGATATGATAGGCTGTTAATACTCGCTGAGCAGTTAACGTACACTCAGTTGAATAAGGTGCAAAAGAAAAATCGAAAATTCCTTAAAAACTCTTCTTGTAGGAGAATTTTTAATTCTAGTTGGTGATAGTTACTCTCGGACTCTCGCCGCTACTAGTCCGGGGACTATCCGCAAATTTGAGGTCGAACCTATAGGACAAATTGCAACAGAAGCGAATTTGGTATCATTGGATTTAAAAAAAACACTTAATAACCCATAAAGAATCCCCTAAAATCCCCATATGGTGAGGGGGTCTAATCATCCCCTAAATGAAAATGTAATAAAATTTAATTTAAAAAAATGTACTTTTAAAACTTAGTAAGCATAGTATGCAATCAAAGATTATTTAAGGGTCTTCTAAATAAAAAATATTTCAATTGTTCAAAATTAATTTTGTGGTCAGCAGAGGTCAATGAAGGTCAAACTTTGTATTTTTTCAGTATAATTTATTAAACGTTTTTCTATTGGCACAATAATGTTTGATGATTGACTTATTGTTGTAAATATTTAGTAAATAGGCCATACTTGTTAAGGTATAAGTCAATCATTGCAGAAAAAGGTTATTATTTCAATCTGTAGGGCCATAAACCTTCAAACATGTTGTCAAAAATATGTTTACTTACGTTTAAGCGTACAACAATCATGTTATGTAGTTATATTATTCGCCGATAGGGGTTTCTCACGTAGTTCGCATCGCAGCTAAAAAATTGGTATGTACCTTGATCAAAACCCACACATTAAAATCCTTATTGAAGGTTTTGTCATGGATTTCATATATTCGGCAAAATGTTAGATAAAGACTCAAAATATAGTCATTGGATTTGTTATTTCAACCAAATTCACACAATAAAGTAGTAGGTAATGAGGTTGTCTACTAGAAGATTTTAATTCACAAAACCTATTACCTAAGTGCCCGCTATAGGTCGCTGTACACTCAGGTACCTCGGGAAAAAAACACGATTTTGGCGTTTTTAAGGTGTTTCCAAGCCGCCATGAAACGTGAAATGAACTTTAAATACGTCATAATAATCAGATCATAATCATAATCAAAGCTATTTAGGTACCTGACAACTCATACCAATTTTGGTTGGGATGAGAACATTCCTTCCGAATTAAAAATGGGATGAAAAATTATCAATATCACTTTCTGTTACTCCTCTGCTAGGCGACTATGAAGGCCTACGCCCTATACGGTGTAGCATAACAAAATCCATATCAATTGGCTTTCGATTAAACGTCGTGTTCCTCCATATTCTATTGTGAGAAGCTGTTTTGACAATGATAATACTTCAGCCTCTGAGCCGTGTAATAAAGCCAAAACAGCTAAAAAAAATGAGTAATCGAAGTTTGATTCGATTCAATATTGCTTAACGTCTCATATTTATGCACTTTGGCTAATCGAGACGATGAGTGGTGATAGATGAGGATGAAGTTTGAACAGAAGGGAGGAGGGGAAACCCGGTACCGGCACGTAGCCTTCTCCTTTCGAAAAGTACCAAGGGGACCAACGGCTTAACGTCCCATCCGACAGGACGGTGTAACTTTGACAGTCATGAAGTTCCTTCACTAACTCGGACTGCCGAGCAGACGTAGAGGAGAACGAAGCCGTTACATTAGCTCTCGAACCCTCCATCTGCTCTAACCAACGGTATACGTGAGTTTCAGGACAGAGTGGTCACCCACTCTCCCCCTAACCACGCCCGAAGACTGCTTTACTTCGGTGTTCGAGTGGGAACCGGTTAAAGTCGATCGATGAAGTGAACTACCCTATCAAAACAACAATTTCTTTAACATTAAATAACTTAAAACACCTTAAAATAATATTTTTTATCTATATTATCATCATCTAGTATTATTTAAAATGGTATTCAACACAACTTCATCAATTTATGTATTTTATACAAAGTAAATAATAATATTGTTCTGTTCTAAATGCGCGTGTTGTATTTTGACTCCAGTAGTATATCATGCTAGGCACAATCATAAAACTAAATATTATACAATAATCGATGTATAAATAATTCTAGCACTTGAGTAAGAAATGGTGAAAGGATGTAGCAAGCTACCAGCGTCCACCTCGAACTTATATTATTTACAAATAAATAGTAGTTGCGTACATCTGCAGAATATGGCTGTGTATTACGACAAAGAAACATTGGCTGATTGATTTGCAAGTGTAAACAGCGCCCGCATTGCAAACAATGAGCTTTTACGCTCGTTTTTTCTTAGCGTCCCTCAAACGCCCCGCGTCTGTCTGCAGGAGTATTCATCTGAGCCGCCGCAAAACGGTGGACTCGAGTGGCATGAGCGCAGCGTGTTCGCGTAGCATGCAAGAGGTACCCGGTTCGAGACCTGGCCTGTGCGGTTTTTTTTCCTTTTGTTTTTCCGGAAATAATAATTATTTATATCTTTATCCGTGATAGATTCAATTTTTGTAATCTTTTCGTGGAAGTTACTCTTTTCTTTTCTTTTTATATTTTATGTATATTTGCCACAGCCTCTGTTGGTAATCTCTTGGTAAGAACAGGTGGATTTGAAAGTGGTCTCATCTAGGCCTAATTTAGCAAATGTACCAAGGCCCCAAGCATGTCTTGCAATCTCCCGTGCACGCTCGTAGATTTATAGATGAAATGGAATAAATAAATAATATAAACAAAATATAAATATAAATAAATGAACAATAAGTACGTTCACATAATTGACTACTAGTCTACCGCCTAATCTATTTGGTTTACAAATTAGAGCAGCAGATAACTAAATATTGATATGAATGCTGAGCCGCGAGCAGAATAGGCATTGAAGGTGTAGGCACACCCACCCCTGTATCTCGTCATCGACAGACGACTACAGCGTGCGACGTCACGGCGCTGTTGCCGTAATTCTTGTAATCGCTCGGCCGTACGAGTTGAAGTTGGACCAAACATCTCAAATATCTCGAAAACGAACCCCGTTTGACCACATTTTCAAAAGCAAATAATGTTCGTCGTGAAATTATCTACATTTTGCACGTAAATTTATTAATATTCATTAACAGGTCACGATGTTACGCAACGATATGCGATGAAAGTGTAGGTTTTTGTCCATCTACAATGCATAAGATAGGAATTCCAGCGCATTTCAAAACGCAATAGATAAAAAACTAGTACCGTTAGGCCCAAAAGTTTTTTTGCTATAGTCACAAGCTCAATCTCATCTTGCAGTTCCTGGAATCTGAAGGATATCTATTACATGAGCAGTTATCATCGATCGACTTTAACGACCTCGGCTAACCGCTGGAAGTTTGATGACGCAGCTTGTATGTTTTGGGCAAATTAATCCCAATGAAAGTTTAATCGAAGTTCAGACGTGTGGTATGAGCAGTAGCATATTAAATGATTCCAAAATGCCGCCTGTAATGAGCGTACGACTCTGTGGTTTCATAGACCTAATGGCAGACAAAGCAAAATACCACCTCAAATTATATGGAAATCAATCCGGAAATTAACAAATCCATCTCAGCGTGGTTGTTTCCAGGTCAAATAAATTGAGAAACCACCTGATATGTTTACTTTTCTTTCGTCGCGAAGTACAGAAGAACAATAAAATAATAAATATGGCGACAATGCAATGGCATGGCTAGTAAGTAAGTTGCACTTACGATGCAAGATTCAACCATTATTTGTCCCAGGATTTTGCGTGGAAAGATACACTCAGTTCTTCAAAGAATAAGAAAAATCTTTGTAATAGAATCAAAACCGAGATGAAAAATATATATTAATTTATTTGTACCGTCAACAAATGGGTGACGATTGTGGTTGTGAAACGTATCTTATGCCAAAAAAAACGAGTGGAGACAAAAATTAATGACACGACGAGATCCCAACGAAAGGTCCATCATGCACTAGCAGTTCAGTCAGCCCGATAATGTCAATGGTCAAAGATAGGAGGCATGAGATGATTAAAAACTTCTAAACGCAGGTCACTTGAAATAAGTGAAAGAGCATTGAGTGCATTCCAAAATCAGTCAACACATGCATTCATTCACCTATTAGTAGGAGGATATATTTCAGAAAATGAGTCGATCGAAAATATTAACTCTGTGTCAAGATGTAGTGTTTGCGTTAACTTAAGGTGAGTTTAGACACCTAGGCATGTGGGCTTAGGTTGTACCGGTATTCTCCACCAAGAAACGCATTCTAAGCAACTTGTAATTAATTTCTTTTGCGACGCAGGAAACATCATCATCTGTTACAAAGACATGAATTGACAATGAACTGGCAATGATGCCATTCAAGTTCAACATGTCGATGAAGCCACAGGGGCTGTGATGTCTAACATCTAACATAAGGCAAATTCGTGTATTTCTCTGCATACAACATAGACTTCATTTGTAGTGGGGTAATGCACAAAATGGCTAAATGGCAACGGATGGGGTTCGTGTCACTTTGAGCCTTTGGATTACATCATGTAATCCACATACATACGATGTACATACGATGTAATCGGTAAATTTTGGAGGCGTATCGAGACTTCCAATGTAAATTATTTATATTGAACACACTAAAATCAATAAGATCATGTACTTCGTTAAAAAGCAAATACTCACTAAAGTTAAGAAAATAACGTTAAGAAGTTTTTTAAAAAGTTGCATGCAAATTTAGACATACAATTTTGTGTGTGTGTGTAGGCGGTGGAGGCAACGAGGAGGAAAAAAAATGATTTTTGGTTTAGCACACCGAAGTTAGTAAGATCAACTTTTAAGTTGCAAATGTTTGTAAACTAAAATTTTTGTTGGGGTAAGGGGGCCGGGGTAGGGGTAGTGGGGGGCTAAATTCTTCGAATGTCCGGGCAACATGTTTTTTTTGTTTCAGCACACCAAAGCTAGTCAAATCGCGTTCAAGTACGAACAAAAATGGATGTTAATGTCAAAATTTTGTTGTTGGAGGGGGAGGGGGTAAAGATGGGGGGGGGGGGTTAGAGCCATCGGACATCGGGAAACATCTTTTTTGGGAAATTTTAGCACCCCAAAAGTTATCAGATCGGTTCGAGTACAAAAAAAAAATGGGTCAAAACTTTTTGTTTTGGGGGTGGTGGTGGGGGGGGGGGGGGGGGGGTGGTAAGGGGGGGTTGACCCATCGGACGTCTGGAAACGGGGTTTTGGGTTTTTAGCCACCCCAAAGTTAAAAAGATCCGTTCTAATTTGTTTTTAAAACACCCGTTTGGCAAACCCACATGTTTAAACCCAGGCTAAATTGTATTTTTTTTAACCCCTTTTTGATTCCCCTGGCAGAGAGTTAAAAGCGATTTTGAAATTTTTCATCCCATTTTTAAGGGAGAAAGATTGCCCCCCACAAAATTACATGGGTTGTCAGGTCCCTTTAATATTTGATGATAAGTATTTGAAGTTCATTAGTTTCAGGGCGGCTGGGAAAACCCTGAAAACAAAAAAAAAAACGTTTTTCCCGAGTGTGCAGTACCCTATGCGGCACCTAGGTAAAGGTTTTAAAAAATAAAAATTTCCCGAGACAACCCCCAATGCCTTCTACTTATGGGGTGTAAATTTGGGGGAAATAACATTCTTGGGCTATTTTAAAAGGGGTTTTAATCGGTTTTACTGAATATATTTAAGGAAATCCATGAACAAAATCTTAGTGAGGTTTTTAAAGTGTGATTTTTTGATTCGGGCGTCCCAAAATATATTCTCGATGCGTAGTACTTAAGAAACTCCACGATAAATTATATTTTTACGAAACTATTTTAGTGCGTTTAAACGTAAGAACATTTTTTTGACTACATACTCGTAGACACTTCCCCCTTTTGACTGAAAAAATAACAATTTCTGCTGATTGATTTGCTGTATCAAGTTAACCTATTTACTAATTATTTTTCGACAAAGACAATCATAAAAAAAATATTGGCAAAAGAATAACGTTACCAAAAATATTGAAAAAATACAAAATTTGACCTTCTTGACCCCTGCTGTCCCAAAAAATTTAATTTTAACAATTAAAAAATTTTTTATTTGAAAGAACCTTAAAAAAGCTTTTATAACAACCATGGTTACTAGGTTTCCAAAAAAAAGTTTTTTAAAATTGCATTTTTTACATTTTCATTGGGGGATGATTTGACCCCTCCCCCCATGGGGATTTTAGGGGGTTCTTTTATGGGTTATTTAGTTGTAGTTCTGAATCCCAAAGAACAAAAAACGCTTTGTTTCAATTTGCCCCCAGGTTCCGCCTCAAAATTTTCGATAGAACCCCGGGAAAAAATAACGCAGCTACTTGGAAACGTACTATTACGTATGGATATCTAAATAAGGGATTCCGCATCCGGGCGGACGGTGCAATATTGTAGACAAGTAGTGGGTTTATTTCGACTACATGCTTGGGGGACCATAATGTTGTTTTATTTTTTCTAACAATTTATAGTTAAAATGTGAAAAATGTTTTCATTTTTGGTAAAAATTGTAATTTTTTGTTGCATTCACTAAACAATTTTTAACTAAATAATTTTATTGCAAGGGGGAAAGTACAAAAGTTTTAATACGTGTACACCTCCTACAAGAAATACAAACACCTACACTATTACTTTTTTGACTTAAACCCCGCATACAAAAATACATTCAATCCAAACGATACACATTCAAAGCATTGTGACTCAAAGAAGGGCCCAAATTTTTGAATCTTTACTAGTTTAATATTATAAAATCAAACTTTACTTTTTTGGGCCCCGTTTTATTGAAAAAAATTTC